>OX235271.1:134131902-134731902 GCA_944472155.2 Trichobilharzia szidati
ACAAGCATAAATTTTAGGTCCAGGACTTCCTGCTGACTGCTTGCAATCGTCTAACACAGTTAATACTTGCTACAACAGGCAAATCTCGTTACCACTTCAGAATTCTTTTATGACCCTTGCTCCTAGTAGAGCATTTCAAACGAAGACCTTTGTGGCGGACCAGCTCAACACACCTTGCATGAAAACAATGACAGATATGTGAACACTTGCCCAAACTTTATTAAACAAAATTTACCTGTTAGTAAGACGTATTTAACTTAAAACGCAAGCCAGCGTCTTCATTCAATACAATAAAGATTAGCAATATTAAGAACAACTGTCAATTACTCGGAAAAATGGACGCTGTAGTTGGGTCCAGGAAATCCTGAATCAGTGGTCCTTCCATCCGACCAGATAATAAAGTCTCTTCAGTTGAAACATCTGTGTGATTACATCATTGAACATCTGTCATGCTTGACTTTTTTCTATGATTTAAAAGTAAACTTTACGATAAGTTCCACCCATACATTTTTAGTCGACTCTGATGACTTTCAGGGAAAAGATGGCTGTAACAATGATGCTGCTACATAACTGTATTAACTGGTAGTCTGTAACAGAGAATGTTATTAAAACTCAATACCGAAAGGAAATTTAACGTCTGAATAGTTGAATTGGAGAACACTACACATTTTGATTGCCTGCCAGCTGCATCAATCAGATACGATAGTCTAACAAATGTAGTACTTTTTCTAGAAGTTCTGGATTAAACATGTTTGAGTAAAAGTTCGACTTATTTTCAAATAAAATAATATTGAAATACGCGCGAATTGGCTAACATTTATACAGAAGACTTTGAGTGAAACATACTGCTGAGCTTCATGAAAAGATGGAGTATTCATCAATATTAATCTGTGTACTAGACGCAGAATATGTAATCCGTTTACTTTTTCAGCTTCTCTGTCGTTTTGAAATGTTTTTGCTTAAATTCTCCACTTCTTGGTGTTGAGCACATAATTATTATTCCCTCGGGTTCTGAGCAGAACATAGGACTTCAGCAGCACATCTCCATTTTGTCCTATTCTCTGCAGCCCTCTCAAGCTGGCTGCATCATTGCTCATAAGCTTTTATCGCCTCCTCATGCGATCTCCTCCATGTCACCTTAGGACGCTCAAAGTGTCGTTTCTTATTTGGGTCCACTCGATAGATGGCTTGTCGCGTGATGTCACTCAGCGGTCTTTTAAGTGTATGTCCAATCCATCTCCATTTTCCTCCACATATTTGAGCAATAAACTTTTGATTGGCTCGTTCCCAGAGTTTCTTGTTGCTTATTGTTTCTGGCCATTTGTTCTTCAATATGGAGCGAAGGTAGCTGTTGATAAAGCTTTGCAGCAAGCTTTTGGAGACCCTTTCCGTGACGCACCAAGTTTCCGACCCATATAGAAGAATTGACTAAACAATGGTTTTGAAAATACGAATTGTGCTCTTTATGCCGACTACAGCAGACTTCCAAACTGATTTCAGAATGATGTAGGCCAGCCTTGACATCCTCATCTATGTTGCCCGTAATTGAAACGATAATGCCTGGGTAAGTGAAGGAAATGACTTCTTTCAGATTTCTCCTGTTGATAATGACTGGTGAATGTTGTCTTTGGTTAGGCAAAATTAACTGTGAGTTATTCTATTGAAAGTTAGTACTTGTCATACCAAGTGATAGGCTTAGGTAGCAACCAAAATATGTGATTTGTTTGGCGGAATAATTAATCAGAGCTAGTATTTCCAAACACTTTACACATGAAATAACTCCTCGGAAAAAAATAAACGTTTATTTGGTAAACAAAATATGAGATATTTAACCTCACAAACTCATGCTAAACATGTGGTGAACAGTTTACAAAATATGTATTAACTTTTAACATTTTCAGGCGTTTTACTTTATCCCTTTACGCTGTCAGTACAGTTTTTGTTTTCTTCTGCAGAGTCCCTAGTTCGCACTCTAACCCGTTATACAATAATTTACCCTCTTTATGTGATATACTTTCTCATTCTAATTCAAGTTTTCGTTCAAAACAGGATGTTTTCAGAGGTGATGTGACTGAACCTCGTACCAAAATAGTAAAGTGGTATTCCAGCCCCTAATTCAGTTTTAGGCACAAACTTTTAGTGTATTACTTTACCATAACCAATGCAGAAGAAAGTGTGGCGAACTTTTAACATTCTTAGTCACGAACAAAGACGAATGCGAGCTATGACAGTACTTTTTGAATAACTTTCTTCATGTAAATAAACGTTATGACACTGTGATAAGAAGGGGACAAATACTAACTATTTCTGACGGGAAATGTTTCCTTTCCTTATGCTGATGTGCATTTACCTTGAAATTTATCTTTAAAATTAGTACACTGAGTATATTTTCTAAGAAAATTATATTGCTCATTTAAAGTTAAAAATATTTTCATCTTACATTTCTGAAAGTAGCTTGTGGACTGTGGTATCACAAAAGCTTCTGCATTCCAGTGGCTACTGATTTCATTTACTTGCTACTACTATCCCGTTGTTAAGATTGATACTTAGGATACCAATCTGACCTGAAAACAACTAATTAATTAACCTATGCGTGAGATTTAGGAAGGGGCTAGTTTTGATCATATAGCCAATAAATCTAGGCTCATTAACTAGATAACGACTTACTCGACTACTCTGAACTCGGTGCTTCATGAAGTGGTGAATGTGTACTACAGAAGGACTTCAAAACCATGACCAAATAGATGGTCAGTGTTTATTTCGTTTTCATTAATTGCTTCGCTTATAAAGCCTACTGATTAATTCTACCTTGGGGTCAATAGTATTCAATGAGCACATAATTTTCTCAAATTCTCATGTCAGAAGAATTTATCAACTTCCACCCATATACAGAAATGTATGTGGTGGTAATTTGTCAATCAGCACTCAGGTCGTCAAAAATTAAGTATATCTTCACTGACATATTTACAAACGATTTTCACCTACAAATGGAAACAAACTGACGTTTCTTATCTAGTAGGTGTAATAATTTATAGAATTGGTTGAAGTTTCAACATCATCTACATTATGTATGATGATATTATCGCTTTTCCGATGCGCTTATTAGTACTAAACTGTTTTTCATGCATCTGTAACTGTCATATATCGTTTTGGTTTCACTTGTATCTAAATTTTAAACAATACTAAATTTAAATGGTGCGTCATAATTTAAACTAGTTTTTAAGCTATCACATAACAAACAAGCACACCTACTATTAGTGTACTTGTTTTCCCTGGTTATATTTAGTATTAAAAGATAAAATCAATCCATGTGTCAATTTTTAAAAAGCTAGTGATACTACTGAAAACATTTTTATGTATTTTGACTGTTATAAACAGTCTAAAGATAATTAGAAAGCTCAATCATCAAATCCAGACCACACTTTATATTTCATACTGTCGATCAGTTCGCTTAGAGAAACCAGAGTTCACAATGAAGTGATTGACTGTTTGTTTCATTGAAGAAATAAAACTAAAATGTAACTAGATTTGAAGAGTAGATTCCAAGGTTACTGACTGACTACTATACTAACTAGTTTATCTGTTGAACAAAATGTATTGATTTCACTTCACATATTCCATAATTTTATATACATGCTTGCAATTTAGTTTTTACTATAAGTTTAACTTAGGCAACAAGTAGATATTGACTAACATATAACACCTAACTGAGGAGTATCAAGTTTCTATAAAAGTAGTTGAAACTTAGTTTACAATCGAATCATATAGCTCTACTGATTGATACAATAGTAACAGTGAGTAGTGTACAAGCTGTCAGTTTAAATTACTCTATGAATAAGATATTTTTTCCGAAAGGGTTTCTACTGTTCATTTCTTACTGCATTTCTGGTTTATGTATATGCGCAAAATATTGCTTTCCCTAACCAAACTAGATTATTTTTCTTTATTTGTATTGGAGGAAAGCACTGGTTTTTGTTTTAAATTAATAAATACGTAACATTTTCTAGGTCACTTTTTGAGACCTGTTTAAACAAAACGCCTCATTTTCTTTTTCACAAGCTAATTGATTTTGATACCTACTGGACTGTATATGATCAGAATAGAATAATTGGAGAAATACCTCATGTGAAAGTCAACTGTTACCATCATACTGATAGAAGAATAAAAAATGGTGAGACTAATGATCATTCTTATTTCATCTAAAAAGAATGATTCATCTCCTTTATCAGTATATCTAACTGGGCTTTTTTTAAACAAAATTTATCTTTCAACATTTTAGAAGTGAACAATAAACTTTCGAGTGGTGCAGAGCATTCAAGACAAACGGAAAATCTTGGGCAGTCTACTGGGAATGTCATGCTTTACTATGCTGTTACTGAACAGAGCCATACATCACTGCCGTCATCTCCTCTAATTCTGTTTCCCCTAAAAACTCAACTTCACACTACACAAAAATAATCTGGAATCTTTTTTTTCACTCAAACTAGTTAGTAGATATATGTGTGTGTGGGTTGATGCACTTGTTCATGAGTTCAAATCTTAGAATAACCAATAAATCTCAATTCGAATTATCAATATCGCAATTACATATTTATTTGATTCAATGGGTTTTGACCTCTGGTATGGGGACTCTCACAGTGAAACACATATTACCCCCATTTCTTTGATTGTTTTACTTTTCTAATAGTTGTATCTGTCTTTCCTATTTTTATATTGATATTTTGTTCTGAAATATTACTTGTCTGATTCAATATTCCTAAAATTTACTATGTACATATGCTAAACGAATAAACGCACAAGTTTTTTCTTTACAGCATATCTCTTTTATCATATTTCACTTAATGATACATCTGCGAGACTATATGAACTTCCCAGATCATGGAAATTATCCCAATGAAAAGTCAAAAAGGCAGTTTTCCTGAATACAAGATTTCAACCATCTGCGGATTGTTTGTTTTGTTTGTTGAAAAAGTCAACGTCTTTAGTGTTTGCCTATCCTGATATTTTTCTTATTCTGAGTACATGTTAGGAGGAGAAGTGAATTTAGGCCTATTTGTTAGCAAAAATGTACTATTTCACTTCAGATTATTTCTATCTGAAGGATAGAATTTACCGGTAATCATGACAATGACACTAATTGTAGCGGCGTACTTCGTTGCTATGTTAACCTAGTAACATAAGTAAGCTTTTTTGAAATATTTCGACATTAAATTTTGAATTGGAAAATTGTTCTGAGATGCTTATTTTCGGGCTGTTGTAAAGTTTTTGCTAGTTTGTAGCGTTAAATGTTGTTTGATACCCATATCTAGACAGCAAGTTTCAAAGTTAAATGATAAACACTGACATTTTCATGATTTTGCGATAGTATATGTGGCTTACTTCATCAGACATGCTTTGTTTTATAGCGTCAAATCAAACTTCGGTATACAATATAATCGCCCGTTATAAAACAGTTTGTCAAATATAGACCCTTTAACAGAGCTTCACATATTTCTGTTTACTTTCTGACTTTGAGATTACTTTGTTGAAATGATAAAATCCAGTATAGAACAAAATATAACTGAAAATAGGATCTGAAAGTGTTGTTTTGCAGGGATTTGGTTTGATTAGTTACGGGATTTCATCCTGAGTTGACATCAGTCAGAGGGCCATTGGAAAACCTTCAGGGAGTACTGGACAGCTGTTTCGTAAGACTAGTTTGAGACTCTTCAACAGTACGCGAATTTGCAGGAGCTAGAATTCATGGGTTATTGGATCATATCCCATTGGCTGAATGGCCTGCGAGCTCACCTCGTAAATGGAATGCCCTGGGTTCGAACCCTGGTGGGGGCGAACTGATCTCGTTTAAAACCCTTACATAATATTTTCAAAACCTGTTAAAGACCATCTTTAAAACAAGTATAACTAATGGGTATCCTTAATATAAGTGGTTAGGTTAAATCAGTGGTTTAAACGACTTAGCAAACCTCTTAAATATCAGTGTACTATGTATGTCTTCATGCATCTAGACCACTAATGTCTGATTTATTTTTAAATATTGAACATGTGGCATTCCGAAAATTTGTGAATTTATATGTACTATGGTTATATTTGTATCTAGTTAACTTGAGTTACATCATCCTAATAAATAACAGGAGCCCAATTATTTTCTATCAATTATTCTGCCTGATCCTAACCATTTGGAAAATGGGTGTGCACTTGTAATTAATACTGGCTATTATCGATGCAATATTAGACCTCCCGGATATAACCATTAGTGGGAAGAACAGTTTCGTTTTGGCACTATATTGTATAGGAAGTTAATGGGTCACTCATCGAAATGGGTCAACGCCGAACTTTTGTAAAGACCAGAACCACCTTCTTCATGTATTAATACCATGGCACTTATGTTAAGTTAAAGCATTTGGTATTCGACAGTTCGGATCATATGATCTCCCTGATTGATAAAATCTGTCTGTGCATTACTAGATGGTCTGCTGAAAGAGTTACTTCTACATTCGTTTTCTATTTTTCTTTTTTAATAGCATCTCAATCTGTAATTTAGAATAAGCATTATGTAATTCGATATTTTGTCAGTGACTGTTACCGTATGCTTACTTCATTGAACTAATTTCCTCCTTCGAAATACCTTTCACATTAACTACATACTAAATTCAGTTAACGGCTAGAACTCTAACCTTCTCGGTTCTCAGAAATTAACTGAACTTGACTAACTGCTTATGTGGTGCAGCCAAAGGCTTAACCAAAGAAAGAAACATGCCAAGGATACACTAACAATGCAACACCATTCTTCAATATGATACACAGAATATGAAAATGTCCGGAAATAAAAATGTTACTGATAAAGAAAAAGTCTTACAGTGTGGTCATGAACACTGGAAATTCTGTACAGAATACTTAAAAGAGGTAGAATTAAAGTATGGCAAACTTTTCTAGCCAAAAGATTCCATTCATTTATTTTAATTGTATGGAGGATTTCATCATGAGCTGACATCAGTTAGAGAACCACTGGAAAACCTGGGAGTACTGGACAGCTGTTTCGTCCTAGTTTGGGACTCTTCATCAGAATCCCATCTATCTACTTCAAAGTAAATGGATCAGATAATTCAATAAGGGTTACTCAGGATGTAGCAGTGTATAAGTCTAACAAATTGTTGAATGAAAGGAGCATAATTACAACGTGAATTTGTGCAAATGCATCTAGACGATATCCCACGATTTTGTAGGAAATAATTATTGAGTTGCAAGAAATAGCGTAGTTCGTTGAAAATGAAGTTTCATCGCCGATTCTCCAAGATTTCAAAGAAATCGGTAAGGCTAAAGGTTAACCGACATTCGGTAAAAAAGCTAACTATTAAACCTATAGTGAACCTCATAATCTTCTATAGAAGGCTAGCTTAACGTGTACCTTTTTAGCTTTAAATGTTATGCTACTTATATTGGAATAAGTAGCTTCATGCATGTTTTTGAAATTTATGTTTTTCAGTATTTCACCGAAACAGTCTATTTGTTAGCACTTATAAGAGTAGCAATTTGATTTTCCTACTTCTCATCATTCGACTAAACAGACAACTACACTTATATGAAAAAAAATCATGCAACAAATTCATAACATGACATTTCGATAAAAATAACACTACCAAAATAAAAGGCTCGCTATTTTTTGCATTCCTTCTATTCAGTATAGTGCGAATTCTCGGATTGTAAAAATAAGAGTTGTCATTCAACGAGGAAACAATCATTTTGCTATATGATTTAAGGTAATATATGAATTTCATTCCAATCAACTGTAGAAGAAAATAAAGAATTAGACTAGACTTAATGGTGTACAGTTGTCAGATGTTGAATGAAAAGGATATTTTTATTCAGTAATATTTAAGTCTGACGAAAACTTATCAAAATTACTTTTTATGAAATAAATGAGAAAAAGTAAGTCACTTTAACTGACTGTATGAATAGCCACCGATAAATGTTTCATAATGGACTTTGTTGGATTAGTATTGAGATCAGGCGCATCAGGATTTTCCCGGGAGCTTGTTTTTTCTAACGGTAATGAAACATCTGATTAATTGTGAAGATACATTTATGCTCAGAACTGCATGTTAGCCTATAGATACAAAGGAAAATGTAGACAATAGAATTTTACTCTTCAGACATGAGGATAGGATGGAAAGACGAGAGAGAAAGAAGGGATGTAAAGTAGGAATTATCACACCAAACAACGATTTCTGAAATATATATGGGAGATAGCACCTTGATTTGTCAACTATTCAGACTATGAAGGAATAAAATATAAACAGACTTCAAAACCGTCAGTGTCACTTTTGTCTAACGTTTTTATTGGTAATTTTGTCTGGTTCTTTCGAATACTTGGATAGCTATCTACTTCTTTTAGCTAAAATTAGTTTTCCATATCATACTTTATTACTGCCTAATACTAGATACTTGTCATTTGGCCCTGGCAAAAGATTCTGTTTCATTTATCTCTGTGGTCAAGCAGCAAACAAGCACGTGGTCAGTGGTTCAACTCATAGTCAACGAGCTCCTAAACTTCATTTAGCCGGTAGTAGGCCAGGTAAAGAGAGAAGGTTAACTTCACCTGTTAAAGGATGAAAAGAATAACAGGACAATTAGTGAACTTTAAAAGCTCAAGCTTACAACTCCGTATTCCATTCGGAACGCAAAAGAAGAAACAACTCCAAAGGCCACTGGAGGAAACCACTCTTTATAAGCGCTTGTTGATTGTCGTGCGCGGGCTTCGTCTTTTGAAATGCGTCTTGCAGACAGAATTCCGATTCGTCTTTCATGCAAAGAAATCTTTATTTATTCTTAGGCACTTCATAAGCATGTATTAGTTAATTTTTTGCATTGTGTGATGCATTTTTACGCCAGAAGAAGCGCATAGCGGTCAAGTGGCATTACTGAAGTATCTAGTTTGTGATATGATTCAGTAGGACATCTGTCTGTCTGTCTGTCTGTTTTCGACATAGAACTTTGCACATATGTGCGGCAGTTCAAGTCGCCACAATCCATGTAGCACGCAAAGCAAGAGAAGGAAGTAGAAGAAATGCAAAATATAGACAGTAAACAGTGGTGTGAGACAAAGGAATAGTAATAACGGAGAACAAAAGTTTAATTGGAAATCATAAGTCACAAGGAGTGGATGCATCTGCGCCACTGAGAACGATTTTGAGCCATGTCGCCAATTGTTTCCAACCATTGGTTTTTACCATCCCGAGGGCCCCAACCAGGAAGTCTACATCTTCCTACGTGGCTTAGATTAACTGTTGTGGATTTCATTGATTGGTGCCATGTTTTGGTTTGACCGCCGCTAGCTCTTTTCCAGCCTGACCCTATATCAGCTAACATTGCCCGTCGAGGAAGGCGATGACTAGGCATACGTAGCACATGTCCTAACCATCTCAGTCGATGCAATTTCACAGTCTCGTCGATTGATTTCCCCGCCTTACCTAGCACTCGACGCCTAACCTCAATATTGCTCACCTTATTATTCCACTTCACGCGGGAGATAGAACGCAGACACCTATGATCGAAGACAGCTAATCTTTTCATGTCTTCTGCTCTCAATGGCCAGGTCTCACAGCCATAAAGGAGGACGGAGCGGACTGTTGAGCAGTACACACGCCCTTTGGTCGATAGTCGGATATCGCGTCTACGCCAGAGACGGCGAAAACTGGCGAATGCGAACCTAGCCCTCTGTATTCGTGCTGAAATTTCGTCGGAGATCAACCCGTTGGGGCTGATGGTACTTCCCAAGTAAGTGAAGCGGTCAACGTGTTCTACCACTTCACTTCCTATTTCTAATCTAGGGGTCGATGAAGTCCAATCCTGCAGCATCATCTTACATTTTATAGGGGCGAATCGCATGCCAAACATGCGGAGGTTGTTGCTCAGGGTGTTCAGTAGACTCTGCATTTTGTCAGAGTCCTCGCCTAGAAGGACTATATCGTCCGCGTATTCTAAGTCAACGAGATTCTTCCCTGGTAGCAAGTCAATCCCTGAGTCGCTGAAGTGAGTTAGGGTTAAGTCCATTAGTACATCTATGATGAAATTGAATAGGAATGGGGATAATGGGCATCCTTGACGGACGCCACTAGTCGTCACCACTTCAGATGACAACTCGCCATAAGCCCTCACCTGGCTGCATGAGTACGAGTAGAGTGCCTTAATCAGTGCAATGTATTTTCTTGGCATTCCCTTTACAGCCAAGCATCGCCAGAGAACCTCCCGGTCGACGGAATCGAATGCCGCCTTTAGGTCAAGAAATATAATGATTGTCGGACGCCGGTAGGAATGCCTATGTTCTAGAATCTGTCGAAGGGTGAAGATGTGATCAATACACCCTCTACCTGGCCTAAAACCTGCCTGGTTTTCTCGTGTTTGTGTCTCCCGAGCACCACTTAATCTACGCAGTATTATTGAGCCTAGGATTTTAGATACTATATTAGTCAAGCTAATCCCTCTGTGATTATCACAAGACGACTTGTCCCCCTTCTTGTATATCGGGATGATCAGTGACTTACACCAACCCGATGGGACTTCCTCTGATTCCCAGACGCTGCCTAGAACCTCCGTTAACGCAGACAGTAAACTGTCGCCTCCGTACTTAAATACCTCTGGAGTCAATAAATCAGGTCCCGCTGCTTTGCCTAGCTTCAGATTGGTGACAGCTTTAGTAACCTCGGTTAAGGACGGAGGACCTGTGTCTATCTCCCATTCAGGGAGGTGCTGGATGTCCGGTAGGTTAAGTGTGGCTGTGGGCCAATTAAACTGCTCCTCATAGTGTTCTTTCCAGCGCTCCAGACGTCTATCCTGGGAGCTAATTATAGTGCCATTTTTCTCGGAGATTGTTTCGCTTATCATTTGCCTTTTACCACCTGTTTCCCTGATAAGCCTGAATAGTTGTCTGGTGTTGCCTATCGCCGATGCTTTTTCCATCTCTTTCGCCTTTGTCAACCACCACTGTTCACGGTCCTTGCGGAGACTTTTCGTAAGTTTCCTCTTGTGCAGCTTTCGCTCCTCATTGAATTCGGAGCTCGCCGGAATAAGTCTTCTAGCATCTATCAGTTCGGATGAGGCAGTCGAAATCCAATGGTTTTTACTCACCTTTGGATTTACCTTATTCACAGCTTTTACAGCTGTATCTATGGCTGACTGAATATTCTTCCAGGCTTCTTCAGGGTGAGCGCAGCTGTCAAACTCAGATATGTGTTTAGCTAGTTCTTCCTCAAATAGGGACTTAGTTCCCTGGTCGAGCTGGGGACGTGGTGGGTTTACCGCCAGCTGTTTCCTACGTCCGTTCAGTCGTAAGCACACACGAGCGCGGACCAGTGCGTGATCGGTATCTACACACGTGTTCCAGAAGGAGCGACAATCCCCTACCGACCCACGCCAACGATAGCTTATTGCTATGTGGTCTATTTGTGTCCAGCGTTGATTTGATGATGGTGGTCGCCAGGTCAAACAGTGTCTCTCCTTGTGTTTGAAGTTAGTGCTTACAAGATACAAATGATTATCTGAACAGAACTGTAGGAGACGGTCACCGTTGTCGGTTCGCTGGCACGGAATTCCGTATGTGCCACCAACATTCTTCTCAGATTGACACAATTTCCCTACTTGAGCATTAAAGTCACCAGCTAAAACGACTATATCTGAGCGTCTAGCCTTTCGCAGCAAACTGGACAGCTTTTGGTAGAACTCATCCTTCGTTTCATCCGAACTGCAGTCAGTGGGGGCGTAGGCGGAGATTACGAAAAGGCATCGGCGAGTAGTGCAGTCCTTTCTCCTTTTCACTGATCCGTTCAGGCGGACAGCACACATTCGGCTATCTACCGGGATCCAGTCAAGTAATGTCTTTTCTGCTCTAGTACTTAAAGCTATCCCAACACCAGCTAATCCTCGTGAGCTAGCCGTCGCATCTCCTGACACCCTCAAGGTGAATTTTGCAGATTCATCCTGTTGGCCAGGTGGGGTTAGGTGAATAACCACACTTGGGTCTTGTATGCGTGTTTCTGAAACACAACATACATCAATGGCTCGGGATGCCAGAGTCTTGGCTAGTGATGCTTGTTGTCCTATTTGGCAAAGTGTCCTAACATTAAATGCTCCTATATAAAATTGGTGGCGTGGCTTTAGGAGACCATCAGTGGTGGCTTTTTGGCTTCCATCGTTATCAGTGCACACAGAGTGAAGGGGAAGTGAAGAGCCAACAAGTAGAGGAGTTGCATTAGTAGAAGGAAGGCAAGATAATAGAGATGAAGATGAAGACAAAGATGAGCGAGGATTAGAGGGGTTTCGCGTGCACTTCGGATTGTGAGGGCGATTGTTACTTCCCGGCTGCCCACACCGTGGAAGTTGGTTGCGTGACCGCAGAGCCCAGGGGACAACTGCTTGAGGCCGGTCACACACGGCCTGTTTTTGTTTGTTCTTTTTTATATGGTGTGTCTCAGTAGCGTATTTATCACTTCTGCCCTGTGACACGGCAGCAGAAAGCGCGGTCGTTGTTAATCCGGGCCCCGACCGATCCGGCATGATATTTTGTGATTTATTTGAAATCATAGGATTGGATTGGGTAACTGCTTTTAGTCTAACTGCTATCCAAACAACCTTTCTGGCATGGTAGGACCTGCAGGAACATAAGTTCCAGCCATTATAGCTTGTTGGGTCATTGCAGTGTTCAAGCCCGACCACCACGTCAAGGTAGCAGCTATCGGTCGGGGACATCAGTAGGACATATCGATACTGCAGAAATTATTTAGTTCTGATATCGTCAAGGTTACGTTTCACGGAACGAGGCTCAAAGTGTTGTACTGATAGTGTTGTTCTTTAATTTAGTGAAATAAAAAGTCGATTTCAACCGGTATATCTCCCGATCAGTTGTTTGAAAACCATAAGCACTCACTCTCACCACAAAATATCAGAAGGCTAAATTCATACAACTAAAAGAATAACAAATACATTACGTTACACTGACTATAAAAAACGTTAGTTACAATGTCTCTGTTTTCACTTATTCTTTAATAAAAACGTGACGATGATATACCAGAAATGTCAAGGCTCCCATGGAAATCTTCATTTCTGTGTTAATTTATCACTTGCTTTAAATCAAATAACATCATTTTAACCGCAAGTATTTCTGTTTCGAACCTTCGACTACGTTTAGGACAGTAAAGTGAAGTGTGTGTCACTAGTACAAAACTATCAGTGAATAAAATCTTAAGGTTAGCATAGTAAGTCAGTGTTTGACAATGTGCAAAGGAACGTCTATTTGTGTTTCAACAACCAAACAATCTCTGTGTGAAGTGAAAATATGAAAATCAATAGTTTCGAAAAACGGAAAATGCTTTATGTGAAATAATGAGCAAGCTGAAACTCAACACCCGCTAAATAATGCAAAGAGGAAGCTAAGAAAAGACAACTGACTTCCAGTAAAGTTGCAAAAAGGAATAAGAGAGAAAACAATCCTCTTATGAAGTACAAAATGTTCTACTTTCCGGAAATCTTCCACTGTCATCCAGCTCCCACCTCCCAGGAGAGATAATTCAAAAAGTCAATTCGGCTTCACCTATGTCTCCAATAGAATAGTGAAAATAGTAACTTTCTGGCAGAAAAAGTGGTGGTTTTGTTGAAATACATTTTAATCACAATCTGCAGTTAAATTTGAACATGCAAGTGAACTCGCTTGTAGTGAAGATTACAACATTTCAGTCAGCTTACTACCTAATAAAGAATGTAAACAATTAGCATTCTCTCCTCTAGATTTTCTGGTACTTTCATTGCTCAAAAGGTTCAACGTATAAAAAGTGGGATAAACGGGTGATTAAAATCAGATATTGTCGTCAACCTTTATTGTGATGACGGCGTGTTACTGATTTGTGGGGTCATCTGACTTAACAAGAATGCGCCTGCTGATACGACACTACAACCAAGTGATTACTTAAAAATATCATCCACACTGAGATGGATACACAAATTAGACTGGGAAGAACAATGAAGACAGACGACAACAACAGCCGCAGCAACGTTTATTGGCCAAAATATCTGGTATATCCTACCTACAAAATCTCAGGAATTTAAGCCATAATTAAACGTGTAAAAAACGGTTCAATCAGGTTACCATATCAGTGCATGCATAAATCATGACTTCACGGCTAACAGAGAAAACTTTTCTGTCCTAAAACTTACGGATTAATGTCGGTCTTAGTTTACTTAAATAATGATGCACCTTCAGTGTGTAGTGGACCTAGTAGCTAGGTAAGTATATAAACGCAATTAAAAGGAGAGAACAAGTACTAACAAATACGTATATATAAAATATTCGGTTCACTTAAGTTAATATACACAAAAAAAGGGACTGAGTTTATTTGAAGAAAACTATAACAGTCACAAAATACACAAATTATAGACGTACGAAATTATAGGAATGTAATTGTCCTTCTCTTGATTATACAAATTCTCCACTACAACTTAGCGCTGTCAACCGTCGGAAGTCTCCACGTAGAGTAAGGCAGATAGGAGCGAAGTTCTCGAAGGGGATGTGTCAACCAGTGCGAGACAGCGTTGGTCAGCAGATGTGCTGGGCGAGCAGCCGGAGAGAGGGCGAACGATTCGTTCCTTGCGCGCGGTTCAAGGTTTCAGGTTGAATTCCTTCTTTTTTCCGTGAACATATAATTTGATATGTTTTCAGGTCGCCACAAGTGGACTGTTAACGAATACACTTTGTCGGAGGAATTAATGCATTTATTTCACTTCCGTTCAGAATTACCTAAGGCCAAGTTAACTCGAAGAATAACAAAGACAGAAGCAAAACGACGTATTGCATGAATACTTTTAGTCCACCAATGAGATGAAATAAAAAGGTAGGCCATCACTTGTGGGGGATCAAAGAAGTTCGTCAACTCAACTGAACCCTAGTCGCTTCACCGTCAGCGATCAATTTGTTTATCCGGATTAAAAAATATAGTGGCAAATATAATTTCCAAGGGACAGGAGCTTGACAGTTTCATTGTGGTGTGATTATCCACTTGTACAATCTCTTCAAACCATTGTTAATAAATACGCATTTCAGCAGCTATAAGTATTATATTCTTCTTTCGCTATCTGGGGTGGTGTTAAGAGCAACCTGGATACCAGGTTAGGTATGCCGGGATAAAGAATGAGCAGGTAGTGTGGCTAGCACTCAGGTCTATCAGAACTGATAGCCACATATTAGTCGTAAGGTTTATATGTAGCTGAAACCAATCGGAAACTAGTTCAAAGTCATACAAGCAGCCTAACTCACTGGTTTCCTATGCATCTATCACATGATGACGGACATTTCTGCAATCACACAGTCTTCGAAAGATGAAGTCTGAATAAGTGCACTTATAAATGAAGAATATTCATAGGCTTTGACTAGGGTGTCTGTAAAATCCCATATTCTCCCCATAGAAGTTTGTAGTAAATCTAAAATATCCATGAAAACTTTGAAGTTTCATTTGCTTATTTTTATTTCTAGCGTTCAAAGAACAGTATGTGCGACAACTGTTGTCTGAGAGAATATTTATTTCTGGGGTTGAGTGTCCCTTTAATTTCTCAATATCCCTATTAATTTAATGTATATCACTGAACGGTAGTGAATAGAAACAGGTTCAGCCTAGCTTCCGAGTGAGGGTAGGCCGAGTAATGGAGTGAACCAGCTGTGTGAACAAGACGTAAATGTTTTAGTATGTGTCCACAAAGCAATTACGAATGCCATATCTGGGGGTAGCCAACAAATATGCAGGTTCAAAGACTTTCAGTCAGTTTAAGGGATTGATCTTTTGTGATACCATTTCAATTACTCCATAGTAGTAAGTGCATATACGTAACTGACATAATTGATCGTCAGTGCTTCAGTCATAAATCTCGTCAAGTTATCATAATAGCTAATCACATTTTTGTTTCCTAGCGGAAGCAGTCTTCGTTTAAAATTATTCTAATATACCTTGAATAAACTTCCAGACACTAATTTAACAAATATACATGACTGAGTTGTGAATGCAGTCGAAGCACCACTATATTAAATCTACGCATATAAAACTAATTAATGTACCTATACTGAACATTTACAGAAACTAATTTTGCATATTTTCCATTGTATTATTGAAAGTTGGTTATGGTTTTGTAGAGGTTGGTAATTTCCCGAAATTATTAACCACAGCAGTCATCACTGAAAATTGGATGCTGACCCTCACTGCTTAAGTCCACTTGTTCAGCTGAAGACTTACTGTCAAGCATCCACACCATTTGGTTCACCGTTGTGTTATGTCATTCGGGCACAATTCCAGGCTACTTTAGTAATGAATCTTGCCCTACGATTTGGTCCCGAAATATACTTCGTAATTTGGACGTTTAATTCTGGTGTTTTCCTTTGCTTCTGGTTTACGCGGAACGAGTGCTATAGAAGTTGTTGGTATTAGATTTTGCGTAAGTGTAATTTATACCATCCGTTAATGTCGATACCCGCAGCCTCTAAACTGGTGAGCCCTAACATGAACTTCATCTTCCATAACCACACAGACAAATCCAGTGAGTTTGTCCCATTTTACATTTTCACCTGTATAACATTTACTATTTTTGAAATATATATATATTTCTCAATGACTGACCATGCATCTAAACGCATTCGTATCTGACCAACCAGCAACACTACTAACCTCCTGCCATTTTGGCCAGACAATGTGAAAGCATGCTTTCAGATAGCTGAGTCAGATTTCAGGGAATATGGGATCACTGACCAACGCCCACGGTTCCTTGCAGTTATCAACGCCCTACCATGTTACTTTGCAAACCTCCAGCACAGAGGTAAGTACCCCTCCTAGAGAGAAATGATCTCAAAGATCGGCAGCTTCTTCATGAACTGTTTCGCAGTGTCGAGTTAGTCTACCAGTCAGCTGAAAGCATGCAAACTCGGGCCAAGTTAAACTTTAAGCACCACTAACTACCAGTCAGCGAACGACGTAGAATTATCCAATGAAACTCACGTAAGTGAGTTCAAAGTTGTATAGCGCTTGAGTCGTTGCAAATGCGTGCCCTAACAAAGTTATGACTGCAATTTGAGGAGGATAGTTTAGAGGCTGACGCTACTGACGTTCGCGAATTGTACGGAGTATACTAACGCAAGATTTAATACCAACAACTTCTATAGTATTCGTTCCTCGTAGACCAAAGGCAAACCAAAGGACCAGAGTTGATCGTCCGAATTACAAGATATATTTCGGGACCAAATCGTAGACCGAGGTTAACGCTTAACTGGCTAGTAATCGTGCACGAACGTGACATGACGGAGTACCAAATGCCGTGGATGCTTGGCCAGAAGCCTTCAGCTAAACAAGTCGACTTAAACAGTGAGGATCAGAATCCGGTGTTCAGTGATGATTGCTGTGGTCAATAATTTTGGGGAATTATTTACCGCTACAATAGTGTTTTCCAGATCTGCCTGGATTTAGGGTTGCTTCAGAAGGACAGAATTTGCTCGTGTGGTGGTGTGATGACTTTAAAAAGCTTTAGCAGGTCAACTGATGGATATATCCATCGTTGTGCAATATGTTTGAGGTG
Source organism: Trichobilharzia szidati (assembly GCA_944472155.2). Lineage (NCBI taxonomy): Eukaryota > Metazoa > Platyhelminthes > Trematoda > Strigeidida > Schistosomatidae > Trichobilharzia > Trichobilharzia szidati. The sequence goes on from OX235271.1 coordinate 134,149,501, forward strand.
AGTTAGCATTACAGAAGGCAAGAAAAATAATTTTAATATTTCAGAGGAACTTTTTTGCAAGGTCAAATCTCTCCTTTACACAAATTTTGTATATTTGCAACTACAGCCGGTGAGAGCCGCAGCTGCTGAAACAGAGAATAGCCTCGTCTCAACAGTTCAGTGGTATCAGCATTGCAGAGACATTGCATCATGGAAAATGGAGAAAATTACTTCTTTGTTGGGTGGAGAAGACATCGTTGTGCACGTCGACGAAACTGTGTTGGTGAAGAAGAAATACAACCGTGGTCGTCAGCGAGCCAACAATGTTTGGGTAATTGGTTTGTACTACACCTTCTTACGGAAGGGAATCGTGGAAATCATAGCAGATAGAAAAACAACTACTCTTATGCCTATTATTCCAAGACTTGTAAAACGGGGATCTATGATACATACGGATGAATGGAAAGGTTACAATTCTCTGTCTTCTCTGGGATATATTCATCATAGAGTGAACCATTCATGTGATTTTGTCGATCTCATTACGAGTATCCATACAAATTCTATTGAATGATTTTGAGGCAGGTTTAAAATCAGATTAGGGCTATAAATGGATCTCAAAAGGATCCCATTTATAGTCATTTGGATGAATATATGTACAGAATGTTGTGTAACTTTTCTATTGACAGTCCTGTGCTTAACTGGGAGATGTTTCTCTCACATGTTAGAGAAAGATACCACCTGTAGCAGTTTTATGCTTTCTTTTATGCTTTTTTCCATAAATATGCGTTTCCCTTTATCATAAGTGCCTCTTTCATGTGACTGGTCTGTTCAAAGTCGTTTGCTGATTGGTTGTTAGTGGTGCTGAAAGTTTAACCTTGCCCTGACACGAATGCCAGAAGTTATCGGCGGACGTCAGTTCTATGGAAGACTCTTAAGGGAGATGTTTTTATCTAAATTGACACTGTCAGTACAGGCTGTGCTTGCGGCACCCCAGTGGGTTATTCTATAGTGTTTACCTACTTCTGCTGGTAAAATTCCAGAAATGGCACAACGGCGGTGACTCTTAACTATAGCAGCCCTAAACAAAACCACCAAACGGATAGATTGATGACCTTAACGAATTTATGTACAGAAATTGGTTTGACCTTACTATGAGGACTCCTGTGAGAAGTTGAGAGGTTTCTTCGGAATGTAAAGAAGAATATTATCCTAAGTACCCATTTTAACATCGCATTACTTGTATATGAACGTTTATTTCAAATTACGCACTTCTACTTCTGACGTATCTGATTGGCCGCTAGAGGTAGTTTCGTCGGCAGAGTTCAACAATAGCGTCCCAAGGGTGTGAACGCATGAGTGACCTTGAGCCAATCAATCAAAAAATGAGCTTTTGCACAAAATGTGATATATTTACAAGAAAATGCATGAAAACACATTAAACAGGGTATCTTCCTCTGACATGACTTAAAAATACGTCCCAGTTTTAATGAGGAGTATCAGTTGCTAAGTTAGACTAGTTTCTCTGCATGGTTTCACTGAGGTGATTGAAGATGAGCTGTTTTTGTGAATAGTCTATCTCTCTTATCCTCATGTGCAGTCCTCCCCAAAAGCCCTCAGTTGAATTATTATGGTTTGCAGTAAGAGAATCGACAACCAATTACCAGGAAAATGTGGATAGTACAACAAGTAAAAATAAGTGACATCAGCTCTAATTCTATCCCTAACCATAAATCTAACCCTAATCCTAATTATGACCCTGATCCTTACCCTAATCAAATACTTAACTTAAACCTAATCCTAACCCTAACAAGTTATTAACACATTGTCCAAACAGTACCTAAAAACATGATCTGGATGAAATTTGCATCTTAGTTTGCTAATAGCGTTGATATTTTAGTTATGATAATGACAGATGCCTTTAGTCAACGACTAGCATGCGCTCAAGGTCACTGAAACGTTCGCTTTCCTGGGACGCTATTGTTGAACTTCGCCGTGCAATCTATAGATTCATGAAATTCACATACTGACGTAATACTTTTCCAGAATCCTAGTTAATGTCTCCTCAGTAAGGTGAGAAATGGGCATTGTACTTGCGCAAACTCAATAGGCTGTGAACTGCTGCCAGTGAAAACAACAACAATTCTTGGAATTACCAGTTACAATTTTAGCTTGATCGCATGCAACATTCAGCAGTTGTTAAATGGCCACTTGGTGAACATCGAATCCTTACAGAAAGCGCAGACGATTTAGTACAACATGCACCCTCCTGATTTCACAATGAAGCATACATGCCAAATGCATCACTTTAGAAGCCTACACAGTTCACAAATTAACTCACAACACTGAAGTGGAAAAATTTATATTTTTCCTTACTGAGCTTAATATAGTGGTTCTTGTGAAGTAAGATTCTTATGCAGAAGAGAAGAGCAAGGTATTCATAATCTTTTACTACATGTGGAATCGCAGTGCAACTCGATGCGCAATAGTCTATTTACGAATGAACTGAAAAATAATGTCCTCCTTACCTTCCGAACAACTTGTCCTTATTCCAGGATAATAACTTTCTTCCACCTATGAGCCTAAGTTATGTTCATGATGTAACACTCACGGACAACAGACACAGCCAATGAAGGAAGAACACGAAGATGCGGAAGAAAAGGTCTTTATTACACCACGCAAGATTTAAACTGACCGGGTACAGAGTTATTTATTATCATTTATAACAAGTCTCGACAATCGGTCTTCTTCTTCCTCCAACAGTGCCACGTCTGCGTTCCTTCCTGAAAAATAGGAAACTCGTTTAGTGATCTCATACAAGTTTTTATATCATTACATCGCTCCCTCCCCTCTGAAGGCACTGTCCTCAGTGCCAGGCGACGGTATAGGATATGCACTACCTCCTTCGGTAGGCACCTCGAAGTAGGTCGTAGCGGGCGGTGGTTGCGAAGGTGTTGATGGTTCGTTGACAGCTGCTGGATAGTGGGGTTTCAGCTGGTTGTAATGCGCGGAGATGAGCTTTTCTTGGGGACGTCGCAAGTTCCGCAGGATATACGTAGTCGGGGGTCGATGCTGTACAATTTGATATGGACCTTGCCAGGGCGTGTAGAATTTGGGGCACGAGCCGGTAGGGGCGGACGGACGATGGAGCCACACATAGTCACCCGTGGAATAAGTGGGACCCTGGGCAAACCTGTCATAATTGCTTTTCTGATGTTGCGAAGAAGACTGTAGATGACGACGTGCCAGATTGTAGGCTATGGGCTTGAGTGCGGAAAAGCCCCCAGTGATTGCACGGCGAAGGGCGGCGTCACTCATGGCTAGCATAAGCTGGGTGTGTTAAGCGTGTGCAGGAAGACCAGTTAGGGCAGATTCCATGCGTATTTTCCACATTTCGTAATCGCTATTTGTATCCAATATCGGAAGACCGCGCATCGGTTGAATGCGTTCTGGGGCTGAAGTGGGTGGGTTGACTTGGTGGTTGGAATTGACTTCAGGAGGGTCAGTAGAATCGGATTTCATGTCGAAATCGAATTTGGAACACCTCCGACACCAATTGTAACACTCACGGACAACAGACACAGCCAATGAAGGAAGAACACGAAAATGCGGAAGAAAAGGTCTTTATTACGAGTGAGAATATACGTTATAGAGTGTTATATCTTACGCGCTTAAGGGCTTTCTCAGCTTTGATTGGCTAGTACAGTGGCGGAGAGTTTGACTTAAATTTGTCCTCGGTAGGTCATGCCGTGTGCAGGTTTGCGTGGTTGCGGCATGCGTTGTTTGCAAGCATGTTTGATGAATATAAATGTAAAATGTTGGTATTCTAACGTTTTCTTTTACTTATTTTGTGCATGTACCAGGCTTGGTTTATCATACACTCGGTTTGTTGGCCTATCGGTTGCTGGCGATGTCAAGGAATCCGTGAGTTCTAGGGCTTTTCTCGATTTTAGGTTATACATGTAGCATTTTATTGATGGATATTGCGACACAGATGGATGCTAATTGACAACGCCTTTTTAGTTTATTGCAGGTAGGCAATGCGGGTGAAAGTACTGCTGACGTCAGTGGAATTTTCGATGAAATTATGCTGGGAAGGCGTTTCTTTAGTTGGGAGGAATTTGAGAATTCCTTAGGAGAATTTCAACAAGTGAGGAAGTCATTTAATGCTAACAATGTAGTTGTCCTGCACTCACTATGTGCATATTCAAAGCAAAACAACAGGGGACGACAGATATAAGTACGCTTACGTTTATTTTAAATGCACTTTTGGCGTGAACCGTGGAAAAGCTGGCCTGAAATTGCGAAACAAGTCGTAAGAGGAATTGTATTATGATAATATGTATGTTTAAGGTCTAAATGTTGCAACTGTCTGTCTGCATTTCGCGTAATTTTGCGTTTTAGTGAATACGTGATAACATCCCACAAAATGGTCCACAACCATCCATGCACCAGGGTGTATATGCAGAATGATCCATGGTCTAGACGACTGTCAGCGGAAGAGAAAGAAAATGTAGAACCACTTCTTCACCAATCACACTCATCAGATGAAATAATTATGCATGTTAAGGAAACATTCCACAAGGACATAACTCTTAATGACGTTAGAAATCTGAAAGCTTCAGTTAATAAAGGTAACGTTAATGTAAATGTAAACTACTTCAGGTATATCGAGCCGTTATGACATTTTTGAATTCCTTAAGTCCCGTGGGAAGTTATTGGAGTATTATTCAGATGAACCGATAAGGAATTCACTAATGAGAGTCTGTTTTTCTACTTATGAGCAAATAGATTTGTATAAACGGTTTCCGGAGGTTGTTGGCATCGATTCTACATATAACACAAATAAAGGGAAGTAAGTTTATTAATTAATTAATCAACATGCAGGTATTCTTTGTTTCAATTAGTTGTAACGGATAATTTTGGTCGTGGGAGACCGGTTCTATTTGCTTGGACGCGAAAGGAATTCAAGCGTGATGTCGTTTGGATTTTGGACTCGTTTCGTAGAATAATGGAAGACACCTCTAAAACAGAAACATTCATTATGGATTGTGCGCAAGCCGAAATAGGAGCAGTGAAGTTAACACACAGAGAAGCGCACATTGTTCTTTGTTCTTTTCATGTTTGTCGTGCATTTTGTCGTAAAGTAAATTATTTAAAAGCATAATTAAAATTTCAATTTTAGACGCGGAATCCCATTGTTAAGAACTACTTATGTCGCTTAATTCAGTGTAAAAGGAGATCTGAGTAATGCCTTTAATATTTTCATTTTTCCAGATTTAACTTCTATTTCAGAGTTATAAGCAGATTGGATGTTGGTGTCAGTCAGTATTTACAACGTCGTTGGATGAGTCGACGACACTTGTGGGCAGCAGCTTTCAGGGAACATGTACTGACTTTGGGTAATGATACCAACAATCGAGTAGAAAGTTCTCACAAGCAGATGAAACGGTACTTGCTTAGATCAGATAGTCTGCATCAAAGCATGCTGAAGGTTTACAAATGGTTTCAACTAAGTAATTCTAGAATAGAGCAGGAGTCCATGATTGCTCAGTCGCGTTCCCTCAAGTATTCATGTTCCGAACGCATAATACCAATTTTACGCCATCTGACGCCATACACTGCGAAGAAAGTGATCGCTGATTATGCAAAGCGACGATGGACTTCTTTTCAGTGTGAAGGTTTTGATTATATCTTCTTGGATGACAATGGGAGACAAGTAGAGGTGGATCTGCGCGCATGCACATGTACTTGTATGACGTTCCAGACTTGTCGGTATCCCTGTCGACACTTGCTGATGGTGCATTTAAAAAAGGCGTGTTTCACAGGTAAAATACCCTTTTTTGAAACTTGTATATTCATTTACACGTAAGATATACTAGGTTGCCACCTGAAGTATTCCCTATTTTATGTCTTTAATATTGCGTGCATAATTCTATTTCCGTTTACCGTTACACCTTTTGTAGTTAATCATGTGCTGCAGAAGTGTAAACGATGGACATGGTCTCGCCAATCGTACGCAATTCCAAGCACGTCAGCAATTGTGCCGCTAAATCAATGTGACTTATACGTAACCAATAGGAGGCTTATTAATGCGGGCCTGACGAGAATTTGCGACAAATATGGACGGAGGTTTGCCGCAGAGTTCGCTGGACAAGTAGTCGCTCAAATCAACAATGTTCTTGATGTGTAAATTAAATACTTTCGTATTACAATAATAATAAACTTTTCGTATTAAGATTGTTGCCTTTCTGTTAGTGTGTTCGCGTTGGGAGTACGGCATGCTAGACCGGTGCTCCCTAGGATATGAATTCCTTACTATACGTAAGTGCTATTCTGTAGGAACACTTTCCACCGATATAAGTCGTGAATTATAAGTACTTCAGTCACGTCGAAAAAAATCTGAGATTACGTCTCCTAGTCATGGATAAATCTGTAGGGACTAATGACAAAAATACCTAACTTCAGTGTTTGACAAATAAGAATGGAACTTAGGGCCCTGCCGTTGACTTCGATTTCGTATGAAGTTAAGTGTAATCAAAAGTACTGTATTACTACTATTTCACTTAAAGCAAGATGTCAATCCATATGACTACGGGTGTTAACATACAGTGTAAACTGAAGTCTACACGAGAGGAATAATTTAATAGGTTGGGATGTAGCAATGTTAGTGCGATTTCGCCGACGTTGAATTATGCCTACAATCAGTTTCTCAGGCCCACATCTCGTCATAATGAAAAATTTAGTTTCACTGAGATAGAATAAGAAAAGTATGGTAAGCAGGATGTTAAATATATTTCATGGAAAATATTAAGGGAATGTCTTCACACAATTGTTTTCCGTAATTACTGCTGGGATGCGTAATTGCTGTGACCTGGTTGACTGACTTGACCGAACATCTACAAGTAAGTGAATAAAGTATAATTTTTAAATCGTTGAAGTTAGAAATAAGTAATGTAAAAGTGAAACGCTTTATATTCTCCTACCTTTGCTGAAAAAAGGTTCATTCTCCTTTCTCATTCTTTGGTCAGGACAGCATTCTTCTGCGGTTTTCACTGTGACATACATTGTTCTTCTTCTAAAGTATAGCACCAAGCAAATAATAACTTAATATACTGTATAAATGGGTGTTTACAAGGAATGCATGACATCTCTACAGGTACAATAAATTAGGCTATAAATTACAATCGTGAAGTATCGTAAATTAAAACTTTTTCAAAAGCTTACATTGTTCATTTATTGTACAAGCAATTACAACAGATTACAATAAAAGTTAAACTCCGGACCCTTCACAATGAACACTGCATATATATCGGTAAGTGCTATTCCCTCACACAATTAAAAGGTATTCCAGGAGGAGAACAGCATCCTGAGAAACTGCAGTAGTGTTTTCTAGCTATTCCGAAAATATTCCTTTGATGCTGTTTCTTAGCAACAGTTTGCAGTATTCATAGTGACTTTAGAGAAAACTTTATCATATCTTCACTTTCACCAACTGTCCCTTCAAGTACAATAGCATGCAGTAACTACATACACACAAGCATTGCAACTTAAACATCACAAAATCCCTACAGATAACTTGTTTCATAATAAATGCTTTAGAAACATGAGCCATAAGTACACCTTCCATGTCATTCATAGTCACAAGTAATTCATTAAGCATATCAGAATATGTTAGTGATGTGAACATGAAAAATTATTAAGACTGATATAACTGAAGTAACACGTTTAGTAGTTGTAGGACATACCTGCGAGCTACTATTCTACAGAAAGGTGATTCCAATTTGAAGCAGTCTGGCATTGTATAAGCACCATCTATACTATTCTTCCAGCACAAATGCACAATGATATCGAGATAATCTGATGCAATGTAATGCACTCAGCAATTACGGTCTCCCGAATTTCTATGTGACAATGTAAATTAAACTAGTATCACATCTTCAACTGAGCCATTTTAACTAGGAACTTCACAGAAATGGATAAAATCACCAGGAAATTCAGCAGATTGTCTCATTCATCGCATACTCTCTTCGATGTGTTATGGAATATTTCAATCATCACGGATGATGATAAAAAAGTGTTTGCTATCCTCAAAACGTATATTTCCCTTGTGTCTGTGGGCTAGTTCTCCTTCAAATGTCTCGTTATCATAGAATAACTGCTATGAAAACAACCATTGTATATACCTAATTTTCAACCTATATTTCCTCAAAAACCTAGCAAATAATAGACCATTAAGGCTCTAAAACGCGAAGAATAGTCTTTCTTTGTTAAATTTCTTATATACGATGAGGTATTGAAGTAATACATACTCTGGGATATCATGACAGGTTCTTCCATTAATACGAACACAATACTGGAAAATGTTGCTTTTTCGGTTATAGAAGCATGAAACCAGTTTTATATTATCTACTTTCACAAAAGTAAACGCTTATAACGCCTCTATACGCGTGAACACGATAACCCATACATTCCGCGATAATATATCACTATAACGTTTATTGCCACTCCTTTATTACACCACGCAAGATTTAAACTGACCGGGTACAGAGTTATTTATTATCATTTATAACAAGTCTCGACAATCGGTCTTCTTCTTCCTCCAACAGTGCCACGTCTGCGTTCCTTCCTGAAAAATAGGAAACTCGTTTAGTGATCTCATACAAGTTTTTATATCATTACAATGAAATTGCAACATTACATCAAATAAATCTTCCCCCAAAACCACGCCACTTCAAACCCATAGCAACATAGGAACAAGCATCATAGCAGGGATATGCCTTAAAGTCACTCCATATTAAATCTCTGTTTGGCAAGTCCAGGTGTCTCGAAATACTACCAAAGCTACAGGTGCCATTTCTGTAGCATCATCTTCCTCACACCTTCAAATAAAAAGACTTGTTGGTCTACCACGTGATTGCTGTGATGGCTATTGACAGTGAGTTCTCGAGATAATTTGCAGCAAAGACGGTAAATTCATCGGCACAATTAGACAGATCCGAGAGGGCAAAACCAGAGGTCACGTAAATGTTTGAGATAAAAATATGTTTATATTTTGGTAAGTATCTGGGATGACATTTGACTGTAATACCATCGATAAAATCACTAGAGAATGCAAAACACATTGCCCGAAATCGACCACTGGGAATGCAAAAAAGTTGAGGCGACACCTTCACATATCTTTTCGGAACAAATTCCATCTCGTCCGAATAATGTAGAGCCATTTAGTGAGACCAGAATGTTATCATACAGCTCGTGAAGCCATGTTTCTTGCAGCGTGATTATAACCGTATTGTGATATGTATCACAATATAAGCGAGATTCTAGATACATAGTCTTGTTGGGGAGAGAGAGGTAGTTTGTACTGTTGATAGCAAGAACAGTGGTATGATGTATAGGTGCACTTTAGTGCATCCTGACATTCAGCGTGGTGCCTTTTCTTAGCTTTGTTAAACCTCGAGGCAGTTAAGGAACAGAGTTCGGATTGTAAATGAGTCATGGAATGACATGAGAAACAGTCATGTGGATGAAATGATGCCATTTTTACCAAGTGACCGGCCTGATTTGTTGGTCATGATCATTTGGACGATCTTCCAATACGTTCACATGCTGGAATCCTGCCAGTCACTCGTGTGCCCCTAAAATATCGTATAAGTTCAGAATTGGCCTATTCTTAGCAGAGAACTTGAGCCTACATGACATAAAATAATCATTCTAAGGATTTGACGGGATATAAGCCGCCAAGTCGGTGCTGTGACTAACGATGACGGTGCAAGGATTTAATCATGATTTTATTCATCCGTAATGGTGTCTGTTCTTAACTGTTGCCCATAAGTCTAGTTGGCAATATGATGATGAAAGAGCCTAGTGATACTAAATGCTTACAGTGGGTATAAGAGTGAGCGCAAAGAAACCAAGGTGTTTAGGACAAACACACCATAAGCTTATAAGAAATTGGGGTTCAGTTCGCCTCTAAAACCGACCGGCTCATTAATGTTGCCTCACTTTGAAGTCAGAGTGACCAATTATTCAGTTTCTGTTAAGTCACTGTGTTCCCATGTGCCAAACTGAGACCCCAATCTTGACTGCTACCATCATCGTCACCATCATCTTCTTTTCCTCAACACTGAACGACTAACTGATGTGGGGACTAACAATAATCGCAGTAGTGTCACCCTCCTGACATGGGGTGAAAAGTTCTTTCCAAACATAGCTAACATCTCATTGTCTTCAGGGTTTATTAAATGTACTACGGACGAGTGTCGGGAGTGACCAAGTGGGAGCAGAAGAATCAATCACGTTTTTACTGGCTGGTTTGCTTCGAGTTTGCCGTCTCTGGAACGCTTAACCGGCGACCGTGACTACAGAGCCATAAGTAGAGACTTTTAAGCGGAAGCTGGACAACCATGCAGAAATGCAAGGTTTGTGTCTCAATGGCTTATCCTCTTAAAATTTGAAACCACACTGTCAATGGATAAGCATACAAGCTAAATCCCCACGACCCGTTCTGTCTTCTCTCACAGTACCGAATACTCTATCTTTTCTTTCTTTCTTTATTATTTCACCTTTATTATTTCACTTATCTCAATCTATATTATCTACACTACAACCTATTATTATTACTATTACTATTCTGCATTTATGACTACACCGAATGACCAATGGGAATCAGGTCAAACTCTATTCACGGCAGCAACTCAGTCCTAACAAACTGCACACTACAAACCACATCTTGACCAATCCTCGCACCACTCCTCTTGGAGTCAAGGCTAACTGACGCGCGCTCCTTGAATACGACGTGCATTTTCCTCGAGTGAGGCTATGTTCTATGATAAGATGTTTTCGCGCATTGCATGGGTTATCGCGTTCACGCCTATAGAGACGTTCTAACCGCTCAGTATTGTGAAAATAGATTCTATTTGACTAGTTTTAGGCTTCTGTAGCCGAAAAATGCAATATTTTTGTGTATTGTGTTCGTAGTAATGCGTAAAATTGTCATGACAGCCTAGACGAATTACTAATAAAAAAGTCATCGTTTTGAAGAAATATCGCATAAAAAGTCCATTATTAGGGTTTTAGAGCATTTAGGCATTGTTTTTTGTGAGTTGTTTCAGATCTTAAGGTTGTAAATTGACTGCAGGCAATGGCTGTTGTCATCCCAGTTATTCTATGAGAATGGTGCATTTGAAAGAGAAATAGCCTAGAGACATAAGTTAGATGTGTGTTTTGAGGATGTCAGACACTTCTTTTATCATCTGTGATGGCTGAAATATTCCATAGCACATGGAAGAGATCATGCAATGAATCAGACAGACTGCTGAATTTCCTGGTGATTATAACTACTTTGATGAAGTTCCCATTTAAAATTGCTTAGGCGAAGATATGATACTACTTTAATTGACATTTGCACTTGGAATGTCAGAAGGCTTTAATTGTTCATTGTCAAAAATGGCATCAGATTATGTGTATATCAGTGTGCATGGGGTTACGAAGAATAGTGCAGATGGTCCTCCTGAAATCTCAGACTACTTAAAATTAGTATCAATTTTCTGTCGATTAGTAGCTAGCAGGTGTGTCCTACAACTACTGCACCTGTTACATAAGTTATCCCAGTCTTAACAATCGTTCGTGTTCAGATCACTAAGATATTCTGAGATCCTTAATGAATTACTTCTGGCTATGAAGGATATGGAAGATGCACTTATGGCTCATATGTTTAAATCATTTATTATGAAAGAAGTTATCTATAGGGATTTTGTGATGTTCAGGTTACAATGCTTGAGTGTATGTAGTGACTGCATGCTTCTGTGCGTGAAGGAAAAGTTGGTTAAAATGAAGATGTGATGAAGTTTCCTGTACAGTGTTCATTGTGAATGGTTTACTAGTTAACACTTATTATTTGCTTGCTGCTATACTGTATAAGAGGAACAATCTCTGTGTGACATTGAAAACTACAGAAGAATGCTGTCATCACCAAAGAATGAAAAAGGAAAATGAACCTTTTTCAGTAAAGGTATGGAAATTTAAAGCGTTTAACTTTAACATTACTTCTTCCTTACTTCAGCGATTTAAAAACATACACTTTGTTCACTTATTTACAGATATCCGGTAATGTCAGTCAACTTGGTCACAGCAATTCAACATGGTCGAAATAATTACGGAAAACAATTGTGTAAAGACATTTGCTTATTTCTTTTTCATTAAATAGATTTAACACCCTGCTTACAATACTTTTCTTATTCTATCTGAGTGAAACTAAGTCTTTTTGCATGACGATGCAGATGTCAGACTTATCAATGATACTTGATGATTTATTTGACTGCATAATTAAACGTAGGCGAAATGTTACTACGACTGCTACAGCTCAACCTACTTATTTATTCGTTATATGTAAACTTAATTTTAAAGTATACGTTAACACCCGTTATCATAGGGACTGCCATAACGCTTTAATTTAAATATTAGTAATACACTGATTTGGAATACACCTAACCGTATACGAACTGGAACTGCAATGCAGTGCCTAAGTTCTACCTATTGTTGTCATTGTTCCCTACAGACTTGCGTATGACTATGAGACGTTTTCACGTAACTGTAGACAGAGACTTAAGGGCCACTAAACTACTTATAATTCACCACGCAAATCGGTCGATAGTGTTCCTACAGAATTACACTTAAGTATAGTAACGAGTTCAAGTCCTAGGGAGCACCGGTCTAGCATGCCGTGCTCACAAAGCGAATACATGAATTGAAAGACAACAAGATTTATATGAAAAGTTCATATTTATTATAATACAACATTAGTTTGTTTACATATTAAGAAAATGGTCCATTTGTGCGATTACTTCTCCCGCTTTCGGATGCGCACAAGTTACGAGACCATGTCCATCGTTGACACTTATGCAGCACATTATTAACTACAAAAGGTGGAAGAGTAAACAAAAATAGAATTATGCACACAATATTACAGGATAAATAATGCTCTCACTCGCATTGGCTACCTGAAATAAACTAAAAAGGCTTTGTCAATTAGTCTCCATCTGTCTCACGACTGTTTCAATATAATTCCGTAGAAAAAGCAACATTGAAATACATCACTGAGCAGTATCCACCGATAAAATGCTGCACGTATAACCTAAACTCGAGAAAAGCCAAAGAACTCACGGGTTCCTTGACATCCCCAGCAACCGATAGGCCAACAAACCGAGTGTATGATAAGCCAAGCCTTGTACATGCACAAATAAGTAAAAGAAAACGTTAGAACACTCAAATTTTACATTTATTTTCATCAAATATGCTTGTAAACAACGCATACTTCAAGCACACAAACCTGCAACGATATCACCTAACAAGGACAAATTAAATGTAAAATTAGCCGCCACTGTTCCAGCCAATGAAAGACGAGAAAACCTGAGGCGCGGAAAAATTAACACGTCATAGAACACATCCTCACGCTTTTCCTCTCTAACAGGAAGTATCCACTTTTGTGAATAATTCGTTTGGGAAACCTGATCTTCCTATCCGGCGAATTTTATTCAACCGTTTCTTCTTCACCGAGCCTGTGTTTGGTGCTTCCCACTGTCTCGAACTACTGCCTTATCTTCAGGTGCTACTTCTGTAGCAACATCCCCCTCACTCTTTCAAATATACAGGACTTGTTGGTCTGTTAGGTGATTGTTGTGAAGCCGAATAACCCGAAAGTTACAGGTAAAGTCAAAAGCTTTTACTTATATACTTTATCTTTCTGTTCTGTGCTTTATACTGTCTTTTGCCGTCAGTCTATTGGACAAAACTCCACTGTCTCTTATCACTTAATCATCGGTATTATTTTGGGAGTAAAATGACTATAGATTCTCACCCCAAGATAAGTAATGGGAGACCATACGCCGTAGTCACTAGAGCTTCAGCCAAATTAGGCAAACAGGTGAAGGTGATGGAATCTCGCATACCGGTCTCAAAGACCAGGGTAAATATTCCCTGCGTGAACAGATTGTCCATGTCGCCGCAGTCCTACAGTGAAACTGTGAAAAGTCAACTAAGCGGATGTGGCTCCATCCCTGTTAACACGACTAAGTTAATAGAGGCGAGTGATAAATCTACACAAAGTGGGAATAGTATGACACCCATACCCACAGTAGGCCTTGAAACAAACAGGAAGGCCAATAAGAAACGTTCACGACGTCGCAAGACGATGACAACGTTCCCAGAGTAGGCAGACGATTGCAAGGTCTGCAATTCTATTGTCGAACAAGTAGACTCTGCTTTCGAGTGTAACTTTTGTAAGCAATGGGTACATTGTAGATGTGACACCGGAGTACCAAAGGTATATTACGATTTTATGCGTAAGAACCCATGCCCATGGTTCTGGTACATATGCCCAAGTTGCCGTCCTAATGCAGCCTTGTGTAGTTCTTCGAAAGCTACAGATGGCATAGAGGTATCAGGAAAAAACGTGAAACGTTTACTCCCACCAACTCAGAAAACAGCACAATTGCATGCAAATCGGGGATACCAAAATCCACACCGGTTATACTTGCAATTCCTGCCATAACTGCCCCAGACACAGAAGTTGAAGCACCAAGGGTACCTGTCGCTGGGAAAAGACCCTTACCGTCCACCAGTAAAAGTGGCCACAGCACTGCGACACATAATAATACCCAGTTGCACCAGACGAAACAAAACGGTCTTAAGGGGAGGGGTGACAAATGTGCGAGGACCGAACCTAAATCCACGGTTAGTCGATCAAACTGCGTTATCCTCTTTAATGTACCAGACTGTAGCAGTAGTCTGCTGGAAAACAGGGCCCTGTTTGATCAGGAACAGTGGTCCAACTTGTGTAGCACACTGGGTCTGGACATCCAACCAGTAAAACTGCAGATTGTAAAGGGGCACTGCTGCTCCTCAAGGCAGACCATCCCCACTGAGGGTAACACTAGGCTCTACCAAAGATGCCGAAAAAGTTTTATTGGCTTCCCAAGTCCTTTCTACAGGGAGGACCTGCAATATACGTGTTTGGCCAGATAGGCCATGGAAGGAAAGACAGATGGCGAGGGAGTCGCCAGAGCTTATTCCTTCTGCCTCCATGGTTGTTCACGGCATTCCCGAACTGGGAACTGGGAACGCTTGTGAGAAGCACTGTCACGATGTACAGCAATGGAGATGGTTGGCATCCCAGATGGGTCTGGGAAGTTCAGGGGCTGTCTCTATTTTTAGACTGCCTCGACCCACTCACCTAATGTCAATTAACACTCCACGTCTGTTAGCTGTTAAGTTCAGCTCCCGAGACCACTTGACTACTGCTCTCCAGAGATGGTACGAGACCAAGGACAAGGTCAGCAGACACATTCGCTGCTGCGAGAGCCGGCCTCGTACCCAAAGGAGAGAGCAAAACGTTGTCATAGAACATCCCCGACCCCTAGTCACAATACAGCGGTGCAGCACGGACGATGATAGCCAGTGCCATCCAAGTGCTCCGATTGAATCAGAAGAAAAAAAACACCAACAGGCCGGTTCCCGGGGAATCGGCCAACTAGTTCGTAGGATAGCTCCTCAACCGACAGCCCACACCACGTCAACCCTCCCCCCTCAATACGGGGACGTGGTGAGACTGACTACCAGTTGTCTGTACAGTAATGTGAGAGGTCTAAGAGGCAGAATAGCTGAACTTAGATACCTACAATCACAGCTGAACTCCAAAATCATAATACTGACGGAAACCTGGCTAACCCCTACGGTGGCAGACAGCGAAGTCAGTATAAATGATATGGTCCTAGTCAGACGAGATAGGGATCTGAAAGAAGGAGGCGGAGTCGCCATATACGTCGACAAACAGCTCAGATGTGTCCATGCAGTCGACCCTCCCCTCATTGAGCTCCCTGACTCCATATGGTGCCATTTCACCGTTGGGTACTATAAGTATCTAGTGGGCAGCATTTACAGATCACCTTCATGTGGAGCAGACCACAACCAGGTACTACTGAATGCAATTTCAGCGACACAAGACATGGGTTATGATCAAATTGTCATAGCTGGAGACTTCAATGCCCCATCTCTTAACTTGATGACGGGATGTGCCCAGGACAGAGAAAATACTTCGACGGGACTAGCCTACTCCATGAAGCACAGCACGGTTTCAGGAGCGGAAGATCCTGTGTGACGAATCTTCTACTAGCTTGGAACGATTGGACACTATCCTGGGATGTAAAGGTACCAGTCCATGTGATCTTTCTCGACTTTGCGAAAGCATTCGACACAGTTCACCATGGTCTACTCCTTCACAAAATAAGCAAAGCGGGTGTTTCTGGAGCACTTCTCGCATGGCTGGAAGATTATTTAGGCGAGAGAGAATTCTGCACCAAAGTCAACCGCATCCGGTCATCCTGGCACACCTCAGCATCAGGGGTTCCTCAGGGTTCTATGTTAGGGCCGTTGATGTTTTCGATTTTTATCAACGACCTGCCCTGTCAACTGAATTGCTCTGCGCTTCTTTACGCTGACGACGTAAAGATTTGGAGAGCAATAAACTCATCGGAAGACTCCGACAGATTGCAGGCTGACCTGCAAACTCTGGGAGACTGGGCTCTGGCTAACGGAATGCCTTTCAACTTAAAGAAGTGCAAAGTAGTGCAACTTCATTCCGGCAGGTCACAGAGTGCAAATTACACCCTTGGTGGCCAGAACTTGAGTTGTGTGCCATCTGAACGCGACCTAGGTCTTATTTTAACAGAAAAGCTAGACACCAGTGTAAATTACACGAAGGACGTCGCCAAAGCTTACGCCACTTTACACTTTATGCATAGGCAGCTGGGAGTTCTTACTCCTGAACTATTCCTAACGTTGTATACGACATACGTGAGGCCACTCCTTGAGGTGCATAATATCATTGCTCCTCCGCTACTCAAAAGGGATGCTAACATGCTAGAAAGTGTCCAGAGACGAGCGACAAAATGGGTGATCGGCCTCCGCAACAAATCATATGAGGAAAGACTGAAGAAATTAAGTCTTTTCACACTTAGTTACCATAGTCACAGGAGTGACCTCATCACCGTCTGTAAGATCTTAAATGACCAGGCCCACCCTAATAAGAGCATCCTGCCATTAAGTGATTATAGGCTTCCACGAGGTAACCCGCTAAGGATAGCACACCAGAGACCAAGGACTCGAGTGCGTTCACATTTCTTCTCGCTTCGCGTTTGCCGTCTCTGGAACGCTTTACTGGCGGCCGTGACTACAGAGCCATAAGTAGAGACTTTTAAGCGGAAGCTGGACAACCATGCAGAAATGCAAGGTTTGTGTCTCAATGGCTTATCCTCTTAAAATTTGAAACCACACTGTCAATGGATAAGCATACAAGCTAAATCCCCACGACCCGTTCTGTCTTCTCTCACAGTACCGAATACTCTATCTTTTCTTTCTTTCTTTATTATTTCACCTTTATTATTTCACTTATCTCAATCTATATTATCTACACTACAACCTATTATTATTACTATTACTATTCTGCATTTATGACTACACCGAATGACCAATGGGAATCAGGTCAAACTCTATTCACGGCAGCAACTCAGTCCTAACAAACTGCACACTACAAACCACATCTTGACCAATCCTCGCACCACTCCTCTTGGAGTCTACCAGAACTAAATCAGTCGAGTGGCGGGATTTACTACGCATAAGTTCACCGAAGATCTGGAACCTCTACCTCACAATCAAGAAGCGAGCCCAAAAGAATCAGTGCTTTATACTAGCTCGTAATCAGGATATTGGATATTGGATTTATATTGGCTGAATAGACATTGGATAATAGAAACGTAGTGTAAACTGTTCAAACACAAGGTCATTTGTCCACATTGTTATTGTAGTGTTGGGAGGTTGCTTGTTAGGATGACATCAAACTGCGTTGAGGTTTGAGAATTCTGCGTCGGTTCACTCTTTAAATTACAGCGAAAACAAATCAGATGTCTACAAAATGAGTATGAACAACTTATTTCATCTACACAATTTTCCGACATCAAAAAATTGCTGGAAGATGGGGAGAAATTACAGTATCAGGCAAATCACTTAGAAAAGGTAAGACAAAACAATTCTGATTGTTGTAGTATTTGAGGGAGCTGGAAAGTCAGACGAAGCATAACGTCATTGGCATTCAGGCGGCTGTCTCTTCACTCTTTGATTATGCTATCAAAGGTGTCTTCACGGATATCAAACACTCCGTGCAACTGAATGTACCGACGAAACGTAGCTTCGGAGATTACCAGTGTAATTCTGCTCTCGCCATTCGAAAGGTATGTCCTATAATCTTAATGTAGCCCTTAGGAAATCAATAGTGAACTAAGCCCGCTGGATATTGCCAAGTCTATTGTTTCTGCCCTACCAGTTAATGATTTGATTGAAAAAGTTAGTGTTTGCGTTGTTGAGTAAACCATCTGTAGGTAGATATTGTTCCCCCTGGCTTCATGAACATCTGGATTCGTCAAACGTTTGTCGCTTCAGAGATCAACAAAATATTACGTTTTGGAGTTACGCCTCCATTCATCCCTCACAAATATTCCGTAATTGTTGACATGTCCTCTCCGAACATCGCGAAAGAAATGCACGTTGGACATTTGAGGTAAGATGATTGAGAAAACTTGCATAATAATGCCTCATGTGCAGGTTTTTTGTGTTTTTGGTGAACTTTTAGCACATCACATTTGCAATGTTTCCTATGGACTTGTTGTCGTTGTGCTTCCAGTGGGTAACTTATATTCCTGTTAGTCTGAAAGGTCGGAATTGGTGTATTTCACTAGAGCTAAGTCATAGTATTTGATTGACGAATTTGGAGGATCAGGTGATTTGTGACCTGTGTATTAATGGTAGACACTCACTGGACCACTGACAATTGTTAGGTGCCTGAGCTGTATGTCGCTGTAGCGTATGCTATTTCGAGTTTTGCACTGATTAGTTCAGTACATCGCCTAAAACGTGTTTCACAGATATCCTTGGACCGTTGTATCTTGATTCAGATGTATTTGTCTTTGATATGGAAGTGCATTGACTGTAAGTTATTAGCCCAACAACTACCAAGAACGTAGAGACTAATCGGGCTATTCATGTAGTGACCATTGAGTTGTAGGGGGTTATACGAAGGCCTTAATAAATCACTTATCTTAAACGGTTACTCATTGGGCACTCGACTTTCAGCCAACAGTTCTACCGAACGAATTCTTCCCACCTACATCAGCCTGAACAACTAATTAGTGTCATTAAACTTCACTACATACACCTGGCTCATATCTTGGTATATGAAAAATTGGAGTTCTTTACACATAAGTGTTATGTAAGAAATTTGTTGTGAATGGCTTTATTCGTAGGTTAAATGTGGCTCGCCACCTATTACATGATCATCAACTCGTGCTTCTTGTGTATCTTCATGTTTTAATCGTGAATCAGTGCTAAACTCACTAGTGATAAGTGGCTTGTGCTGGTGGACGAGTTTTCCAACTTATCCTGTCTAAGTTTTTTTATCTACCTACATGGATATGGAAAATGCGTGTTTGGGTGGTTCAGATATATTAGGTTATATCACGAAGTGACATCAATTAGAAGACCAAAGAGAACTGAGGAGGTCTTTCGTCGTTTTCGGGAGTATGTGGCAGTGCGCACTCACAACACTACCGCCCATCAAGTCACCAGGAGAGCCTGTAGAATAGTTCACTTGCAACCACATTTGGTTCATCAGAAATCATCAGCGAGAACGCGAAGTCATGATAATATAATAGGTTTATTCCAGAAAATATTTTTGGTACAAATATGGAATTTTCGGCATGTAGTAGAGTACTGCATCCAACATTGTGATAACAAAGGTAATAATTAATAGAGGACATTTACCGTGATAGTTTTTGGGTAAGAATACGAATATAAAATTAAGTGACAACATTAACAATACCATAATGAAAAAGTGAGTCCGTTTAATTAGAGTTCCGCAGTTATTTGTGTGTGAATGCATTACTGTTACACTTGTAAGGTTTAAGTTGTCCTTTAAGAGTGAAGTTATGAAAGGTCTGAGGCATATCATCTTGTATGGACTCATGGACATACGAAATCATGGCATTATTTAGGAGGCAACTTGCATATCAGTGTTGTAATTGCTAATGGATTGAGAAAACTAGGGTTGTTAAGAGTAATATGTTTTCGGTGTAGCACTTAATTTGTTTTAAGTACTCTTTTGCTCACCAAACGAATTATCAGGCTTTTGTGCTTATCTTCGGAGATTTTAACGGGGTGTCATGTTTACATGATTGTTGTGGCATGAATACAAGCTGCACACTGTTATTCACAAAATAGTTTTGTATAATTCTCATCTAATCAGCAAGTTTGTATTGTACTCTACCGCATTAATTACGTTTTGACCTCATGGTCATTGAACTGAACGTAAGTGACTGCGCTATTTCTATTATCACCTGAAGAGGCTGTCGAGCTATATGTTGATACCTCAGGATTATTTCTGTAGTACACAGAATACCCGCTTCATGTCTTCAAAAGTTGTTTCTCACTTTCCTCTTGTATGGTGGTGTATCGTCTCTCACACAACTTTTGTTTTCTCTTTCAGATCTACCATTATTGGAGAGAGTATCTCTCGACTGCTTTCGTTTCTTGGGCATAAAGTACTGAAGATAAACCATATCGGGGATTGGGGAACTCAGTTTGGAATGTTAATAACCCACTTGAGAGAGATGTATCCTAATCAGGAGACAGCCCCTCCTATCTCTGATCTTCAAGCTTTTTATAAGGCATCGAAGGTTAGATTCGATAAGGAGGAAGATTTCAATCACAAAGCCCATTTAGCTGTAGTTAAACTTCAACAAGGTGACCCGGAATATGTGCATGCCTGGAAACAAATTTGTGACATATCACGTAAAGGTAGGCTTTCAAAATGTTTTCGGATTAAATATGAATTAAGAACCCGGTAATCCAACCTCTAAATGTCACATAACTGAGAAGTAATCAACAAATTAAGTGAGTGTCCGATCTAGCGGAAGTTCAAAGTGCAACACTCTGATACTTCTTCCGTCTGTTGAAATTAAGCTTGGAAGAGAACTCGCTCACATAATGTTACCAGGTTTCTTTTGACTATTTGTATGATATGAGATGAGATGGACGACTAGGCACACTACTGGGTGTTGAACAGACATCTGCTACGACCATTGGATAGTCATGCTGAAGTCAGCATTACCCAATTTGAGACTTGATGTATGAGTGGGTCGACTGAATACATTAAAATACCCAACAGCAAAAGGAGATGAACAGAATTAAAAGGACTTGATTTGTGCCCAGTAAAAAGTAGGTACGAAGTAAACAGATATCCAGGACTTTCGAAAAGGAGATTGTTGAATGTATGTGTGTGTCGCTGAGTAATTTTGAGACCTATTCGTTGCATTTCCCGGTCAACTTGTTTATATGTATTTCCAGGGTCACAGTCGGGTGTTCTGTGCTCCTCAGCGTGGCACTTGTGAAGTCACTGTGCAAGTTTAACGAAGAATCTCTTTCTATTTTCATGTGTTTCGAGGTCCTCCTCATTCCACGTCTAAATAATCTGGGTTATTGACAGGTAGCAATCACATCAAATTGTGGATTCGACCACTGAGTTTCTCACATTCTTTTATTACCTCACTTTTCAGAATTCGATGATATCTACCGCCGTCTGGATATCAAGGATCTTGTCGAGAGAGGGGAATCCTTCTATCAAACCCGCATGGAAGAGTTTGTTAAAGATCTAAAAAGCCGAAACGCTTTGCAGGAGGATGAAGGCAGACTGATTTTATGGCCACCGAAATGTGAGATTCCTCTCACAGTTGTCAAATCAGACGGTAGTTTTACGTATGATACATCCGACTTGACTGCTTTACTTCAACGGTTGCACGAAGAGAAAGTGGATTGGGTGTTGTATGTAGTGGATATGGGACAGGTGAGGGAAATGAATGTATATATCTGCACATTATAAAAGCGTTACTTGTCTGCTTTTGTACTTAGATTTCATTAGATAATAATCAGTCAAATGAATGTTGTTTTTAGACTGGCTAATTGTCCTGTGGTGACGGAATTAGATTTTACAGTGGTGTTTCAGTCTACACCTTTTGGCTTGACTGAGATCAACACTAAATAAGTTCATTGATTGATGTCGTGGTTTGACCAGGACACATTGAACCCTGTTTCGACTGGAGGCATTCTTTCAGGTGTATGGTCAGTCTGCTACCTCAAACAATGAAGCGTCAGAGGCGTATTGGTTAGCTCATCTTTCTTACCTAAGACTACGTTTAACCTAATTATCGCTCATTGAATCGCTGCACTAACCGTAGCAACTGATCACTTGCTAGCTCGTGCTCTCACCTACCGTGTGTCTTTTTGAAAGTATGAAGTAACTAACTGCATATAGGGGTTGATAATTCGGGACTGTCGGCATCTTTGAATTTGACTTCTAATTCGATTAGTTGGAGGAGGAGGAGGAGGAGAACGACTAGTGTTGTGTGTCAACGAAGCTTAAGGGGACAACTGCTGGTGATGGTTTAACGATGGCTGTAAGTATAGATAGTTGACAGGTTGCATTCAAATACGGCTGCATTTAGGTGGATGTTGTTATTTTATTTCTCACTGATGTGTGAGGTCGACTGGTGTTTTTGCTTAGATTTCAGTCATCTTTGTTATCACAACTATGTTTAAGAATTCAGAATAGGTTATCAAGTTAATGTAAGGTCCATCACTGTTGTTATCATTACTTTTGTTTTGTGCAAAATTTGTTTAATTGTCAGGTGTACACAAATGAAAATTCAAAATTCTTTTATTTGTCAACCCCATTTGGGATAGAGTTAAGATATTTTTCTTTTCATTAGTATAATTTATTGGAATACTACTATGTTAGTTGGTGTCTTTTGGTTTTAAAACTATTTGAATACTTCTACATTTAAAGAATTATGATTATCATAGGGAAATATGACGTTTACTGAAAACTTATATCCTTGTTGCAGGGTGTTCACTTTAACACTGTATTTGCGGGTGCGGAAATGTTGGGATACTATAACCCTGATGTGCATAGAGTTCAACACATTGGCTTCGGAGTAGTGCTTGGCGAGGATAAGTAAGCAGTTTATTAATATATTTATGTTTGCATTTGTCAGTATCAATTTATAGGTGTTTTCGTCTGGTATTAGAGAGTTACGGTATCACATTTTTAAATCATATTTCATAAAGGTACTAATGTATTGGGTAGTTGCTGCAGACTATGGAGTTAGACATTATCTTTTCAGTCAGTCTACAACAATTTATGGTTTTGGTAGAAGTTCTGAAAGGCGATAGAAACGTCAGCAAATATGAACTCATTTAAATTGCAAAGTAACCGAAACAAGCATCTAGTATTGTTTAGAGGAGTGAACTCTCATAACCACTTTAGTTTCTTTCAAATGAATTATGAGAAGAAAGTGGAATGTGTATTCATTCAATTTACATCAAAAGGATGTAAAACATTTCATCTCTTTAATTGAAGGAACATTTTTTACCTTTTTATAAATAAGATAGACTAGAGTTTCAGTCACTGGGCTCCGGATTCGAGTCGCACTCCACCTAGTTCAGTCTGGACAACTGGATAGTACAATGAGCCGTCACATCATCGGTTTAACTTATTCTGGTGCGTAAAACACTTGTTCTAACTAACTAAGTTATAACCAGTTGAATAAAATTGTTTTTCGTGAGAGCTATATCACCTTAGGAAAATGTTTAAACGAATGTGATTAAATGAAGATTGGTGGTGTTGATTAACTGAATCCGGTCCACACATTCAAGCCCATGACTTGATGGTATCGTCTTCCATGTGATGATGAGTAATTTGACGGGGTCAATAATGGTGGCGTGTCTGCGCTTGAATGTACTACCTTCATCTCCTAATTGCCCGTCTTGTTTACGGTACAATGGAAGTAATTTGTGGGGAATATTTCTCCTGTTGCCCTACCTGTATTTTCAGACATATTCACAGATTGGTGAACCAGCAGTAAAACGCTCGCCACCCACCCACTTGGTACAGGGTTCGACACTCGACTGACGCACTCCGTAACCTCGTTAAACCGGTAAAGAGGGAAAATTGGACGTGTGGCTACGACCCCACTCGGTAAAAATAAAAGTCACTGTTACTGAAACTACAAAGCTGTAGCTTAAAGTCCTATGTTCCACTCGGAACGAAAATGATTAAAAAAGTCACAGATTGGTGGGCACAGAACTTTGTTAAGAGATGTATTAGTTCAAGTTGCTACACATTAAGACAGACAACATAAACAAATTGCTGTTGCATAATTCACATGATTTAGATATTTCTATTGTCCACGAACTTGTGAAAACTTCCAGAATTGTAAGTTTTTGTCATAAAATCTTCACACTTATTTTGTGTACATTTCGTTTTTACCGCATATAAAACTCTTAAGCTCCTAAGGAACCAAAGATCTTGGAAATTCATGTTCACAGATGTGTTATTTATACTAGCTGAGAAGGAACCGACCTTCAGTCGCCTAGTTGCTGCTCTGGACACTTATCCATCTATTATAATGTAGACAACTAGGTAAATATTATACAATCCCATAATAGTTATGACTAAATGGAGTTGAGGAATGCTGAGGAGGCAACATTTGAGTTGTTTTACTCAACCTCCAAAATAAAAAAGTCATCTGTCGTCAGTGTAACGCATCACGGACATTGGCATGATAAATTGGTGCTAAGAGATGAACAAATAAGAGTTAATAAAACATGATATAGAAATGTGTGAATGTAGTATGAATTTTCACTTTTGGACTGTAGAATGATCGTTTTCAGTATAAAATATATATGAACAATAAATGTTTCTAGGACCCAATAAAAATTGTATGATGCCGAATATATATATGTATATGTATATAAAAGGCATATTAGTGTTATAACATTGAATCAGGTTTTCAGACACGTTAGTGAAAAGGACTAGAAGTGGGACACCTAAATCTCTATGACCACAGATATTTTCTACCTTGTATCTTTAAAGTTCTGGTTAATTTGAAGGGTTTTTGGTGAACTGGCCGTTGATAAGCCGGATTCAAAATCTAAATTTGAATAATCCGGTCTTATAAGGCGGTGGAATGTGACTATCCATCAAGGAAGTGTGTTTTGGCTAAAAGCCTTTTGCTACTGCATTAACATCAGGACGTGCAGATTTCGTAATCTTTGGCTTTGACCTCACCCCTCTTTGATATAATGTAATTTAGCTTGTCTCTTGTTTCTATGATTTGAGTTGAACTCACCACCTTGTTACTCAATTTATTAGTCACTAATCATCTTACGCATCTCTCGTCTTTATTGCGTAACTCCTTTAACATTGTATGCAAAGATTGGTTTTGTTTGAATTTGAACTGCCTGTGTAAAAACTAAATAAGTGTAATTTTGTGAGCAGTGCTCACTGAGTTCGGAACCTTCTTTCAGCTTGTATTATGTAAAATTTGCAAGTATGTTAAACATTTTCTGTGCATAAACTTAATGATTTCTCTAGGCTATAGGTAGCGCATAAAAAGCCAACGAAATAAATGATGGTACCATATTATTCTGCTAAAACTGTTCTAGCTTTATTCAAAAACATATAGATGTAGTAATTACCTAAACGTGGATTCCACTCTGAGTCACCTTTCACCAATTGACATAACAAGACATCGTCGGAGCATCTGAACAAGGAGCCGACATGGCAATCTGAGATTGAACACTTCGGTCCAATCAATCGACGGGAAAATCTAAATCGAGTGAATAATTAATAAGACCCGTTGCATAAGAGGCGGCTGTCGTGACCCAAGTGGTCTAGTGGATAACGCTTTGGCGTTCGAAACTATGGGCACAGGGTTCGAGCCTCGGTGGGAACATCACCACTGATTGGGGATGTAGGTACATCAGGGTGACGATTCCCAAATAGTACGAAATGCGCGGTATCCTGGATTCCACTGCTAGTCACCATCCGCCGATTAACTCCTAGATATTATACCTAAAAAAATAAGTCTACAAGTCTGAAACTGTCTCTTGTTTCTCAAATGTATATTCGGTTGGTTATTAAATGATTTCACTTTATTCTGATAATTTATCAAGGAAAAAATTTAAAACACGTTCTGGTGAAACTGTACGTCTTGTTGATTTGCTGGATGAAGGCCTTGAACGCGCAAAAAGCAGATTAATTGAAAAAGAAAGAAATAAGGTAAGTGATTATTTATTTTTTTGAATGTCTAGGAAACTTCTGTTTTTTAAATAATATTTTTATTACTTTAATCCTCCGCGTTTCAAGTGGAATGAATATACAGCTCCAAGCTTGGACTATGAAGTTTCAGTAGCACTGGTGTTTATTTTCTACAAGATAGGATTGTTAGCCTCAGGTCCAACCTTTGAAACTCTTCAGTGGGCTTACTACCAGATAGGGGAGAGGTTATGGAGTGCTTCGGCCGGGGATGTAATGTAACTTAGTGTGTAATATGAATGTATACAACATTTAGGCATTATATATTTATTGTTAAATCAGATTCCTAGAGCATATTAGCAATGTTTTTCAACATTCATTCAACTTAATATGGTTTTACCAATCTTGAGTATTAAGATCATAAATTCAGCTGACCACTGTAATGTTGATTATGACAGGTGGTCTTTACTTGATGATAAGATATAGTTGTATCTCTTGTCACTTTTATGCCTACCTGTATAAAAGTGAATTGTTGGGTGTCAGTTTCAGGATTGACAAGCCTTTTTAGCCGTGGAGTTATGATTTATGCGTATACT
The DNA here is from genome assembly GCA_944472155.2 of Trichobilharzia szidati. Classification (NCBI taxonomy): domain Eukaryota; kingdom Metazoa; phylum Platyhelminthes; class Trematoda; order Strigeidida; family Schistosomatidae; genus Trichobilharzia; species Trichobilharzia szidati. The sequence goes on from OX235271.1 coordinate 134,176,270, forward strand.
ATTGACATGATAACCTTATTGAACAATTTTTACTTCGTTTATCTATGGCTTAATTTTCTGAGGGTTGTACAAATATAAGATGCCGCGTATTTTACGTAATAAGGGACGTCTTTTTTCCCAGTGTGAATTTTGTGTCTGAGTGTGGAAGATAATTGCAAGTGGTCTGTTAGTAATAGTGTCGTGTTCTGGTGGCTCACACTAGTCAAGTTAGACGAACCCCCATCCAACATCACTCCGTCATAAGAGTCAGTGACGTGAGAAATACAAGCAGAGTGAAATTAACTACAACGTAACTACTATGTAAAATTTGTGCAATAGATAAGGATTTGTTTTAAAAATATCTACTTGCGACTAACATGTTATATTATGTATTTATCCACTTGACAAGTCATTTTGAGATTAGCACCGAAGATGTTTAGAAGAACACTGATAGCTTTGCAGCTTGTAGAACACAGTCATACAAAAAGCTTTCGGGATTATTGTCTTTTTTGAAGTGAGGTTACTAAACAATTTTGTAACTAATTATCTAATCAACAATTCCTCTAATTCTCCTATATTACACATTTTGAATAACATATTTAAATTGAGTTATGTCGTTATTGAGTTGTTATGAAATATTTATTTATGTTTTTGATCATTGTATTGTGCTCACTTAATGCGGGCAAATAATGCCAATTATGATGCTTTTGTGAAACACAAAATAATAGAATGATATTAATAATAATACCAGTACTTTGTTATTATATGACACTAACGTTTGTCATTCTCCTTTTTAATCAGGAATTAACTGAAGCTGAACTGGAGCGTGCTCAAAAGGCAGTTGCATATGGTTGTATTAAATACGCTGATTTGTCGCACAACCGAACGATTGACTATGTATTTTCTTTTGACAGGGTAAGTACTACTTATATCAAATGTAAGTAGTTACCTTCTGATAGGAGGAAATATATAAACACTAAATTTTAAAGAGACTTAATCACCCATATTGGAACGTTTTTTGTCGTTATTTATTTAAAATTGGTAATGAAAGCCAGGAGATTCGATTTGTTGAGATTAAAAATCTTTTCGGCTGAATCCACAGACGTTATTTCCTTTCACTTATTGCCTGTTTTTTAAAGTAAAGTCACCATTCAGGATTAGAGGCCAAAATTAGATATCTGCTGGTGGTTACTGCCCTTTCCTTCTTTAGTTGAAGGGATAACTGCGATGAACTGTGGCTATTGCAGTGTTTAATCACCGTATAAGAAACTTATAATAACTTACTGTCTTTTGGGTTCTGCCACAAGTTGTAAATCACTGTCTATATGGCGAAAGTGTTAGATCCCTTTAAAACCCCAAGGTCCATTCGATCACTGTGCTAAATTATAATATGAAACATCTACCAAATAATGGAGCATTTAATAATTTGGATAGTTTCACCTACCTCCAAAGCCTCAGAATGGTCGGGGGTGGGTGCCTTGCGCTGCGGGTTGGCCACCCCTCCGCACACCTCTTGAAATGCTCCCATATGACCGGGCGTCCTACATAGCCTCTCCTGAGGAAGTCCTACTCACTGCCTTCACGTGGCGGAGGTGTTTTTCACCAAAGTGAGAGGGCGAAAGCGGATGCTCGGCGCTCTTCACCGGGTTGACTGTCTATTGGATGACAGTCTAGGGGAGATGGCTAAACCCTGATTCCAAACCTCCAACGACTGGCGTATGAAGCTCACTGGAGCTCACCGGCAGACGTATGGACAAAGGGCTTGTTGGATATCTGGCCCCATTCAATAAGGCGTATGAACCGAACTCCGGTCACCGGCTGCCAATGGATAGTGGACTCCCTACTCCACTCCTACTGCCTTGTAGGTCACACTTGGTTGTGTAAAGGCTAGAGCTGCACTCTCAAACAAAAGGCCGAGCGATTCTGGGGACATCACTCGTACCAAATTCCCATGAAACTTCATGAACTCTCTTCATCAGATCGCCGCGCCTGGGCAGCGATGATTCGAGATGTTCATGAAGCCGGCTCATCCTTCCGTAGGAGATAGCCGAAGTAAAGTACAGTAAAGTAAGTACTAAATAGTTACAGGATTTTCTTTTTCGATAAAATGAAGTGAAATTTCTTTTGCAAAGAAGTAGAGTAAATGACTAAATTGGAGTTGTAATGGATTATGAAAGTTTTGAAATAACACACTTGAAAAGTGTTCCTTGAAATACTGTTTTCAGTGCTAATTTTCATGACTGATTTTACCCTTATGTTGCTGTTATCTGTAATCGTTGGAATGCAGTGCAGTGCTGTGATTCATTAGATTTCCTGCACAAACAATCTGGACACCTGTATAGATGCATATCAACAGCAGCTACGCGTCTCTAGGATGATATTGCTCCTCTACATCTGTATGTTTTGTTCCATCATGCGGACCTGTTATCCAGACAGTGGTGAAATACTAGATATGGATTGAATTTACAACGTAATTCGTGTACTGCATCTATAATTCCACGTATTAACTATGGACTCATCTGATTGGTTGACCGAGGTCATGATTATGCCCGTTGACTTGAGTCGCTGTAATTAATTATCCACTATACAACCTTTGTAGTGAAATTGAATAGAACTGAAATTTTTTTCAATCGATTTAATGTTTCATGGGATTTGTTTTTACTATTGACCATTATACTTTCAGATGTTGGATGATAAAGGAAATACTGCAGTTTACTTGCTATATGCATATACTCGTATCAGGTAATTAACTGTTTGAAATTCTGTATTCATCAAATATCTTTCTCTGTTAAACTAGTAATCTAACAACTACTTTATTTTAGTGTGTGTAAACAATGCGCTGTGTAACCTAAGAAACATGAATTGAATTTATTTTGGTTTGTAGTGACTACCTGGGGAATCCAGAATGTGCATTTCGAGCTATTCGGGATTCGTCAGCTGGATGTGCGTACACTCCCAGTGAGTAGTGGTGTTCCTGCCTAGATTGGAGTCTATAACCATCATTTAAAACGGCGAAACATGATGCACAAGGCCAAGAGTAGCACCTGTTGGCATCTGAAATGATTGGTGCAGGTTTCGAGTCTCAGTGGACACGCCATCGCTCACTGGGGTATGCAGCTGTATCCAGGTGCCGCATACCAAACAGGACGAGATGCACATCCCGGATCCCACTGCTAGTCACTACCAATGAAAAGAATTCCTAGACATTGTTGAAGAGTCCGTACTGAAAGCCGACTTGTCAACAGAGAACGAGCACTTCAGTCCGAAACACTCAATTAACGGGAAATGTAAAATTAATCTAAAGAAACAAATTAATGTAACTTGTTTAGACTGAGGTCATTTTGTTCATTGAAATTAGTCCAACGCCTATCAAACCGATAGACTGAATATTATTTTCAAGCTGGAAAACTAACGCTGAGCAAACCTTGATTTCGTATATTCTTATTTATTTACAGATCAATAATCAGAAATGCTGGCTATTCGGAACAGACAATCAATGAAATCTCAGAAACAGTACCTTTATTATTTAACCATCCTATGGAGTTCACATTGGCTAAAGCTTTATGTCGATTACCAGATATTTTACTGAAAATTCAGAATGATTTCTTGTTGCACAGCCTATGTGATTATCTTTATGAGCTGTGTTGTACTTTTACCAGTTTTTATGATGCTTGTTATTGCATTGAACGTAATCAGGCAACAGGTATGTTTATTGGTTATAATTCTTTTTTATTCAAATTAGCTTTCATTATTTTAGTAGTGTGTAGTTGATTGTTTTTGTTGGCTTCATATAGTAAAGCGCAACTAAAATACCTCGGGTTAGTTATTCAGGCATCCAACTCAGGTTAAATAAAACGAGGTCTTCTGTATTAGCGCACATGTTCTTCTATTGCAATAGGGTAGTGCATTGTTGCAACCGATTTAATCTCATTATCGATACAGTGCGAAGGGAAACTAACCAAAGGGACTAAATGCCATGTGCATAATGCAGCAATAACACTGTGGCGTGTGCTACCACTTACAAGATTTATAAGTAGTATATAGATGCAGATACAAATATGTATATCGTCTGCAGGAATATCAAATAGCGGAGTTTTTGAAACAATATGGAAAACATGAAAGGAAGTCAAAGTAGCACAACACCGAAGATATGTGCAAATAGAGGTTCTAATATGTCTTAGACGTCATTTACCTATGTCTATACACCGAGTTGCCAATTACTAATTCCCTTGCCAAATTATCTTGTGTTCTGCCATTACGATATAATAAGATTGGATATAAGCATGTGAGAGTAGAGAGCAGATAAACTGTAAAAGTTCAGATTTACAACAAAATTGTTTTATACTTGAATCAGTTTCATGGTATTATTTTGCGATTAACATTGAATATGTTGCTTCTCAATTAGGAATCAATTATTCTTCGATATCCATTCACTTCATTTGTTATCAAATGGTCTCAATTAGTAGACGACAGTGATACTGTAGCTTATTGGTTTGCATGCTTGATCAGTGGGGTACAAGTTGTATTCCTAACGACATCTGTAAAAACACACAGCATAACTGGCTTTCACATAATACTTATGGCTCAGCATCTTGTGAGTTGGTTTTCCATCTGGAGTAAAACCAAAGTGGAGACAATACTTGGAGGAGGTGCACAACTAAGGTATTTAAGGCTGGTTACATTTAGCTGCCACACAAAAGGTAGATAACGTGGAGAGAAAAGAGATCCAAGAGAACCACAATAAACGAAAATGTGAGGGAGAAGGAAAGGGACATGGGATCACAGAGAGTGTAAATGCATTTGAGTCATGGAGAACGATTTTGAGGCTTATCACCGATAGTCCCTAGTCATTGGTTCTTAGCACCCCGAAAACCTCAGTCAGACAACCTACATGTAATTACGTGGCTGGCTCAAACCAGTTGTCAAAGACTTCATAGACTGATGTCAGGTTTTGGTTTGACTATCCCTAACTCTTTTCCAGCCTAAGAGGTGACACTCAATGGAGGCTTCGTATTTCATGCAGTATTCCAATGATTGATTAAATTCACTTGTTATTTTTCGGGTAAAAAAAGTTAACGCATAAGTATAAATTTACATTTTATACATCGTAGGTGATGTCCAAATCAACAAAGAACGCATTTTGTTATGTGAAGCTACTGCCCGTGTAATGAAATGTGGATTTGATATACTTGGAATCGAAACAGTCGAAAAGATGTAAAGAAAAAACCTGTGTATACAATAAATCTCTGGTGTATAAAGGACTTAAATTTGTTACTTCTGAAATGTTTGTAGAAAATGTGATGGAGACACTGAGAATGACAAAAAGAGACGTAGAGTAATGAATTAATGTTAATTAATTAGAAAATAGACGAAAATTGCTTTTGAAACAATTTAACCGTTAAGTATTAAAACTACGTTTTCGTTAAGAGCAGTATAATTTGTATAACCCTGTAGACAACAGGTTAAATGAAATTCTGTTCCACTCGGCACATGAAGGATGAATAAATATATTGCAGACATGCTGGACCAGTAGTAATGATTTGAAGTCCATTCAGATGATTTTTCGAAAATGTATGAAAAAATCCACCAAAAGATAAGTGTGCATATCGGTACACTAAATCTCATGGTAAGTAGGTGAAGATAGCTTATACGAGATCAAACTGACAGATCTGATTTCCTGATAACAATCAATCAGCAGCCACAAACTCTAGTCAACTTGAGTATTTAGCTGATTATAGGAATTCACTTAAATTTTGCATACGTGTTATCCCTAGACGCATGATACCTGATGTGTATAGCGAGACACTAATGAATGACCGAAATACTGAGAATTACATTTTTGAAGTAAAAGTCTACGTGTTCACAGTAATAATAATGATGATATTGTACAGGAGGAAGGAAATGCGTCACTGATACAGCCGTTTAAGTTGATGTAGACGTGCCTTTATTTTAGTTGGTTCGTTATACTCAGTGAAAAAAAGGATTAGCAGTAATGAAAGAGATGCCCACTGAAGCAGATTACATAATGACATTCTTACTTTTGATACCTTAATAAACATGCATCAAATCATACTTTGTACAACCCTCCAAAACAAGACTTACTTTTAACACACACACAAGCAGACGTTTTAATACTCCAGTGAAGAACCAGCAGTCTGAGAAAGGATTTCACTTGTAAACACATCGGCCACAACTCTATATGGTTGTCCTGAAAATCATATTCTTGAACAACTTACCAAATCTACTCATACAGTTATCCTAATATTCATTGTAAAAACTCTCAGATACATGTATCATTTTGGTTTGAGCATCAATGGACAAGAAATGTAGCATAGTCGACAGTTTGAGCCCAGATGACAGCATTTTATTGGTGAATTCAGATAACCCAGAATTAAATAAAGAATAACAGATATCTTAATAACTACGCCCCCTTATTTAAAGAAAGCATCGTAGAACTTTGCAAAGATGTGCAGCAATTCGAGTTGCCACACTCCCTCCATGTAGCACACAAAGCAAGTGAAGACAGTAGAGAGAGGTTCGAAAGAGAGATAATAAACAGAAATATAAGGTAAAAGGAATGGTTATACTTATGTAATTTTATTGGATATGATAAATCACAAAGAGTGAACGCATCTGCGCCAGCCGTTGAGAACGATTGTGATACATATCATCGATTGTCTCCAGACACTGGGTTTTATCACCCCAAAGACTCCGACCAAGCTGGCAGTCTACACCTCCGCACGTGGCTCGCTGAATTAAACTAGCAGTTGTGGATTTCATTGGCTGATGTTTGTGTGTATCTAGTGAAATATATCGCTATTCATTAGCGAAGATGTTGTCTGTCAATACATAACGGGGGAAATTATCTTCTCAAAAAGCTTAATAGATCGATCGATAAAGGCATTTTTAAAACAAATAGAAGTTTGAAAGTAGGTTTATAATGCAAGCGAATTTATTTCCTTTTACCATCTGAAGACCGTGCAAGTTAAATAGATATACAAATAAAATATTTGTATAGTTCGAATGAGAAACAACTCAGAATCAAGTAATGATTCTCGCACATTTTAATAATACAGACAACATCAATAATAAATACTAAAGATACATATGTATATGTATGTATATCACAGACAGAATAATAAAATAATTATATAAGTTTATTTATGTATTCTACAAAATTGCTGAAGTAAGAAGAGGCCAAGGACATTTTTAAATTATATGTGAACCAAAAGCACAGAATTCATCTCAAAACATTAATCAAACAACAAAGTATGCTAAATAAAAGTGAGAAACTAGTAATATTAACAAGCACAGTATCACAATAATAAATTGTTTCAATTGATCGACTCAAATCAGCTCGTAGACGAGTTGAAGTCTTTCTTTGTTGATGATCCTCTTCAAAGATCAAATTAATTAAACTGGAAGGTGCTAAACCCACTTCACTTAGACCGGCATCATCACCGGTCAATTCAACTTGTGTTGTTGGTGGTACTTTTAAACGTGCAGCTAACTGTAGACTAGGCGGAGTATACAAAGGAAATGAACATGGTTCAGAGAAACATTCTGAAATCCATTGTCGTACTGTTAAGAGTTTATCAACAGCGTAAAATGTACCCTGTAAATGAAAATAAATTTCTCATTATTTAGAGATTAAAAATTCTATCGACAGAAAATGTAAAACAAAGACAATCGCCATCATCAGACGAGACAATATGCATTAGCATGAACAGAAATTAAGTCAAATAATTTTGTTTTACCATGTAGGTGAATTAAAATTTTGATTTTAATAGAAAGGAGAAGAAACTCGCCAGTCAGATGCTTCTTCAGACAATCTATTATATCAAGAATATGCAAGGCTATTGATACTTCTGTCCAGCTGTTCATACTAACATTTCATACCATTGTTTAGCCTTGATAAACTTGAACAAAACTTTGAGGCAGGATAATGTGACATCATTTCATTTCGTTATTTCTAGTCCATTGCATGCAACGCGAAATAATTTTATGTTGATACAGGGAAAATATATTATAGTATCCGTCCTGGCGGTACTTTCCAATTAGTTGACATTTTTGTACGTGTTTGCTCTAATATTTATTTACTTCTTATTCTCATATAGTCCTTGAAATTATGCTCCAATTCTCTAAAATGTGTTCTTCGAAACACAGTTGTTTCAGATAGTTGCTCAAATTCTGTTATAACTGCATTACCGCCCTGTAATACAGTATTAACTACTAGCTCACAAAATGGCTTGAGTGCACTTCTCACTCCTGTCGTACAGTTGAAAGATGTTCTGTTAGAGAACTCTGAGTTCTTTAAATTAAACCTCCTTGTGAAAGGTATCCAGAGGCAAGTAAGTGAACCTCGGGAAAAATTAGGTCAGTGTGATAGCATATCACTGCCAATGTCAAATATCACGGAGAGCCGTTCTGATATTGACTAGGTTAAGTCTTTACTGGATGTAACTCAAAACAAGCTTGCGGATTTAGACCCAATAGCCTGTCTGTTAAGAAAACATCCTAAAATGTCTCCAGACACCCTAAATAAGGCTGAAAATCTGATTGACTGCTTGGCTGCGGAGGTGATGAAGCGTATAACCTCTTCTCACCAGGCTATAGTTTACAATGTCCCAAATTCTCTTCCTCTGAAGACTGTTAAACACAAAATCCTGATTTGTTGCGGCATGGCCAGTGTTCCATGTGAATGCAAAAGACTTCGTAAAAAGTCTAACCAGGCTAACTGTCCCATTATTTTTAAGTTCAGTAATTCCCTTGATTCTAGTAAGTTTACTAAATGTCAGGATCACCTAAGACTGAACAGCAGTTATAAGTCTATAACCATAGCTCAGGATAAAACACCGTGTCAGCGCAGAATAATGCGTAGTAATAACCTGGTCACCTCCTCTAGCTTAGAATTAGCCAAAAAGGATCGTGCACAGCAACGGTCACCTAGTGCTGACAGTAGCATTCAGCAAACTACACAACAACCACGCTTGCCAATGGAACTAGGAACTGATTTAGATACCAGTACCCCTGTGAATAAAGCCTCACCGAAAGATGTTAGATTGCTAGAACTTCTGCAATTCGTTCTAAGAACTTTTCACCCAAACGTGGTAACCTTACCACGATGAACAAATTTCGCCGGGTTGAGACTAATGATGGGGAAGAATACTTTGTATTCAATAAGCTTGCTGAGAGTAATAGTGTCAACAAACTCTCACCTGTCATGAAAAACTCCTCTCGAAACACAAGTATATCTGGAGGTTTTCAGCGTGCACCACCATATAGAAAGTCAGGCTCCAAAACCCCCAAAGTTTTACCACCAAAGCATCTTCCCTCACAATTTCCTTTAAGTTATAAAAACAACACGAAGGTGTGTACCGGTATGACGAATAGCACATGGATGGGTAAACCTTTTGATGCTATGCTTTTTAACCGACAACCCAGACCCAATCTCTACCATCCTTACATCCAGGAACACATGGTAAATTTTCCAGGTGTCCCGAATCACTGATACGACCCATGGCACCTAGAACCACCTCACTGCACTCTAACTCCGATGTACAGACACCCAGTACGACCCCCGTATCATTCATAAACTCTTGCGGTGCTGACGCACAAACAGAATTAGGTTATGGTGATATTTTAAGTCAGTTTGTAGTATCCCGTGACTTATTCACGATATTGCTAATTAATGTAGGTTCCTTAATCAATAAAGATATCTGAACTAAGGACATTATTATTAATCGCCAAGCCTACTGTAGCTCTGATTACTGAATCATGGTGCTCATCCTCTGTACTTGATGTGCATATAGGTATAGATGATTACACTGTACACCGTGCAAATAGAGACTGCAAGCGTGTTGAAGGATGTCTCACATACATAACTCATTCGTAGTCAGTAAGGTGGAAGATGAAATACTGAACGAGGTACCAGTTTCACTCTGGATCATCCTACAAGGAGATAGGTACAAACTTCTCATAGGCTGTGTTTATCGAGCACCAAGCTCAACCAAAGAAACTGATGCGTTCTTAGCTAAATCGTTTGCACACGCCTCATCGTTTAGTACTAATTACAAAATAATTCCAGGGGACTTCAATCTTCCAGAAGTCAATTGGTTAGGTACTTCCGGCCCCCAACGCTTCGATGAATTACTTGCCACTATTGATTGTTATGGGTGGCAACAACACGTCAAGACATGTTGGACCTTGTGTTTTGTCATGACACAATCCCAGTCTCCACCTGTGTTGGTAACAGATTTTCCAGTAGTGACCATAGAATAGTACTTGTTATAACTGCAATGAATTAAAGTAAACCCCGTCGCCAATTTGTTGTAACTGTATGGGAATTAAATGAGGACGTTGTCGCCTTATTCTATCTGCGCCTGACTAATATGCTTATCTGCTTCTGGTACCTTCCGATTCAGCGAACCACGCAAATATCAAAAGACAAAAGCTGGTCTCTGACTGTATATTGTAGTACAACAACTACGACAAAGAAACTTATTTAGGAAATGGTATTTATACATTTTTACAACCAATACAGACAGCTAACAGTATTTGAAATAATTGGTAGTAATAGTCAATAACGAAATGCGTGGGAAATGATGATATACCACATATGCGAGATTAACAGTCGTTAAGATAATTGAACAATTAACAAAGTGCGTGAGAATTGATGATATACCACTTATGCGACATTAACAGTCGTTAAAATAATTGAACGATAGCAAAGTGTGTGGGATCCTATCAGTACTCTGCTCTCTGCCTTTCTCACCACTAAATACAGGAAACAAACAGGATTCAGGGAGCATGATATGTCGTAGTTACAAAGATACAGACTGGGGATTAGTCCAAGAACTCATTCGACTCTGTCACTGGGATGAATATGTTACCACTGACACCCTGGAAGCTGTAGTGTCCCTATTTTACAGGAATGTTATCCTTTGTCAAGATACTGTTGCTCCTAAGAAGGTAGTGAAACAAAGTAGACACCAAGCTGAATACATTCCAAGGGCATACCGCAATAAGTTAAGGAAGTTGAAGAAACAGTATTATTCCACTAAGGATATATCACTACTGCACTCAATTCACGAATCTCTTTAATCGATCAAGCGCTAACCATCTCAAAAGGACCTCGACGAAGAATTAAGGACACTTGAAAGCACCTCCAAAGTTTATAACCTAACAACACTTCTTAAGAAACGAATGCAGTCGACGAGGGACATCCCTATTTACTTCACGACAAAGTTATCTACAATGAGCCTACCACTATCTGTGAAATATTCAGTGAGTGGTTTGCAAACTTCAGTTTAGAAACGCGCATTCCTGATGAAACCGGCCCCCTTACTAGCTCATTCCTCGGAAGCATAGTGTTCACCGACCAATTAATAGAACAAGCAGTTGGAAGCTTGAAACCTTCTACTAGCACGGGACCAGATGGCCTTGCTTCTATAATTTTCAAAAACAGTGGGTGTGATATACCCCTATTACTTCTTAAATTCTTCTCAGTATCTATGGACACTGACACTTACCCTAATGAGTGGAAAACTAGCTTCATAATTCCACACCACAAATCTGGTGATAAGGCAAACGTTTGCAATTACAGACCTATAAATACAACCCCAGCTGTCTCGCGAATCATGGAGAAAGTTGTCAAAGATCAATTGTCAGACTATCTACTTAAGGAATATCTCGTAACAAGAACTCAACATGGATTTCTCAAAAATATGTCCTGGGTTACTTTCCACTTCGACTTTTCAACTGCATCACTAGTAGTCGCGAAGCACGTAAGCTAGTCGTTGTTCTCTGCTTCCATATATCTAGGGCATTTCACATGTTATCTCACAGTATTCTCTTTGAGAGGCTGTATTCATGTGGGATTCGCAATCCATTACTGAGCTGGTTAAAATCGTTTATAAGCTACAGGGTACAAATAACCAAGGTTGGATCTGTATTGTCTCATCCGAGGCAGATCACAAGTGGGGTTGTGCAAGGTAGCGTCCTAGGGCCACTTTTATTCACAGTCTACATTCACAGCATTTGCAACTGCTTCACCTCAGGTAAATCATTCCTATATGCTGACGACCTCAAAGTCCTGCTGCACTCATGAATTAAGTGATATAGTTAATAAAATACATCTTGAACTAAGTGGCCTCGCAACATGGTGCGCTGAATCCTGTCTTAAGTTCAACATTGACAAATGCGGCTGGATTTGTATCGGAAACAATAACCTTGACCTGAATCTTGAAATAATTGGGCGAAAACTAGCCAAGCTCAACTCAGTCGTAGATCTCGGTATCAGATACTCTAGTAACTTAACGTCCTCCGAACAAACTGGTTATGCCAGACGTAAAACACGAAGGCTCCTAGGATGCATAACTCGCAATTTCTTTTGTTGTGAAACTAGGGTTTTATTATACAAAGTATGGGTCCGACCCATTTTAGAATACTGCCCGTTTATTCTTAGCGGACTCAGACAAAATGACAAGCTTAAATGAGACGGAGTGCAACGGCAATTTACCTTAGGTACTCTTAGTTTAGAAAGTGGTCTCGAATACTATGAACGTTGTGACAGACTAAGATTGGAACTACTCTGGAAAAGACGTCTTAAGCTAAACCTAATTTTTAACTACAAGCTAACTAATGTCAGAGAGGACAGCAACCACGTAATTTCACCATAAATCAAGTTCATATAATGTAAATAATACTTATCCATGTCTGTACAACTGGTGTGTCCTACATAGATAGGAATAAATATATATAATATAATAATCTGCTCGTGCACTCCTCCGAGCCAATAATTAAACCCACCGCTGTCATCAGTTACAATCTTAGAAATCATCACAACCTAGCTGCTATAGAGCATTGTCAGACTTACATGCGGTACAACGTTTTCTTAAATAGGTTTTCAGTCATTTGGAATCGACTACCAGCTGATGTGCGCGATGCAAACACACTCACCAGGCTGTTCAAAGATGACAATTCACTTCTGCACCTGACTCTTACACCCTCTTTTTCACCCTACATAGACAGTTTAAGTTCATTAAACGTGTAGTTACAACAAACTACAATTATAAATTTTTATATTATTGGAAGTACATGAGAGACATTTTTACACAGGACAATAATATTAGTTCACACAATATAAAAGTTAGCATAACGGGACTAGTTAGTTAGTTAGTGTACCAAAATAACCACAGTTACTACACAGAATATATATGTATATATTATTATTATTATTATTTCCTTTAATTCCTAGAGGAACATAGGGCTTCAGCCATGCGTCTCCATTGCGTTCGGTTCTCTGCTATAGTTTTCACCTGGCTACAAGTCTGCCCACACGCTTTCAATTCCTCTTCACATGATCTCCTCCAGGTCACCCTTGGACGACCAACTCGTCGCTTCCCTTTCGGGTTCCACTCGAGGGCTTGTCTAGCGATGTCACTTGCTGGTTTCCTCAGAGTGTGTCCAATCTATCTCCATTTCTTCCTGCCTATTTGTTTCACGATCGGTTCCTGGTTGGTTCGCTCCCAGAGATCTTTGTTGCTGATCCTCTCCGGCCATTTGATCTTGAGTATTGAGCGAAGGCATTTGTTAATGAAGGTCTGTATATATAAATTTATTGATCACTCATTGAGGACTCCACTTGGTTTCTTTTACGTTGCTGTTGTTTGTCTTCTTTTTTCTCTCACCATTTTAGCTTCCATTTGACTTTTTGAATGAGAATGCGGATACTTGACCATTTACAATGACAAGTGATCTGCAAACATTATTGGTCACATATAATAATAATAATTCACTTTATTCCACAACAATAACAATTTACAGCATGGAATTTTCAGCGTTTCTTTTACATATTGCAATGGTTTAGCTCTGTTTATAATATATAAATGTATTAAATGTTAAAATATTGATAGTTAAAAGGAAAAATAAAAACCCCAACAAAAATACACCATTGCTAGGTCATAGTGAATAATAAATAAATAATATAACATATAACACATGCATTAATATGCATCATTACATTTTATAGTTTAGTTAATGATTTAAAAGTTGTAAGAGTTCTTTTCTGATATTCGTCTCTTTACACAACACTCGTGCCAAATATGGTACGGTCGAATTTTTATATTTTGTAGTACGGGCATAAATGTTTATGAAATTTCTTCTGGTCTTACCCGAAGAGATGCAAGGAAACAATTGTGAATAAAGAGGATGTTCACTATCAGACAAGATAACTTTAGCTAAATGTTTACAAGAATTCATGTGCCTATTGACAACAGTTTCGGTTAGTTGAGTCAAAGGGATAGCACTGACCCTACTTACAGCCTTCAATATTCTTCGTAGTATTATATGGTCTTTCTTGAGTAGCCCGGGGAAGAATAATGGAGAAAAATAAAGAATGATGGGCAAAACACATGAACTAATAAATTGTATGAGAATAGGTTGGGTTATACCTGAGTGCCTCAACTTCTTTATATAATAAGTCAGACGGAAAACTTTCTCAGAAACTATAAGAATATGAGACGACCAGCAAAGGTTTGAAGAGAAACTAATGCCAAGATAAGAAACACTTGACTTACTCTCTATCCTGGTACCATTGTAGTGACCCATTTTATTACTCATCATCGTACTACACTTTCATTGTGTAATTGTACTTCGATTTGTTTATTACTCTAAATCTTGCATGTTAACAATTGATACATTTGTACTCGCTCAAATTTTGAATTTTGATTACGGCGAGAATACACATTCCTACACCTTCTCAAGTGTCTTCTGATTTACGTTGTGTGTGTCGAGTAAGCACAACGTTAGGATACAATTATAAACGAGAAGAAGTATTAGGATATACGTATACGCTAGTTTAATCAAAATATAGCAGCACAACAATTGGTGAGCCCGACGACAACTTGTTGACCCCGACGCATCGTTACACTTGCTGGATGAATAAAACTCTAACTTCCGTGGATCTATATATTTACTAGACATTTCGAACTCATTCTTGTGCTATCTCATCGCAACTGCAGGTTGTGCGATGAGATAGCACAAGAATGAGTTCGAAATGTCTAGTAAATATATAGATCCACGGAAGTTAGAGTTTTATTCATCCAGCAAGTGTAACGATGCGTCGGGGTCAACAAGTTGTCGTCGGGCTCACCAATTGTTGTGCTGCTATATTTTGATTAAACTAGCGTATACGTATATCCTAATACTTCTTCTCGTTTATAATTGTATCCTAACGTTGTGCTTACTCGACACACACAACGTAAATCAGAAGACACTTGAGAAGGTGTAGGAATGTGTATTCTCGCCGTAATCAAAATTCAAAATTTGAGCGAGTACAAATGTATCAATTGTTAACATGCAAGATTTAGAGTAATAAACAAATCGAAGTACAATTACACAATGAAAGTGTAGTACGATGATGAGTAATAAAATGGGTCACTACACCATCAATATTACAATAATCATGAGACTGGATCAATCCATGCATATCGTTTTCACTTCTGAAGCTGAAATCAACAGTATTACATTTAGTTGGATTTAGTTTAAGACCATTTGAGCCAGACCAGTCCTTAACTTCAGCTAAGAAGCCATTCATATGGGAACAATCCGATGTGGAAACTACAGGGTCAGAAACGGTCGGATCATCAGCATAATTAGTGAAGTTAACTTTGGGTGACTTCGGAAGGTCATGCAAAAAGAAAGAGAAAAGAAATGGAGAAAGTACTGCACCTTGAAGCACAACACTTTCAGTTAGCTGAGAAGTGGAGCGCTTTCCAGCCAAAACAGTATGCTGTTTCCTATCCTTAAAATAAGAAGACAGCCATCTAGTTGCCCAGGTCTCTGTTTGTGCTGAAATCATCTTTCCTAATAAAAGTGTCCTAGGAACAGAGTAGAAAGCTGCAGTATAGTCTAAAAAAGCTGTTCGAACGAACTTAGCACCCTTATCAAGGCAGGAAACAATATTGTGGTGTAGTACAATGGCTGCATCTAATGTACTTCTTCCACACTTATAAGCAAACTGCTTAGGGTCACTAAAAGCTTTTAAAGAAAGTTTAAGAATATTCAAAAGAAGTTTCTCCATAGTTTTCAAAAAAGCAGATGTTATAGCGACCGGTCTAAACTTTATACCTGCTCCAGAAGATGATTTCTGTACAGGTACAACCTTGATTTCTCTCCAGTCAGCAGGTACCGTTTCCTTGGTAAATGATGCATTAAAGATTTGAGTAAGAGGATGACACAAGATGTCTGCACACTTTTGAAGAACGATGCCTGATACACCATCTGGACCAAGGCTGTGTGTTGGATTTAAAGATTTCAAACATAATAGTACATTCTTTTCTTTAAAACCCGGAAAATGACCATTATCTTGACTAGGTACATCAGGCACAACCATATTAATTTGTTTCATGATAAATGATTTGTTCAAAGCATTAACATCAGAACAAGCATCAACAGACATTTGTCTTTTACTTGTAAGTTTATTGAAAAGTTTCCAAATGTTTGAAGGATTTTTACATGATAAAAGTTTTTCATTATATAGTCTGTTCAACCTTTCTATTTCAATTTTTATAAGGGTGTTTATTTTACGGATACCAGTATTATCACAATTCTTATACAACCTCTCTTTTTGTCTTCTAAGTTTTTTCAGCTGCAAAGAAGGGATTCTGTCAAATCTTGAAAACAGTGTTTCATATGGACAGCAAATATCCAAACAAAACTTCAGATAATCGGTTATATTAGAGACAGTAGCATCCAACTTATCGTCAGTAAATAGTTCCCAGTTGGTATCCTACAACATGCTTCTTAGTGCTAGAATGTTGTCATGGGAATATGAACGTTCATGTATCTTCTTTGTTAAATGACTAAACAGGCGAATTTAAACTTTAGACACCAATAACTACCAATCAGCGAGTATTCTAACGTTTTCTTTTACTTATTTTGTGCATGTACAAGGCTTGGTTTATCATACACTCGGTTTGTTGGCCTATCAGTTGCTGGAGATGTCAAGAAACCCGTGAGTTCTTTGGCTTTTCTCGAGTTTAGGTTATACTGTAGCATTTCATTGATGGACACTGCTCAGTGATGTATTTCAATATTGCTTTTTCTACGGAATTATATTCAAACAGTTGCGAGAAAAATGGATACTAATTGACAACGCCTTTTTAGTTTACTTAAGGTAGGCAATGCGAGTGAGAGCACTGCAGACGTCAGTGGAATTTTCGGTGAAGTAATACTGGGAAGGCATTTCTTTAGCTGGGAGGAATTTGAGAATTCATTAGTAGAATTTCAAAAAGTGAGGAAGTCATTTAATACTAACAATGTAGTTGTCCTGCACCCACTATGTGCATATTCAAAGCAAAACAACGGGGGACGACAGATTTAAGTACGCTTACGTTGCTTTTTAATGCACTTTTGGCGTGAGCAGGAGTCGATGATTGCTCGGTCGTGTTGCTTCAAGTATTCATGTTCCAAACGTCTAATACCAATTTTAAGCCTAGTGACGACATACCTCGCGGGGAAAGTGATCGCTGATTATGAAAAGCGACGATGGACTTCTTTTCAGTTTGAAGCTTTTGATTATATCTTCTTGGAAGACAATGGGAGGTAAGTAGAGGTGGATCTGCGTGCATGCAAATGCACTTGTATGATGTTCCAGACTTGTTGATGTCCCTGCAGACACTTGTTGGTGCATATCAGAAAGGCGTGTTTCACAGGTATATATATATTTATTCCTGTTTATGCAGGAACATACCAATTGTACAGGCATGGATAAGTTATTATATAAATTACAGTTTGTTTGTTCAATCTAACATTAGAGTCAGTCAGAACAGTCTGCAAAATAGTCTGTCTGTGTAACACATAAAGAGATATAGAAATGTTGTCTTCGCATTAACAAAAAACCCAGACTTCAGATGAGTGTGATACAAATATCTGGGAAAAATAAAGCTTGAAGTCAATTCTCCTATAAAACTTTGTTGTGAACAGCATCGTTGAGATAAAGTTTATTGATGTATTATTTTGATTCAATAATGTATTTATTCCATTTTTGTCAGCAGTCTTATCGTAGTTTTATAATAGGAAAGAAATTTGATCTTTGATACGAAAGTTAGATAAGGTAATGTTAGATTGTTTTACTGCATCAAATGGGGTCAATTCTAGAACTATCCATTTGCGCCATTTGCGTCAGCATGGCAGACTGTACATGTAAGTTGAGTAATACATTGATAACTGTTTGAAAACCAGTTGCTTCTTTATTTCAGATCAAGAATACTCCTTGTACAGAATGTTAGCCAGCGTTTTCAAGTGGTTGCATCGGATCGTTCATGGAATTTGAGTTTGAATTTACATAAATGGTCATTTCAGTTTGGATGTTGGGTTGTTCGACCTCAACCAGGAGGTATATAGAAGTTTACGCTCAGCAGGGAGATAAAGTATGTAAATATGAAAAGAGCTTTATTATTTTATGTACATATAAATGTTTATAAATGTATATCATTGTATAGTAAACACTACCCATAATCTTGTTGTTTTTTATGTAATTTTTGCGAAGTCTTAGAGTTTATTTAGTGTCGTAATATTTAGTAATGAGTCTAGGCGTTATAGTGTGCTAATAGCTCATGCGTTTTGGAAATAAGTGGTGCGGTGTGATTGGCATAGTCATTGGGATGAAGCAGTTTATATAGCAAGCGTTTGAAGGTTATGATAGAGTGACAGGTCCTTATTTCTAGGGGTAAACTGTTCCAGATCTTAGAGTACATGACTATGAAGAAGTTTGCACGGAGTGCTGTCTTACAGTTTTTCCTAGATACTTTGCACGTTTGGTTACGAAGGTTGTAAGAGCCTTCCGGTGAGAACTGTATCTCTTTGCTGTCTGAGAATGATATTTTATGCAATATTTTAAAGAAGAATGTTAGGTTAATGCTCAGTCGTCTCATCCAGAGTGGGTCGATACCTAGAGTTATACACCTTGATGTGTAATCCTTTTCGCAGTCAAATCCTAGTAGTTTAGACGTGAAGTATCGTTGGACACTTTCTATTTTAAGTTTGTCACTTACGCGAGTGCTGCTGAGAATAAATGGACAATATTCAAGTAGTGGTCTGACACAAGTTTTATATAATAATAGCTTCGCTTCGTAGTTGTGGAAATTCCTGAGTATGCATCCTAGAAGCATCCTCGATTTACGCGTCTGTGTCGCCACTTGCTCGGAAAATGTCAAGTCACTAGAGTACCTGAGTCCTAGGTCAACAACACTTTGGAGTTTAGGCAAGTCGATGGATTCAAGTACCAGTTTAATATTTATTGAGGGTGCACCGAAGCATATCCAACCACATTTTTTAAGGTTGAATTTTAGGTTCCATGTGGAGGACCATGCAGTTACTCGATCTAGTTCTTCCTGAACAGCTTTCTGAAAGTACCCTAAGTCATCACAGTGGAATGTGTAAGCTACTTTAAGATCATCTGCAAAGATGAATGGTTTTCCAAGTGAGAAACAGCTGCATATGTCGTTGACATATAGAGTGAATAGGAGGGGGCCTAAGACGCTACCTTGAACTACTCCAGAAGTGACTGGACTAGGTTTAGAGTTTACAGAACCCAGTCTAACTACTTGGGACCTATTGTTAAGGAATGATTCAATCCATCCTAATAATGGGTTACTTATTCCTAAGGAGTTTAGCTTATTTATTAGAAGCAAGTGGTCAACGCGGTCAAAGGCTTTGGAGATGTCAAAGTAGATGACAAGTACTAGTTGTTGTTTGTCGCGGCTGCTAGTTATGTAGTTAAAGAAGTCAACGTGACATGTCATGCATGATCTGGATTTTAGGAATCCATGTTGGTTGGGACTTAGAATATTGCAGCTGAGCATATGTTTGAGGATATCATCTTTAACTATTCGTTCAATGATTCTAGATACTATGGGTGTAATATTGATTGGCCTATAGTTGTTGACTTCAGTTTTTGATCCGGATTTGTGTTTAGGTACTATAAATGTCGTTTTCCATTTATCTGGATAGGTTTGGCTTTCTAGGGACATTGTAAAAATCTTAAGTGATAAAACGGAAATGTCAGAACCACCGTGTTTATAAAGATACGATGGTATACCGTCAATACCAGCACTACTAGAGCTTTTAAGAGTATAAATGGCTTGGTTAATATTAGAATAAGTGAAATGAACTGTACTGATTTGTTTCAGCGTTGAAGAAGAAGGGAGTTCTATTGTAGATTGTAAACCGAGAAGTGGACTTGTATGCTTAAGGTAGTTAGCTGCAAACGTCTCATTAAACAGTTCACACATGTCTGCATGTTTGCTGTATAGTTTGCCCTTGTTTATAAGGAGAGAAATTTTATGGCTTTGGCGATTCATTCGTTTCTTTAGTATTTCTGTGAGAGCACCTACTCTGGTGGTGCTGGCTAGTGCCGTGCATTCTTCATTTCTCATAAGCAAGTTATGAGCTTGCGAGATGGAGCTAAGAGTACTAAGTATTGATCCTAGTGTACTAAAGTCGTGTCGCCTGAAGTAACTTGTTGACAGTCTTTTCAGTTTCCTACGATCCTTTGGCTTTATGAATGTCTTTCTATGTGGGGAAAACTTTAGTGTTTGAAATGGGATGACAGCATCTAAGCATGTGTTGGAGTTATAGTAAAAGATGTCTAGAGCTTTCGAGAGGCTATCAGTATAGAAGTACTCACTCCATTCTGAGGATCTTAGCATTGATTTTACTAGAGTCCAGTCTGCCTTACTGTAGTTCCTGTAAGTTATTTGTTGTGAAGTAGGGGTATGGGTTGCATTGCAACTTGACGGAAGTGGCAGTGCACACAGCACTGTTTTGTGGTCACTCCCTGAAAACTCAGAACCCACTAGGGTAGAAAGGGGACTTATATTGTGGCAGAAGATTAAGTCTAGTACGTTATTACCTCTTGTAGGGGTTGTGACGGTCTGCTTCCAGCCAAGTATATCCAGTGTGCCTAAGAACTTATCAAGTTTAGTTGGACCTGTGGGTATTTCCCAGTTGATTTCTGGTAAGTTAAAGTCTCCACATAGGATCTTATGATCGTAGTGGAGGGTGGATAATTGTTCTAGAGTATTAATAAGTTGTGTCTCGTAATTACTAAAGGTGCCAGGTGCTCTGTAGGTGCATCCAATTAATACTATTGCGTTATTTAAGTGTAAGTTAACCCATAAAGTCTCAGGCATGTTAAGTGTACTACTTCCTAGCTGTGATACAGTAAGTGCATTCAGAAAGTAAATAAGACAACCCCTCCGTTACCACCTTCCCTGTCACACCGAAAGTGTGTGTAGTTATCTAAGCTTATCTCTTCATCCAGTATGTTCGAGTTACACCAGGATTCAGTGATGACAATTATAGGGGGTTTGTATATTACTGTGAGTGCTCTGAGCATCGGTAGTTTATTTAGAATGGATCTAGCATTTATGAGGATTAGGTAAAGATGAGATTTGAAATAGCATTTGAAGTACTTAAGTTCGTCAATCAGCCCCGAATGTGGTTCAGCACCCAGTAGTACTGTTTGACATGACGACCCTATGTTGAGAGGAGTTTCAGCATCATGTTCACCTATGTCTATCGAGTTGGTGTGTGCTGTTTTCGGTGAAAAATTGAGCGTTGGAGTACTGGGTGTGCTATAGGCTAAGGCATTTTTATTTTTAGTTAAGCTAGAAACGGGGGTAGGGATCTTTATTTGACCTAAACTTGTGCATGTACCAAGTGTGCTTAGTGGATGCGGGTGAGCTAGACTGTTCCTACATTCATGCAAAGGGGGAGCCAGCACTAGTGGTTTAGGAGTGTTAGCATCCCTACCAGCTGTTTTTTCAGCGCTGACAGGGACGCAGGGGATAAAAAATGATTGGGACCTTGTGAAGACCATGGTCTATTATTCCACCTATTGTTAGGTACTAGTGGTGTCCTTGTAAGGGTTTCGAATGTACTGCTTTGTGGGTTAGTTCCCAGCAGACTTGTACCGTATATCCGATCAAAATTTATTAGCGTGTCATACTGTGAATGCCCTGAGTTGTTGGTGGTCGAGTTCTGACTATTGTCACTTGTACTCTTGAGGGTGGCATTGTTTGGGCGTTGGTTATCAGTGTGGGCCGTGGTGCTATTTCGCACGTTGTGGGTGCCAATACTATTGACCGTGGGGAATGTGGGCTTACTTATACTGCCATTGTTGTTGTTGGCATGATTTGGGGTCATGTTCTTCTCTTTTTTACCAATGGACTTATGCCTAGGAGAGGAAAGGGTCAACTTTCGGGGGATTTTGACTTTTTTTCTTGGATTATTTAGTGACATGTCTAAATCTACAGTGGTAGGTGGTATAGTTTTATTGGCTATTTGATTACAATTTAGCGGCCTTTCGGTTGGTGTCGCTTTCTGAGAAGATAATTCTGTGTGGTTAGAGAGGGGTGGTGCGGTGGATTCTACGGTGTCTCTCAAAGGGTTGGGTATAATTGCTGCTTGCAATGTCCTATTGTTTATTCCACAGTTAGACTCAGTGTGATAATTATATACGCGCCTTTCTATGACGGTCTTGTCCACCGCAACCTTTACTAGTTTATAATTTCTGGCTTGCAGTGGGGTGTGTTGGGAGTGGATAAATTTTCTGGCCTCAGCAGGTGTTTCGAACTGAAAACGAATAGGACAACACTTTTCATGTTGACTCTTCTTCAGCCTGTAGCACTTAGTCTTGGAGTTGGGCATTTTCGCCTCACTAAGTAGGATGCGCTGTACCTTTTTTAGTGCCTCATTATCCGGAACGTTGTAGACAATAGCATTTAATTTAGCATCTAGTCGTTTTGTTACTTCTGTAGTAACAAAGTTAATTAGGTTATCCACCTTAGATATCGATTCACTGTCAAGTTTGTTAAGGTCTAAAGTTTTCATGAGAATAGTTAAAGGTGTCAGTTCACAGACCTGCTGATATCACTGATCTGACCTGATAAATTGGAGATTTTGGTATTGGTATCGGAAATTCCAGGATCTACTGGCTTATTGCTTTTTAAGTCCCTTAACTCAGCCTTAAGTTCTCCTATAGACAACTTTAGAAGTTCTATTTCTGAAGATAGTACTGAAACAGAGCTTGAAGGCTGGAGCTTTTCGATAAGCACATAAGGTGTAGGGAGGGTTTCTGTATGAGCAGAGGGTACTGAATTTTTGGGAGTAGTGCTAATACTAGCTGTCAGTGCAGTTTTATCCTCAGTTTCAGCTCGACGCTTACGACATACAAGTGAGTTTTGTGGCTCACTATAACCATTTGTAGGAAGTATGTTGCTTGATGTAGCAATCAACGACTTCAAATTAGTCATCAGTTTTACAGGGGATTGAGTTCGCTGCTTTTTACTTTGGTTAACCATAACTATTTGATATGAGAGTTAATAGTTATAGGTATGGAAGTAGTAGAGGACTTGTGCAAGGATTACAACAAGATAAATTTTATGTAACGAATCACGCAAAAATGTAACGCAAACGTTGGACGTACCGCTACCATTCGGGAGGTAAATTAGCCTATTTTTGAAAGTTGTGCGTTTATTTAGACGTAAGAATTACTATGTTGCCACCTGAAGTATTCCCTATTTTATATCTCCATTGGTGATGCATATTAACCTACTCTTAACTGACTGAAAATCGTAGATACTGAAATATATATTTCATAAGCGTTTGTCTTTACTGAAAACAGGACATAAACACTGCATTATTTATCCTGTAATATTGTGTGCATAAATCTACTTTTGTTTACTCTTCCACCTTTTGTAGTTAATCATGTGCTGCATAAGTGTCAACGATGGACATGGTCTCGCAACTCGTGCGCATCTCAAAGCGGGAGAAGTAATCGCACAAATGGACCATTTTCTTAATGTGTAAATTAACTACTTTCTTATTACAATAAAAATAAACTTTTCATATTAACATTGTTGTCTTTCTCTTCGTGTGTTCGCGTTGGGAGTACGGCATGCTAGACCGGTGCTCCCTAGGACTTGAACTCGTTACTATACTTAAGTGTAATTCTGTAGGAACACTATCGACCGATTTGCGTGGTGAATTATAAGTAGTTTAGCGGCCCTTAAGTCTCTGTCTACAGTTACGTGAAAACGTCTCATAGTCATACGCAAGTCTGTAGGGAACAATGACAACAATAGGTAGAACTTAGGCACTGCATTGCAGTTCCAGTTCGTATACGGTTAGGTGTATTCCAAATCAGTGTATTACTAATATTTAAATTAAAGCGTTATGGCAGTCCCTATGATAACGGGTGTTAACGTATACTTTAAAATTAAGTTTACA
Source organism: Trichobilharzia szidati (assembly GCA_944472155.2). Lineage (NCBI taxonomy): Eukaryota > Metazoa > Platyhelminthes > Trematoda > Strigeidida > Schistosomatidae > Trichobilharzia > Trichobilharzia szidati. Next base: position 134,200,546 of record OX235271.1, read on the forward strand.
TATAACGAATAAATAAGTAGGTTGAGCTGTAGCAGTCGTAGTAACATTTCGCTTACGTTTAATTATGCAGTCAAATAAATCATCAAGTATCATTGATAAGTCTGACATCTGCATCGTCATGCAAAAAAACTTAGTTTCACTCAGATAGAATAAGAAAAGTATTGTAAGCAGGATGTTAAATCTATTTAATGAAAAAGAAATAAACAAATGTCTTTACACAATTGTTTTTCGTAATTATTTCGACCATGTTGAATTGCTGTGACCAAGTTGACTGACATTACCGGATATCTGTAAATAAGTGAACAAAGTGTATATTTTTAAATCGCTGAAGTAAGGAAGAAGTAATATTAAAGTTAAACGCTTTATACTTGCATACCTTTGCTGAAAAAGGTTCATTTTCCTTTTTCATTCTTTGGTGATGACAGCATTCTTCTGTAGTTTTCGATGTCACACAGGGATTGTTACTCTTATACAGTATAGCAGCAAGCAAATAATAAGTGTTAACTTGTAAACCATTCACAATGAACAATGTACAGGAAACTTCATCACATCTTCATTTTCACCAATCTTCCCTTCACGCACAGAAGCATGCAGTCACTACATACAGTCAAGCACTGTAACCTGAACATCACAAAATCCCTACAGATAACTTCTTTAATAATAAATGCTTTAAAGATATGAGCCATAAGTGCATCTTCCATATCCTTCATAGCCACGAGTAATTCATTAAGGATCTCAGAATATCTTAGTGATCTGAAAACGAATAACTATTAAGACTGGTATAACTTAAGAAACAGGTGTAGTAGATGGAGGACACAGGTCCTAGCTACTATTCGACAGAAAGCTGATACTAATTTTTGGCACTCTGACATTTTAGAAGGACCATCTATGCTATTCTTCTTGCCCCAATGCACACTGATATCAACATAATCTGATGCCACGTTATGCACTGAGCAATTACGGTCTCCCGAAATTCCATGCGACAATGTAAATTAAACTAGTATCATATCTTCGCCTAAGCAATTTTAACTAGGAACTTCATCGAAATGGATATAACCACCAGGAAATCCGGCAGCTTGTCACATTCATCGCATGATCTCTTCGATGTGTTATGGAATATTTCAGTCATCACAGATGATAAAAGAAGTGTCTAACATCCTCAAAACACACATCTAACTTATGTTTGTAGGCTATTTCTGTTTCAAATGCACGGTTCTCATAGAATAACTGGGATGACAACAGCCATTGCCTGCAGGCAATTTACAACCTTAAGATCTAAAAGAACTCACAAAAAACAACGCCTCAATGCTCTAAAACGCAAATAATAGTCTTTTTATGCGAAATTTATTCAAACGGATTACTTATTTTTATTAATAATTCGTCTAGGATATCATGACAATTTTACGCATTACTGCGAACACAATACAGACAAATATTGCATTTTTCGGCTACAGAAGCGTAAAACTAGTCAAATATAATCTATTTTCACAAAACTGAGCGATTAAAACGTCTCTATACGCGTGAACGCGATAACCCATAAAATGCGCGAAAACACATCGTCATAGAATTTAGCCTCACTCAATTTTTGGTAGCTCTATGTTCAAGCAGGCCGCCAATATGCTTACAATTCCCTCGTGAATTAAGCATTACCTTTCCACAAGACGCAACCTGGATTACAGTTGTGGAATATACCTTTATACCAATAAAAAGTATTGATTTATAATACTTCACGATTGTAAATTACAACATAACTGATCGTGTCTGGCTTTGGCGAACTCATTGTTAGGAGATATAGCGACTGTATGACAGGTAGAAGGCTTGTAAGGCGGCTTATTATGATCAGAACATTCACAACTAGCTTGTCGTAATCTTTCCAATTCAATTTCCTTCTCTATTTGGATTATACACACATTTTCGCTAGCTCCAACTCTACCATATAGTTTGATTTATACTCGTTGCTTCCAGGGGCATAAGTCTCACTACTCTTTTCTGACTGTGCAGTTAACGTCGGCATAGTCTCATATTTTTCCTCTCCCATTACTGTTCGAAACATTGTAGCATTCATTTTTCCTACAGATTTACTCCTTCCGCTCAGTACTGACAACACAGAGTCTTGGCTTAACCTATAGTTAAAAGCAGAGTGACTTGACTTAAACTTCATCTGCTTCTGAAACATAAAATAAATCATACAATTACACCAAGAAAAATATACAAACCCATTGTCACTCAAGGAAAGACAAAAACGTACCGAACAGTATTGAGGGAACGGACAAAATGAACGGTTAATTAATTACATGTACACACAAATAAAGTGACAGAAAACAAAGAACACTCAAGGTCACATCACGTGGTGTGAGTTACATTAAACTAACCAATAATCGCGACAAAAACGTCACATCATACTGATTCGCTGTTTATCATACAATCTATCTATCTGTCGCGATCAACACCCCATGTCCAACCTTCCCTCCTTACTGGCTTTACCATCGGCCTAGCGAGGTTTAGGTGTGGCAACCGAGTGTCAAACCCCGGACCAAGTGGGTGGATGCCAAGCGTCCTACCGCTGTACCACCAACGCACCACCAATCTGTGAAGATGTCTGAAAAGACAGGTAGGGCGACAGGAAAAATATTCCCCACAAATTACTTCCATTGTACCGTAAACAAGACGGACAACTAGGAGATGAAGGTGGTACATTCAAGCGCAGACACGCCACCATTATTGACCCCTTCAAATTACTCATCATCGCATGGAAGACGATACCATCAAGTCATGGGCTTGAATGTGTGGACCGGATTCAGTTAATCAACACCACCAATCTTCATTTAATCACATTCGTTTAAACATTTTCCTAAGGTGATCTAGCTCTCACGAATAACAATTTTATTCAACTGGTCATAACTTAGTTAGTTAGAACAGGTGTTTTATGCACCAGAATAAGTTAAACCGATGATGTGACGGCTCATTGTGCTATCCAGTTGTCCAGACTGAACTAGGTAGAGTGGGGCTCGAACCCGGTCTCGCAACATGGTGTACTGAATCCTGTCTAAATTTCAACATTGATAAATGCGGCTGGATTTGTATCGGAAACAATAACCTTGACCTGAATCTTGAAATAAATGGGCGAAAACTAGCCAAGCTCAACTCAGTCGTAGATCTCGGTATCAGATACTCTAGTAACTTAACGTCCTCTGAACAAACTGGTTATGCCAGACGTAAAACACGAAGGCTCCTAGGATGCATAACTCGCAATTTCTTTTGTTGTGAAACTAGGGTTTTATTATACAAAGTATGTGTCCGACCCATTTTAGAATACTGCCCGTTTATTCTTAGCGGACTCAGACAAAATGACAAGCTTAAATTAGACGGAGTGCAACGGCAATTTACCTTAGGAACTCTTAGTTTAGAAAGTGGTCTCGAATACTATGAACATTGCGACAGACTAAGATAGGAAATACTCTGGAAAAGACGTCTTAAGCTAAACCTAATTTTTAACTACAAGCTAACTAATGTCAGAGAGGACAGCAACCACGTAATTTCACCATAAATCAAGTTCATATAATGTAAATAATACTTATCCATGTCTGTACAACTGGTGTGTCCTACATAGATAGGAATAAATATATATAATATAATAATCTGCTCGTGCACTCCTCCGAGCCAATAATTAAACCCACCGCTGTCATCAGTTACAATCTTAGAAATCATCACAACCTAGCTGCTATAGAGCATTGTCAGACTTACATGCGGTACAACGTTTTCTTAAATAGGTTTTCAGTCATTTGGAATCGACTACCAGCTGATGTGCGCGATGCAAACACACTCACCAGGCTGTTCAAAGATGACAATTCACTTCTGCACCTGACTCTTACACCCTCTTTTTCACCCTACATAGACAGTTTAAGTTCATTAAACGTGTAGTTACAACAAACTACAATTATAAATTTTTATATTATTGGAAGTACATGAGAGACATTTTTACACAGAACAATAATACTAGTTCACACAATATAAAAGTTAGCATCACGAGAATAGTTAGTTTGTGCACCAAAATACTATAATTGCTAAACAGAATAGAAATGTGTATATACATATTAATCACTCCCTAAGGACTCCACTTGCTTTCCTTTGCGTTGTTGTTGTTTGTCTTCTTTTGTCTCTCACCATTTCAGCTTCCATTTAACTTTTTGAATGAGAATGAAGAATGTGGATATTTGACCATTTGCATTGACAAATGATCTGCAAACATTATTGATCCCATATCTTACAAGTTCCTCGTGAAATACTCATTATGCAACCTGGATTACAGTTGTGAAATATACCTTTATACTTATAAAAAGATATTGATTTATAATACTTCACGATTGTAACTTACAACATATCTGATCTTGTCTGCAAAAATAACTTGCATTTCTTGAAAACACCTGTTTAGAAGAAAATATAAACTGTCATTATTATCAGCCAACGTTGAGTTCAATTAGCTTGTGATGTTACGATGAAAATGCTGAGAAGACTATGCCATTGTATCACTCATTTTAAATTATTACCAAATTTGCATATAAACCAAGAATAAGACTCGATGCAGTACACACCAAAGCTATATGGGGAAAGGACTTCAAGCTTTACTTTTTCCCCAAGTAAGACCAATATGGTTAGCATCATACATTGCAAATGTGTATTATCATTTCAAGTACTACATAGCTTCTTGTATTTATCTTGTAAATATACTTTTAATAATGTATTATTCATAATTGCATTCTATACCATTTTGCAGCTGCGCCAGATTCTCTTCAGTTCCTAAAATAGCGTTCAAGCATTTGAAGGCATAGCACTCACACTAATATATGTTGTTTATCGATTGGTCATAACTATCATCAGGAAATGGAACGGATTTCGGGTTGTCGCTCAACTTCGGTGGTGACCTTCGTGAAATATTTACAAATTAACATTTATGAGAATCTGTTCTGATTGCTTGTGCTATAACTCAACAATATGAACTTTTTGAAAAAGTGATAATGTATGCTAATTAACAATTGTTATTCGTTACATAATTGATCGTGCCTGTAAAAATGACATGCATTTCATGTAAACTTACCCGTTTATACGAAATATATATTATTATTTGTAATCCATCCAAAACAAAGTTTGGTTTTTTTGTTTATGCGAAGACAATATTTCCATATTTCTTCCTTTCCATATTTCTCAACTGAATAACTAGTTATCATATTGTTTCCACAAACCAAAGACAAAAACTACTGTGACCATATGATTTAACCATAAACCAAACTTATGTAATTTAAATAATACTTATTCATGCCTGTACAGTTGGTGTGTCCTACACAGGTAGGAAAAATATGTATTTGATTAAATTATTATTATAAAATATGCTCACTAATCGTTAATGTAATTTATCATATTGATGATGCCTGTAAACTGGCGTCCCTCCTGTAAAAAATGAGAATATATTATTATGATATGTTTACACTGATTGGTGCAGTGCAATATTAGTTATGTGTGTTCAATGTATAAAAGGTACCTCTATTAATATTTTGCCGTTGTCTGCTCAGCTGACTGCTAGGCTAACAAATGCAGGTGGTCCTCGTGATTGTTGCAAGTGCAGTGCATTAGAGAAGGCAATAACTCGTTTAATTTTCCTCATTGTTTCACTTAGTGTATTAACTCAGAGTATAGTATTATTATACAAATGAATTGCGTTGATTATGAGAACTGAATCTAGTTAGCTCCATTATTATTAATCTACCGTCGGTTATACCATTTCCTCTGACACGGTATACTTAACGCTGCAATATTTTTGATCATCAATACTGGAGATGAATTTCTGCTGAAATTTCTATTTGAATAAAGCAGTACAGATGTGGCATCATAATTGAATGTCAAGGTTGTATTATATGACATTGTTATTCTCATCAACACAACAGGCCTGTGTATCTTACAATATCATTTCTATGATCCAAATGTCAAACTGTTAATTTCAGTTTTAGATGTAAAAGAAAGTTAAATGAAGCTGTTAATTTCTACGACCGTTGTATAATTGATGATAGTGATATAGAAATCAAGTCTGACTTTAAGTATCTTGGATTAATTCTTTCTTCTGGCCAATCCTGGTCTTCCCATGTCTTGGCGACTTCTAAAGGAATATTTCATCTGACTTTTCACATTAAGAAGTTCAGGCACTTTGAAATAACTCAACCCCTCCTCTTACAGTTTGTCAACTCGTGCGTTTTACCAATTCTTCTGTACTGTTCACCCATATATTTTCCTGGATTGCTTAATAAGGACTATGTCATACTTCGTAGAACTCTGAAGACTGTCAGTAGGGCGAGTGGTTTCTCTTTGAGCTATGTTGTTGCAATCGTCATTGACGATGGGCACTTGATTTTGACAGACTGTGGGCATCCACTTTGCCCGCAACTTTCACCTTGTGGCTCCCCCGGTATAACAAGAGGTCGTTTCAAAAGACTGTACGCAAGTACGCCTAGGTATAAAACATCCACGATACCACATTTTGCACGTATTTTATGCGACGAACTAACTAACCTTCTTTGCACTAGTGAATAAGCCATTCTCCCCATCCTCATCCCATCAAGCTTTACCGTTATTATCCTTATATTTATAATCCTCACTCGAGTGTTAGCGACTTAATACCTTAACTGTGGACAAATTCCTGTGGTTAATATATATTTTAAGTAATTCATATGCACTATTGTGACAAATGATGAGAATTCCATTATGTATTATAAACACTGCTTTTGGAATTTAAGTAGGTTATTAATATTAGGCTTTAATGACGCGACTTTATCCTGCTTGACCTGTTCTTCTTGTTTTAATCAAAACAGTACCGTGTTTCACAGAACTCATCATGCAGAGTATCAACCCTTAATGTATACCACATGCAGGCATAATGTTTATGAGCTAGGTATGCAAATCAAAGTAAACGCTTGCAACGTACACTCACTATTTATAAAACTAACTAGTATGCTAGAACTACGATTTGACCAGTTATGCAACATTTAATATATTTAGACACAATTAACGCAGGCTGCTTACTTCTATGACGCATTACCTAAAACCATGTAGCTACCCGGAAGTGGTTTCCGCTGACGGTAATCTCATATAGCTATTACCTTAGTGAGCAACTTAACATTATCTTTGAATAAAAAAGTAAAAGTGGAAATTCTGAGAACTGTCTTCGTAAAGTGATCGCCTCTTAGTCGAAAAAAGTAAATATACCCTAACCTCCACGAAAGTGTTCAGAGGTATTCATCCTATCACCTCAAATGACTCACTATTTGCAGTCACTTAGAAAGTAAAAATAAATTTATCGAAGACAGTGTACCCATAATTTCTAGATATCATAATGCACCATGAGGAAGGAGCTATATCCATTGGGTTATACCAGTCAGACGCACGATATTAATCAGAAATACAGTGACTACGATTCTCAACCACTGAACATTCTACTCTGCTAGCTAATCGTTTAGTCGTATCAACACATGTTTCGCCAAGAAAAAGAAGACCACTGGTTCAAGAAGAATTTATTTAAAGTTTACTTTAAAAAATCATGAACATCCGTATTTATAGCCACGGAGGAATCACAAACATCCGAAAAATAAGAATCTCATTATTAGGACTGAAACAAACAATTTGTATTCGGCCGTTTATACCCCGAATAATCATCAGCTTCTCAGCTTGTTGTAACTTCGAGAAAACCGCCGATCGCAGACCACAACCCGAAACGTTATTCTTGCCAATTTAAGTCTTACCTTTAACTCGTATATTCACCAGATCATCGTATGCTATCCGATTTTTAAATCGTTTTGCAACATACTAAATGGCTGTTAGCACTGGCTTTACTACGGGCAGTCCTAGCTTATGTATTTGGATCTAGTATATTAAACATTGACAAACATGTGTAAAACTTACCCTTTAGAGGTTTTGGTTGATTTTCGGTTTCGTTTTTGTTCCCAAAATACGTACAAGCACAACAGATTCACACCTCTCATGTGGTCAACCCTGTTTGGTTTAGATTCTCTCACAATAAATCGAAAGTCAGTTAACTGTTAGCGGACACACTAATGGTGTACTCACCTTCTAGAGAAGCTTCAAAGCTTTTTAAACTTCAAACCAGGTTCTTAATTTTCAAGGTTTAATATGCTCTTCTGAAACCTTGCTAATATCAACTGCAATCGTAAACTCTTCATCAGATTCACTCGGAGATTGTTGCATGCTGTGAACATGTACGTGAAAGGCATTGTTTTTTTTACAAATTTCTACCAACTGAACCAGCAACAATAACGGTGACCAACAAATGAACTGTAAACAACAGCTTTTGTCACCCAAAAGTGTAAACGTGTATATTTTTCAAAACAGCGTTATTTCAAAACAGATGAAAAAAACTAAAACACTGAAACCACGTATGACCGCAACGTATGAAAGAATTAATTTGAAATGAACAGATCCGGTGTTCAAAATTTTCCAAAACCAAAGCAACAAACAATTTTAACAGCAACGGAGACGAAAATTTGGTGAAACGTGACATTTGTAAACAAAGTACATCGGCGAAAGTTGTGAATAACTGCAGGAAAAAAGTGAAAGCTAATGTGTGAACGAACGCTTGAGAAACGAAAATTGAACTGACCCGACTAAAATGAACGAAGATGATATTCAGGTGCCCAAATCCACCGATGACCTTGAGCATGCACCATAATTTCAGTCGAAAATATTATTCTCGACGGTTTCATTTCCGTAGCTTAACAATTGAATATATGTGAATTACAATAGGTAGTCTCTACGCATCATCATCGAACAAGGCATAGATTGGCAGTCAAACCTGTACATTAACTTCATTGACTTTGAAAAGGCCTTCAACAGTCAACGTTGGCCGAGAAGTAATTTGGAAACTGCTTCAATACCACAGCGCTCAGCGCCCAAATCTGTATTAACCTCACTCAACACCTATATGAGAGTGCAACGTGTCAGGTGATCCACAACGGGAAACTCGAAGAAGCCTCTGAAGTGGAAACAGGAGTAGGACAAGGCTGCCTATTGCCACCAACAATGATATTCTTAATTGTGGTGGACTGGATTATGCGTCGGACTGTGAGTTGCGAGTGAGGAGACAGGAATACGCTTGGCCGACAAGAAGACTCTGGAAGACGTGGATTTCGCAGATGATTTACGTTAAATATCACACGAACTCGAAGACTTGCAGGCGAAAACCAACAAACTGGCAGGAGAGGCCAGCAGACAGCGAAGACAGGATTCCAGGAGAACATAGAGAAGACGGAGGTGATGAAGATAACCAACCAGCAGCATCAATCACCATCAAAGGGAGAAGTTTGGAAGAGGTTACTTCCTTCACTTATCTAGGAAGCATCGTTTTAACTACAGGCGACAGCAGGAATGAAGATGTCTAAAACGGTCACAATCGGAAAGGCGAGATACACCTTCATCAACTTGAAACCGGTTTGGAAGTCTGTACTCAGCCAGCATAAAGAACAACAGATTGTTACGAAGCTGGCAGCGAGACAGCCAGACCATCAGCGTATTTAACGAAGTTGATTTCATTCGAAACAGGTAAGTCATGTAAGGAGAAAGAAAGAGGGGGAAGGGAGAGAACGGTAACTTGAGGGACACCAGCTTAAGTAACCAAGGCGGAAGAAGATTCCTTTTTATATACTGCATACTCCATTCTGTTAGAGGAGTAAGGACACAACAGCCTAGGTGTACCCGAAAATGATTTGGGTACGGGGATCATTTAAATGTCTTTCCATGTCACGAGTACAACATTACAGGAGGAAGAAGCATTGACACTGTTTGTAGTTGGGTGACATGAAATACCAACACATCTGCTGAGGAAAACAGCAGGTACACCATCAGGACCAAGTCTCTGGGAATGTCTAAGACATTTGAGAACATCAAGAGTGTTGAAACCATGGAAGTCACTAAGCTTTATACTTGTCGCTTCAGGAAACAGTGTCGCTCGGAGAGCGTATGAGAAATTTGTTGAGAGTATTTACATCAACAGAGGGAACAGTAATACTCTGCCTACCACTACCAGTAATTTCATGTTGAAGTTTCCACATGTTTGCAGGGGTTTCAAATGACAAACTCCTCGGTGATAAATAAATTTCAGTCTTTGGATTTCTGATTTGCTCAAGACGCTTGTCTATTTTAGACCAGATTTTTCTTCAGACTTTTACATCCGATCTTTTTCTCTGAGCAGCATTTTGAGGTGGTTAGAAGAGAAACGGTCCAGTCATTTGGAAAGAGTTCTTTTTTTGTGACATACGTCTGGGCAGAATTTTAGATAATCAGTTCTATTGGCGATAGTATCATCCAATGTATGCTCAACAAACAGTTCATATTCACTGTCATTCAGCATGCATCTAGGGTTATATATGTATGTATATTTTCCTGAGAGTAGCATCTCTCGTGCGTTCTCCTGGAAAGGTGAGAAAAGATACCTGTGATTGACTTGCTGTATATTTCAGGCAACACTCGAATAATGCGATGATCAGAATTCAGTGTTGGAGCACGTTTGCTTGCTTCATATATTCCAACATAATTGGTGAACACTTAATCGGGTGCTTTGTCAAGTGCAGTAGCAAAGTTGACAATGTTTACATGGTCCAATTTTTGCCTGAAATCGACCACTGGGAATGAAAAAAAGTTGAGGCGCCACCTTCACATTTCTTTTCGGAACAAATTCGATCTCGTCCGAATAATGTAGAGCCATTTAGTGAGACCAGAATGTTATCATACAGCTCGTGAAGCCATGTTTCTTGCAGCGTGATTATAACCGTATTGTGATATGCATCACAATATAAGAGAGATTCTAGATACATAATCTCGTTAGGGAGAGAGAGGTAGTTTGTACTGTTGATAGCAAGAACAGTGGTGTGATGTATAGGTGTGCACTTTAGTGCACCCTGCCATTCAGCGTGGTGCCTTTTCTCAGCTTTGTTAAGCCTCGAGGCAGTTAAAGAACAGGGTTCGGATTGTAAATGAGTCATGGAATGACATGAGAAACAGTCATGTGGATGAAACGATGCCATTTTTACCAAGTGACCAGCCTGATTTGTTGGTCATGATCATTTGGACGATCTTCAAATACGTTCACATGCTGGAATCCTGCCAGTCACTTGTGTGTCCCTAAAATATCGTATAAGTTCAGAATAAGCCTATTCTTAGCAGAGAACTTGAGCTTACATGACATAAAATAATCATTCCAAGGATTTGACGGGATATAAGCCACCAAGGAGGCGCTGTTACTAACGATGACGGTGCAAGGATTTAATCATGATTTTATTCATCCGTAATGGTGTCTGTTCTTAACTGTTGCCCATAAGTCTAGTTGGCAATATGATGATGAAAGAGACTAGTGATACTAAATGCTAACAGTGGGTGTACGAGTGAGAGCAAAGAAACCAAGGTGTTTAGTACAAACACACCACAGGCTTATAAGAAATTGGTGTTCAGTCCGCCCCTAAACCCGACCGGCTCATTAATGTTGCCTCACTTTGAAGTCAGAGTGACCAATTATTCAGTTTTTGTTAAGTCACTGTGTTCCCATGTGCCAAACTGAGACCCCAATCTTGACTGCTACCATCATCGTCACCATCTTCTTTTCCTCAACACTGAACGACTAACTGACGTGGGGACTAACAATAATCACAGTAGTGTCACGCTCCTGACATGGGGCGAAAAGTTCTCTACAAACACAGCTAACATCTCATTGTCTTCAGGGTTTATTAAATGTACTACGGACGAGTGTCAAGAGTGGCCAAGTGGGAGCAGAAGAATCAATTACGTTTATACTGTCTGGTTAAACAGACATTGGATAATAGAAACGTAGTGTAAACTGTTCAGGCCAAAAGGTCGTTTGTCTACATTGTTATTATAGTATTGGGAGGTTGCTTCTTACGATGGGCAGACGATAGAAGCACAAATCAGCTGATTACTGCAAATTTAAGGTGTTATCGTGATGTTGTATTTTGGTTATTCTACGTTGTTTTCAGCGAGTTTTCGACAGAAATACGTTTTGGATACCGTTTTTTAACGAAAAAACGTGCAAAAAGCGGGAAAAATAGTCGTTTCCAGTGTGTTGACAAAATGCTGCCTTTTCATCGAATTGACATGCTGAGGTGCATAAGAAATGTCAGAATTCGTTGATATTCAGATTCAGATTATAACGATAGAATTCTCTTTTATACCATTTTAGTTCTCGTAATATATATTTGCTCAAAGGTCTAGTTTCTCTCTGAATTTTTTCACCAATATTGCTGTTACTGCTGAATCTGGTGAAGATGTCCAGTTGTTGACCACTCTGTGGGAGAATCTAAACTGCAAACTTTTTTATTCAACCTCGGTTTGAGCAGTTTCTTGTTGCGACCACGTGAATGTATCCTAGAGGGAGATAAAATGTCTGAAAGGTCAATCGCTGAATCACCCTCAAATATAAGGTAAGCCAAAATTAAGTCGGCTCTCCTCCTTCAGTATGATAATGGGAAGAGATTTAAATGCCCCATTTTCATAGCATAAGGAAGGTGTGAGATACCACTAATTTCGTTCCTACCCTCTGTACTCTTTCCAGGATGTGTGCCTCCTTTTTGAAGCATGGACTCGCCGCTTGTATGCAGTTTTCTAGATGAGGTCTGACATATGTTGCATAGAGTACTTGGAATATGCTCTCGTCTAATCGTTTGAAAGCCCTTCAAAGTGCCCATAGCATTCGAAAAGTCTTGGTTGCGGCTCGATTACAGCTTGCCGTTGTTTTTAAGTCATGGCTTACAATTCATAAGTCCTTTTACTCCGTAACATCTGGCAGTTCTGTGTCCCCCATGGAGTGCGAAGTGTGAGACTTCTGACCTAGGTGCATTACATTCTTGGAATGAATTTCCAGACTCCAAAGGTTAGCCCATTCGGCTAATTTGCCTAGATCGTTTTGTAGTACCAACCTATCATCGTTACTATTAACGGTCTTCCATATCTTAATATCGTCCGCAAACAGTAAGGAAGATGAGGTAAGAATTTTCGGCGCTTCATTTACGTATAATAGGAATAGTAGGGGGCCAAGTGCAGTTCCCTGAGGTAATCCACTTAGTACTGATTTCCACCCTGACGGTACACCATTAACTCTTACCTTCTGCTTCCTATCTACCAGGTAGTCACTAATAATAATATATATATTTATTCCTGTTTATGCAGGAATATACCAATTGTACAGACATGGATAAGTTACTATATAAATTACACATATTTCGATGTATGGTGAATTTACAGTTTGTTTGTTCAATCTAACATTAGAGTCAGTCAGAACAGTCTGCAAAATAGTCTGTCTGTGTAACACATAAAGAGATATAGAAATGTTGTCTTCGCATTAACAAAAAACCCAGACTTCAGATGAGTGTGATACAAATATCTGGGAAAAATAAAGCTTGAAGTCAATTCTCCTATAAAACTTTGTTGTGAACAGCATCGTTGAGATAAAGTTAATTGATGTATTGTTTTGAGGTCAGTGATGTATTTATTCCATTTTTCAGCAGTCTAATCGTAGTTTTATAATAGGAAAGAAATTTGATAGTGGATATGAAAACTAGATAAGGTCATGTTAGATTGTTTTACTGCATCGAATGGGGCCGAGGTCGATTCTAGAACTATCCATTGGCGCCATTTGTATCAGCATGGCAGACTGTACATGTAAGTTGAGTAATACATTGAAAACTGTTTGAAAACCAGTTGCTTCTTTATTTCAGATCAAGAATACTCCTTGTACAGAATGTTGGCAAGAGTCTCCTAATGGTAGCATCAGATCGTTCATGGAATTTGAGTGTGAAATTACTTAAATGGTCATTTCAGTTTAAATGTAGGGTTGTTCGACCTCGATCAGGATATAAATAGAAGAGTACGCTCGGCAACAGAATATCAGAAAGAGAAATTATGTGAACATGAAAAGAACATTAATGTTTTTATGAATATATAAATGTTTATAAATATATATAACCGTATAGTAAACATTTCCTATATTCTAGTTGTGTTTTCATGTATTTTGCGAAGTCTTAGAGTTTATTTAGTGTCATAATATTTAGTAATGAGTCTAGGCGTTATTGTGTTCTAATAGTTGATGCGTTTTAGAAATAAGGGGTCGGTGTGATTGGCATAGTCATTGGGATGAAACAGTTTATATAGCAAGCGTTTGAAGGTTATAATAGTGACAGGTCCTTATTTCTAGGGGTAAATTGTTCCAGATCTTAGAGTACATGACTATGAAGAAGTTTGCACGGAGTGCTGTCTTACAGTTTTTCCTAGATACTGTGCACGTTTGGTTACGAAGGTTGTAAGAGCCTTCCGGTGAGAACTGTATCTCCTTACTGTCTGAGAATGATATTTTATGCAATATTTTAAAGAAGAATGTTAGGTTAATGCTCAGTCGTCTCATCCAGAGTGGGTCGATACCTAGAGTTATACACCTTGATGTGTAATCCTTTTTGCAGTCAAATCCTAGAAGTTTAGACGTGAAGTATCGTTGGAAACTTTCTATTTTAAGTTTGTCACTCACAAGAGTGCTGCTGAGAATAAATGGACAATATTCTAGTAGTGGTCTGATACATGTTTTATATAATAATAGTTTCGCTTCGTAGCTGTGGAAATTCCTGAGTATGCATCCTAAGAGCATCCTCGATTTACGCGTCTGTGTTGCCACTTGCTCAGAAAATGTCAGGTCACTAGAGTACATGAGTCCTAGGTCAACAACACTTTGGAGTTTAGGCAAGTCAATAGATTCTAGTACCAGTTTGATTTTTATTGAGGGTGCACCGAAACAGATCCAACCACATATTTTAAAGTTGAATTTTAGGTTCCATGTGGAGGACCATGCAGTTACTCTATCTAGTTCTTCCTGAGCAGCTTTCTGAAAGTATCCTTAGTCATCACAGTGGAATGTGTAAGCTACTTTGAGATCATCAGCAAAGATGAATGGTTTACCAAGTGAGAAACAGCTGCATATGTCGTTGACATATAGAGTGAATAGAAGGGGCCTAAGGCGCTACCTTGAACTACTCCAGAAGTGACTGCAATAGTTTTAGAGTTTACAGACCCCAGTCTAACTATTTGGGACCTATTGTTAAGGAGTGATTCAAGCCATCCTAATAATGGGTTACGTATTCCTAAGGAGTTCAGCTTATTTGTTAGAAGTAAATGGTCAACGCGGTCAAAGGCTTTGGAGATGTCAAAGTAGATGATTAGTACTAGTTGTTGTTTGTCTCGGCTGCTAGTTATATAGTTAAAGAAGTCAAGGTGACAGGTCATGCATGATCTGGATTTTAGGAATCCATGTTGATTGGGACTTAAAATATTGCAGCTGAGCATATGTTTGAGAATATCATCTTTAACTATTCTTTCAATGATTCTAGATACTATGGGTGTAATATTGATTGGCCTATAGTTGTTGACTTCAGTTTTTGATCCGGATTTGTGTTTGGGTACTATAAATGTGGTTTTCCATTTATCTGGATAGGTTTAGCTTTCTAGGGACATTGTAAAGATCTTAAGTGATAAAACGGAAATGTCAGAACCACCGTGTTTATAAAGATACGATGGTATACCGTCAATACCAGCACTACTAGAGCTTTTAAGAGTATAAATGGCTTGGTTAATATTAGAATAAGTGAAATGAACTGTACTGATTTGTTTCAGCGTTGAAGAAGAAGGGAGTTCTATTGTAGATTGTAAACCGAGAAGTGGACTTGTATGCTTAAGGTAGTTAGCTGCAAACGTCTCATTAAACAGTTCACACATGTCTGCATGTTTGCTGTATAGTTTGCCCTTGTTTATAAGGAGAGAAATTTTATGGCTTTGGCGATTCATTCGTTTCTTTAGTATTTCTGTGAGAGCACCTACTCTGGTGGTGCTGGCTAGTGCGGTGCATTCTTCATTTCTCATACGCAAGTTATGAGCTTGCGAGATGGAACTAAGAGTGCTAAGTATTGACCCTAATGTACTAAAGTCGTCTCGTCTGAAGTAACTTGTTGACAGTCTATTCAGTTTCGTACGATCCTTTGGCTTTATGAATGACTTTCTATGTGGGGAAAACTTTAGTGTTTGAAGTGGGATGACAGCATCTAAGCATGTGTTGGAGTTGTAGTAAAAGATGTCTAGAGCTTTCGGGAGGTTATCAGTATAGAAGTACTCTCTCCATTCTGAGGATCTTAATATTGATTTCACTAGAGTCCGGTCTGCATTATTGTAGTTCCTGTATGTTATTTGTTGTGAAGTAGGGGTATGGGCTGCATTGCTACATGATGGAAGTGGCAGTGCACACAGCACTGTTTTGTGGTCACTCCCTGGAAACTCAGAACCTACTAGGGTAGAAAGGGGACTTATATTGTGACAGAAGATTAAGTCTAATACGTCATTACCTCTTGTAGGGGTAGTGACAGTCTGTTCCCAGCCAGGTATATCCAGTGTGCCTAAGAACTTATCAAATTTATTTGGGCCTGTGGGTATATCCCAGTTGATTTCTGGTAAGTTAAAGTCTCCACATAGGATCTTATGATCGTAGTGTAGGGTGGATAATTGTTCTAGAGTATTAATAAGTTGGTTCTCGTAATTACTAAAGGTACCAGGTGCTCTGTAGGTGCATCCAATTAATACTATTGCGTTATTTAAGTGTAAGTTAACCCATAAAGTCTCAGGCATGTTAAGTGTACTACTTCCTAGCTGTGATACAGTAAGTGCATTCAGAAAGTAAATAAGACAACCCCTCCGTTACCACCTTCCCTGTCACACCGAAAGTGTGTATAGTTATCTAAGCTTATCTCCTCATCCAGTATGTTCGAGTTACACCAGGATTCAGTGATGACAATTATAGGGGGTTTGTATATTACTGTGAGTGCTCTGAGCATCGGTAGTTTATTTAGAACGGATCTAGCATTTATGAGGATTAGGTAAAGATGAGATTTGAAATAGCATTTGAAGTACTTAAGTTCGTTAATCAGCCCCGAATGTGGTTCAGCACCCAGTAGTACTGTTTGACATGACGACCCTATGTTAAGAGGAGTTTCAACATCATGCTCATCTATGTCTATCGAGTTGGTGTGTGCTGTTTTTGGTAAAGAATTAGGCGTTGGAGTACTCGATTTGCTATAGGCGACGGCATTTTTATTTTTAGTTAAGCTGGAAACGTGGGTAGGGATCTTTATTTTACCTAAACTTTTGCGTCGGTGGCACAGTGGTTAGGACGCTCACCGACCATGCACATGGTTCGGGGTTCGATCTCCTGGCGACGCACACCCGATATCTATAGTCGGCCTGCGAAATTTCGGCTACCGATATCCATGCTGAAAATTCCATACTTGTACTGAAAATACGGTGTGGAATCAAGCTGTAAATCAAAAATAAAAAATCGAAAAAAATTTATGTTTTCATATAAACACAAATTTACTTGAAAATGCATGCCTTTTTTACAGGTACGCCCAAGTATGATATAATGTCAAACAGTAGATTGTCTACAAGTTAATGTTTGAACTGCTAAATATTTGATATATATATATACACTCATTGTCTGACCCATTTCGTATCATTATTGAATTAAACAGTAATCCTCCAGGTTGCGCAGGAAAATCGACTTCGTTTCGTTTTCAACCCGTAGTTGTAGGCAGACGATAGCCAACCAATATTGAGGTAAGTACAACGTTTACAAGGGATAGTAAGCTGTTTTAGAAAAGTAAAGGTGCTAAGGTGAATCATTAAAGTGTAATGAAATAGGTAAATGCAATGTATCATTAATAGATGCATTCATAAAGGAAATGCAATGGGAGACTATAATCCCTAGGCTGACAAAGTTCATTTGCAAGGTCTTACTATCATGATGTCCACTTCTGGTTTTAATACAATTATCCGCAAGCCTGTCGTTTTTATTTCATACCTTTTTGTGTATTTGGTGCACAACCGTACCCTATAGAGAACACGAATAAAATAAGTCGAATCAAATTCATAAAGCGCTATGAAATGTTAGGTTTAGTGGAATATAATGAGCAAGTGAAGACGTTATTAGAAAATGGATGAGATGAGACATTGTTGAGTGATATTCGAAGATACGACAAAGGAAAGCATGCTAATTTATAAGATGCCCCATAAATCTGTGCAGAGCCCATGTGGTCGCATCTCAGCAATAGGCTGTATCAAGTGTGCTTAATGGATGCGGGTGAACTAGACTGTTCCTGTATTGATACAAAGGGGGAGCCAGCACTAGTGGTTTAGGAGTGTTAACATACCTACCAGCTGTGTTTTCAACGCTGACAGGGACGCAGGGGATAAAAAATGATTGGGACCTTGTGAAGACCATGGTTTATTATTCCACCTATTGTTAGGTACTAGTTGTGTCCTTGTATGGGTTTCTTGTGCACTGCTTTGTGGGCTAGTTCCCAGCGGACTTCTACCATATATCCGATCAAAATTTATCTGTGTGCCATACTGTGAATACCCTGAGTTGTTGGTGGTCGAGTTCTGACTTGTACTATTGAGGTTATCAGTGTGTGCCATGGTGCTATTTCGCACGTTGTGGGTACCAATACTATTGACCGTGAAGAGTGTGGGCTTATTTATACTGCCATTGTTGTTGTTGTTGGCATGATTTGGGGTCATATTCTCCGTTTTTTACCAATGGACTTATGGCTAGGAGAGGACAGGGTCGACTTTCGGGGAATTTTGGATTTCTTTTGGGATTATTTAGTGACATGTCTATATCTACGGTGATAGGTGGTATTGTTTTATTAGCTATTTGATTACAATTTAGTGGCCTTTCGGTTGATGTCGCTCTCTGAGAAGATAATTCTGTGTGGTTAGAGAGGGGTGGTGCGGTGGATTCTACGGTGTCTCTCAAAGGGTTGGGTATAATTGCTGCTTGCAATGTCCTATTATTTATTCCACAATAAGGCTTAGTGTGATAATTGTATGCGCGCCTTCCTATGACTGTCTTGCTCACCGCTACCTTTATTAGTTTGTAGTTTCTGGCTTGCGACAGGGTGTGTTGGGAGTGGATGAATTTTCTAGCCTCTGTCGGTGTTTCGAACTGAAAACGAATAGGACAACACTTTTCATGTTGACTCTTCTTCAGCCTGTAGCACTTAGTCTTGGAGTTGGGCATTTTCGCCTCACTAAGTAAGATGCGCTGTACCCATTTTAGTGCCTCATTGTCCGGAACGTTGTAGACAATAGCATTTAGTTTAGCGTCGAGTCGTTTTGTTACTTATGTAGTAACAAAGTTAATGAGATTATCCACCTTAGATACCGATTCCGTGTCAAGTTCGTTAAGGTCTACAGTTCTCATGAGGATAGTTAAAGGTGTCAGTTCACAGACCTGCTGATATCGCTGATCTGATCTGATAATTTGGATATTTTGGTATTGGTTTCAGAAATTCCAGGATTTACTGACTTATTGTTTTTTATTTCCCTTAGCTCGGCCTTAAGTTCTCCTATAGGCAACTTTAGAAGTTCTATTTCTGAAGATAGTACTGAAACAGAGCTTGAAGGCTGCCTTTCGATAAGCACATAAGGTGTAGAGAGGGTTTCTGCATGAGCAGAGGGTGCTGAATTTTTAGTAGTGATAATACTAGCTGTCAGTACAGTTTTATCCTCAGTTCCAGCTCGACGCTTACGACATACAAGTGAGTTATGTGGCTCACTATAACCGTTTGTACGGAGTGTGTTGCTTGATGTAGTAATCAAGGACGTAAAATTAGTCATCAGTTTTACACGGGATTGAGTTCATTGCTTTTTACTTTGATTAACCATAACTATTTGCTATTAGAGTTAATGGTTATAGGTATGGAGGAGGTAGAGTACTTGTGCAAGGATTACAACAAGATAAATTTTATGTAACGAATCACGCAAAAATGTAACGCAAACGTTGAACGTACCGCGTATGCAGAGTCCACTCGCATAAGCGTTGGTCTAATCCAAAACGTTTAAGTTTGCTGAGAAGACCTAAATGGGATTCCTTATCGAATGCTCTACTAAGATCGATAAATAAAACGTGCAGTAGATGGTTTTTACCCTTGGCCTCGACCCAATGTGTGAATGACTACATACGTGTGATATCATGAATGTATGTGCGTCGGTGGCACAGTGGTTAGGACGCCCGCCCACCATGCACATGGTTCGGGGTTCGATCTCCTGGTGACGCACACCCGATATCTATAGTCAGCCTGCAAAATTTGGGCTACCGATATCCATGCTGAAAATTCCATACTTGTACTGAAAATACGGTGTGGCATCAAGCTGTAATCAAAAATAAAAAATAGCTAACAGCAAGTTTGTCAAGTAGGATCGTCCTGGTCGGAATCCATGGTGCTCCACCGCCAGTAAGCCACGTTTTTCCGCATGACCTAAGAGCTGATTCCTTCTGAGTTTATTCCTAAGACTACAAGAGTTCGTGCAGCATACTGAGAGACCTATGTGTTCACTCAACCTATGAACAGAGGTCTAGGCAGCATAGATTTTCGAGACCTCACTACCCGAAAACCAAACAGTTTTTGTAATCGGACTTTAATTCTCTACTCCTAATTCTATCTTCTAAAGGCCAATCGGGCCTAATTCTCATCTTTTTGTCCTTGATCTTGAATGCATTGTTGAGAATAATACTTTTCTCCAACTCGTTCCGCAGTACTATTTTCAGCAGTCGTGGGGAACTTTCCGTTGCATCGGTGATTCGTTTTCCGATCCTGATGGCCTTTGTTATGGGAACTCCAATTCCTTTTTTGAGAAGTATTTCCCGTCTAATGGAGCTGACCGCCTTCAGATCATCTGCATGTCAAGCAGCTGGATTTGTGTTTTTAGATTCCTCTAAGTTCCAGATGATGACACTGGAACTGGAGTCCGTGGGTTTCGGAGTTTGGTTGGTATTAACAGCCGTCTAGATCTTGTTAGCAAATCCGCTTTCTGTTTCTTTCCTACGTTACATTTGCTTCTCACCTGTCGGCGCCAACCAGGTGTAGTCGGTTTTTTCCACTTTGTTTTCGCAGCTAGCAGAAGCCCTTCGTACACTAGACACGCTGCGCTTTGGCGTGGTCGTTACACAGACTGGTATTACCATGCTGGCACTACTTGCACTTTTGGATTTCCTTTGTTATTTGCGTTATGCCGCAACAGATATTTGGGCACTCAGTGCCTCTTTTGTGTCTAGAACTTAAATCATCATTTCCTGACTGAATTTTTGTCATTTCCGATTTCCAGATTTCGGTCTTCACTTCCGCAATCACTCAGTACATTTAGACATTCTAATGGGTTTATAAGGGATAACACTTGTGTGAATGACAACATACTCGTGATATCATGAATGTATTTATTGAAATAAATATTTTTTTAAATTTTGCACTCCATTCATACACTATTGAAGCTTACTGTTTGTCGAGTAGCAAAGCGATGCCATTGTAGAAGACGCAATATTCATGAAATGTCATATTTACACGTGGTTGAATTCGGTCATGATAGGGTACTCTTATCGCTTTGGAGTAATTACCTCCGCAAGTAAACCTTGAACAGGAGATATGCACAAGAAAAGCCTATCTAATGCGTTGCATTACCTTATGACAACAAAATAATCAATGAAGTTTAGTGACATGGTCAACTAATACACAAGTCTAAGGGTTGATGTGATCATGTAGGAGCCTACTGATACGAAATGATAACACAAGAAGAGTAATGTAGTTACCTCTTTATTACCTAATGATTTCCTTTGAGACAGTGGTGTTAAACGCAACATAAGAATAATAGACTATTTGCGATAAGTAGGATATATGTTGCATAGTGTACTTGAAGTGGCTAGACTACCAATACAAGTCGTGTACGCATAGAACCTACGTTTGTTTGCTAGGTTATGTTCCGTTAATACAGTACAAACATATGTTCAACGGCTATTTTCTTAACAATCGTGAATACCAACATTATATTCAACCGGATCAAACGTAACTGAAACACTTCAAGCAAGGCGTGATGACGCATTGAGGAAATAATAACAGTTTAAGACTGACGCATTGCACATAAGTATTATTACGGTGCCTATCATTCTCGGTAACTCTACAATGTCCTCAAAATGATAAGTGAAAGAGACAAAGTTGGTCAACATATATGCATACACTTTCAAGGAAACAACAATCAACCAAGTAAAAAGTAATCCAGAATGAAGGAGTGCATGTTTAAACTAAAAGAGTTAGTAACAATCCAGTGAAAAATCACAGTTGTAGCGTTTTTTATAGCTGCGTCACAGTCATCATAAAATCCATTAAACACTCTATGCGCAACATCTGCATCAGTTGGCCTCCGTTGGCAGTGGTGTTGGACCAGTCCTTGCAGTTCTCGTCACTACCAGATCCGTTCGGAGAGACCGGATGTCAACATTTCAAGCAGAGATTGAGACTGTATTCCTTCGAATACCTTCGGCCGTATTGAGAAATATCTGAGGACGCATACATTTCAGGTAAAATAATCCTACCTCTGGTGAACTATTCCTTATCTTAGCCACAGTGAATATGTGAGCAAGGGAGGGAACAACCACAGAGTTGATGATATTTTAAAGATTATTCGTCCATATATTCCATGACACACTTGAAGAGTTGTGGAACTTCCAAATCACCTGTCACTCTTTCTCTTCTGTTAAAAGCAAATACTACAAAAGTGACTGTTATCCATCTGTTACAACCAACTGCATAGAAGAGATCCAATCTTCAAACTTTATACTTCTTTGATTATGTTACTCAGTGATATTCTTCTTGTAAGTAGCCCAAATGCTTATCACATCTGTGGAATTTATACTTATGTTAACTTGTTCCCCTAAGCTAAAAAATATAATGTCTATCTGATTTTATTATTGGTATTTCAAAGCCCGCCTCAGTAACGTACAACACGTATTAGCCGCAACGTTTATGCAAATGAAAATCTATGAAACACAAAATAATCGGGCAAAGAATATTCTTTTCGATAAATTCCTCTTCCGGCTCTACAACTATATGTTTATATACACAGAATATTCTAGATTAGTAGTTAATAACAATATTAGTGTTTTTTAAATAATATCGATTTGTAAAGTATGATCAATACAACTTCAATTCATAGATGTTTAAATAATAATAATAATAATGATATAATAGCGAATAGAATATCAACTAAAATTAGAAAAATTCCACAAAAAAGCCGGATTGTTCAAACCTGGATGGCCAAGGTAATGATAATGTCTGAACCAACTTCTTTTGGATGCATAAATTAGGCTTGTTAATATGGATCCCCGCAGCCTCAGTGTGCATAAGTGACCTTCAAGTGCTCAGCCTCTTCGTAAGACATTTGTGCCGCTATCCTGTCGTTGAGATGACGTCACACTGCGTTGAGGTTTGAAAATTCTGCGTTGGTTAACTCTTTAAATTACAGCAAAAACAAATCAGGTGTCTACAAAATGAGTGCGAACAACTTACTTCACCTACAGAATTTTCCGACATCAAAAAATTGCTGGAGGATGGGGAGAAATCACAACATCAGGCAGATCACTTAGAAAAGGTAAGACAAAACAATTCTGATTGTTGTAGTACTTGAGGGAGCTGGAAATTCAGACGAAGCATAACGTCATTGGCATTCAGGCGGCTGTCTCTTCACTCTTTGATTATGCTATAAAAGGTGTCTTCACGGACATCAAACACTCCGTGCAACTGAATGTACCTACGAGACGTAGCTTCGGGGATTACCAGTGCAATTCTGCTCTTGCCATTCGAAAGGTATGTCCTATAATCCTTATGTTGCCCTCAGGAAATCAATAGTGAACTAAGCCCGCTGGATATTGCCAAGTCTATTGTTTCTGCCCTACCAGTTAATGATTTGATTGAAAAAGTTAGTGTTTGCGTTGTTGAGTAACCCATCTGTAGGTAGATATCGTTCCCCCTGGCTTCATGAACATCTGGATTCGTCATACGTTTGTCGCTGCAGAGATCAACAAAATATTACGTTTTGGAGTTACGCCTCCATTCATCCCTCACAAATATTCCGTAATTGTTGACATGTCCTCTCCGAACATCGCGAAAGAAATGCACGTTGGACATTTGAGGTAAGATGATTGAGAAAACTTGCATAATAATGCCTCATGTGCAGGTTTTTTGTGTTTTTGGTGAACTTTTAGCGCACGACATTTGCAATGTTTCCTATGGACTTGTTGTCGTTGTGCTTCCAGTGGGTAACTTATATTCCTGTTAATCTGAAAGGTCGGTATTAGTGTATTTCACTAGAGCTAAGTCATAGTATTTGATTGACAAATTTGGAGGATCAGGTGATTTGTGACCTGTGTATTAATGGTAGACGCTGACTGGACCATTGACTGCATGTTGCTGTAACGTATGCTATTTCGAGTTTTACACTGATTAGTTCAGTACATTGCCTAAAACGTGTTTCACAGATATCCTTGGACCGTTGTATCTTGGTTCAGATGTATTTTTCTTTGTTTTGGAACTTCATTGATTGTAAGTTATTGCCCCAGCAACTACCAAGAACGTGTAGACTACTTGGGCTAATCATGTAGTGACCATTGAGTGGTAGTGGGTGATGCGAAGGCCTTAATAAATCACTTATCTGCAACGGTTACTCATTGGGCACTCGACTTTCAGCCAACAGTTCTGTGGTACTAATTCTTTCCCACCTAAAAGTGTACAACTTTGGCATTGTGGTAGAGTATAACTCCATTATGGATAAGATTTTATTTTGATAAATCACACGGTGTTATACAGTAATATTAACTGGTGACGTTTCGAGCACAAACTATTGCTCATAATCATATAATATACCACCTACATCAGCCTAGACAACTAATTAGTGTCATTAACCCTCTGGCTCATATCTTGGTATATGAAAAATTGGAGTTCTTTTCACACAAGTGTTATGTAAGAAATATGTTGTGAATGGCTTTATTTGTAGGTTAAATGTGGCTCGCAACCTATTACATGATCATCAACTCGTGCTTCTTGTGTATCTTCATGTTTTAATCGTGAATCAGTGCTAAACTCACTAGTGATAAGTGGCTTGTGCTAGTGGACGAGTTATGGAAGTTATCCTGTCTGAGTTTTCCGATCCACCTACATGGATATAGAAAATGCGTGTTTGGGCGGTTCAGATATATTAGGTTATATCACGAAGGGACATCACTTAGAAGACCAAAGAGAACTGAGGAGGTCTTTCGTCGTTTTCGGGAGTATGTGGCAGTGCGCACTCACAACCCTACCGCCCATCTAGTGCACGCCCATCAAGTCACCAGAAGAGCCTGTAGAATAGTTTACTTGCACCACCTTTGGTTGATGAGAAATCATCAGCGAGAACGCGAAGTCATGATAATATAATAGGTTTATTCCAGAAAATATTTTTGGTACAAATATGGAATTTCCAGCATGTAGTACAGTATTGCCTCCAACTTTTTGATGACAGAGGTGATAATTAAAACATGCCATAGCCTTGATAATTTTGTTCAGTAAGAATATGAATATAAAATTAAGTGGAAACATTAACAATACCATAATGAAAAAGTGAGTCGGTTTAATTAGAGTTCCGCAGTTATTTGTGTGTGAATGCATTACTGTTACACTTGTAAGGTTTAAGTTGTCCTTTGAGAGTGAAGTTATGAAAGGTTTGAGGCATATCATCTTGTATGGACTCATGGACATACCAAATCATGGCATTATTTAGGAGGTGACTTGCATATTAGTGTTGTAATTGCTAATGGATTGAGGAAACTAGGGTTGTTAGGAGTAACTTAATTTGTTTTAAGTGCTGTCTTGCTCACCATCTCACCAAACGAATTATCAGGCTTTAATGCTTGTCTTCGAGATTTTAACGGGGTGTCATGTTTACATGATTGTTGTGGCATGAATACAAGCTGCATACTGTTATTCACAAAGAAGTCTTGTATAATTCTCGTCTAATCAGCAAGTTTGTATTGTACTCTACCGCATTAATTACGTCTTGACCCTATGGTCACTGAAGTAAACGTAAGTGACTGCGCCATATCTATTATCACCTGAAAAAGCTGTCGAGCTAAATGTCGATACCTCAGGATTATTTCTGTAGTACACAGAATACCCGCTTCATGTCTTCAGAAGTTGTTTCTCACTTTCCTTTTGTATGGTGGTGTATCGTCTCTCACACAACTTTTGTTTTCTCTTTCAGATCTACCATTATTGGAGAGAGTATTTCTCGACTGCTTTCGTTTCTTGGGCATAAAGTACTGAAGATAAACCATATCGGGGATCGGGGAACTCAATTTGGAATGTTAATAGCCCACTTGAGAGAGATGTATCCTAATCAGGAGACAGCCCCTCCTATCTCTGATCTTCAAGCTTTTTATAAGGCATCGAAGGTTAGATTCGATAAGGAGGAAGGTTTCAATCGCAAAGCCCATTTAGCTGTAGTTAAACTTCAACAAGGTGACCCGGAATATGTGCATGCCTGGAAACAAATTTGTGACATATCACGTAAAGGTAGGCTTTCAAAATGTTTTCGGATTAAATATGAATTAAGAACCCGGTAATCCAACCTCTAAATGTCACATAACTGAGAAGTAATCAACAAATTAAGTGAGTGTCCGATCTAGCGGAAGTTCAAAGTGCAACACTCTGATACTTCTTCCGTCTGTTGAAATTAAGCTTGGAAGAGAACTCGCTCACATAATGTTACCAGGTTTCTTTTGACTATTTGTATGATTTGGGATGAGATGGACGACCAGGCACACTACTGGGTGTTAAACAAACATCTGCTACGACTACTGGATAGCCGTGGTGAAGTCAGCATTACCTAATTTGAGACTTGATGTATGAGTGGATCGACTGAATACATTAAAATACCCAATAGCAAAAGAAGATGAACAGAATTAAAAGGACTTGATTTGTGCCCAGGAGAAAGTAGGTACAAAGTAAACAAACATCCAAGACTTTCGAAAGGGAGATTGTTGAATGTATGTGTGTGTCGCTGAGTAATTTTGAGACCTATTCGTTGCATTTCCCGGTCAACTTGTTTATATGTATTTCCAGGGTCACAGTCGGGTGTTCTGTGCTCCTCAGCGTGGCAGTTGTGCAGGCACTGTGCAAGTTTAACGAAGAATCTGTTTCTCTTTTACTTCATGTGTTTCTCACTGTTTGAACTAAGGCTTTTTCTAGGTTCTCCTCATTCCACGTCTAAATAATCTGGGTTATTGACAGGTAGCAATCATATCAAATTGTGGATTCAACCACTGAGCTTCTCACATTCTTTTATTATCACACTTTTCAGAATTCGATGATATCTATCGCCGTCTGGATATCAAGGATCTTGTCGAGAGAGGGGAATCCTTCTATCAAACCCGCATGGAAGAGTTTGTTAAAGATCTAAAAAGCCGAAACGCTTTGCAGGAGGATGAAGGCAGACTGATTTTATGGCCACCGAAATGTGAGATTCCTCTCACAGTTGTCAAATCAGATGGTAATTTTACGTATGATACATCCGACTTGACTGCTTTACTTCAACGGTTGCACGAAGAGAAAGTGGATTGGGTGTTGTATGTAGTGGATATGAGACAGGTGAGTTGAATATATGTATATATCTGCACATTGTCAAAGCGTTACTTGTCTGCTTCTGTGCTTAAATTTCATTAGAGATTAATCAGTGAAATAAATGTTGTTTTTAGACTGACTGATTCTTCTACATAAGTTCATTGATTGAAGTCATGGTTTGACCAGGACACCTTTGACTCTGTTTTGACTGGAAGCATTCTTTCAGGTGTATGGTCAGTCTGCTACCTCAAACAATGAAGCGTCAGAGGCGTATTGGTTAGCTCATCTTTCTTACCTAAGACTACGTTTAACCTAATTATCGCTCATCGAATCGCTGCACTAACCGTAGCAACTGATCACTTGCTAGCTCGTGCTCTCACCTACCGTGTGTCTTTTTGAAAGTATGAAGTAACTAACTGCATATAGGGGTTGATAATTCGGGACTGTCGGCATCTTTGAATTTGACTTCTAATTTGGTTAGTTGGAGGAGGAGGAGGAGAACGACTAGTGTTGTGTGTCAACGAAGCTTAAGGGGACAACTGCTGGTGATGGTCTTACAGGATCTGCTATGGGGTGTGATTTTCCTCATACGGGAGAACCCACCGCACACAATGGCCACTGTTTGGTATGTTGGGATGAGTAATTTAGGGGATGACCTTTGTCATTGCCCTGGTGCACTGAGGGTTGGAATGCAGGTTACTTGTGTTTCGAATGAAATATTTGATTGCAGATGCAGTTCTAGTTCTCATGAGTAGGACCTCGTCCCTGAACCTTAACCATATCGTTATGTACTGATGTTCTGATGCGAGCTGTTTTCTGTCTAAGAGCTCTCCATCCGACTTCATTTCAAGGCAGTAGCTATCACCTAGATGAGTTCAATGTGTTTTACACTGTTGAAAGCAGAGAACTACTCTTTTAAGATTGTCAGGAATGTGTGCTTGCATTCATCTAACGAGGGCTGTAAGTATAGATAGTTGACAGGTTGCATTCAAATACGGCTGCATTTAGGTTGTGCGTCGGTGGCACAGTGGTTAGGACTCTCGCCCACCATGCACATGGTCCGAGGTTCGAGCCCCTGCCGGCGCACACCCGATATCTATGGTCGGCCTGCAAAATTTGGGCTACCGATATCCATGCTGAAAATTCCATACTTGTACTGAAAATACGGTGTGGCACCAAGCTGTAACCAAAATAAAAAAAAAAATTGATGTTGTTATTTTATTTCTCACTGATGTGTGAGATCGACGGGTGTTTTTTGCTTAGATTTCAGTCATCTTTGTTATTACAACTATGTTTAAGGATCCAGAATAGGTCATCAAGTTACTGTTAGGTCCATCACTGTTGTCATCATTACTTTTGTTTTGTGCAAAATTTGTTTAATTGTCAGGTGTACACAAATGAAAATTCAAAATTCTTTTATTTGTCAACCCCATTTGGGATAGAGTTAAGATATTTTTCTTTTCATTAGTATAATTTATTGGAATACTACTATGTTAGTTGGTGTCTTTTGGTTTTAAAACTATTTGAATACTTCTACATTTAAAGAATTATGATTATCATAGGGAAATATGACGTTTACTGAAAACTTATATCCTTGTTGCAGGGTGTTCACTTTAACACTGTATTTGCGGGTGCGGAAATGTTGGGATACTATAACCCTGATGTGCATAGAGTTCAACACATTGGCTTCGGAGTAGTGCTTGGCGAGGATAAGTAAGCAGTTTATTAATATATTTATGTTTGCATTTGTCAGTATCAATTTATAGGTGTTTTCGTCTGGTATTAGAGAGTTACGGTATCACATTTTTAAATCATATTTCATAAAGGTACTAATGTATTGGGTAGTTGCTGCAGACTATGGGGTTAGACATTATCTTTTCAGTCAGTCTGCAACAATTTATGGTTTTGGTAGAAGTTCTGAAAGGCGATAGAAACGTCAGCAAATATGAACTCATTTAAATTGCAAAGTAACCGAAACAAGCATCTAGTATTGTTTAGAGGAGTGAACTCTCATAACCACTTTAGTTTCTTTCAAATGAATTATGAGAAGAAAGTGGAATGTGTATTCATTCAATTTACATCAAAAGGATGTAAAACATTTCATCTCTTAAATTGAATGAACATTTTTTACCTTTTTATAAATAAGATAGACTAGAGTTTCAGTCACTGGGCTCCTAGTTCAGTCTGGACAACTGGATAGTACAATGAGCCGTCACATCATCGGTTTAACTTATTCTGGTGCGTCAAACACTTGTTCTAACTAACTAAGTTATGACCAGTTGAATAAAATTGTTATTCGTGAGAGCTAAATCACCTTAGGAAAATGTTTAAACGAATGTGATTAAATGAAGATTGGTGGTGTTGATTAACTGAATCCGGTCCACAAATTCAAGCCCATGACTTGATGGTATCGTCTTCCATGCGATGATGAGTAATTTGACGGGGTCAATAATGGTGGCGTGTCTGCGCTTGAATGTACTACCTTCATCTCCTAGTTGTCCGTCTTGTTTACGGTACAATGGAAGTAATTTGTGGGGAATATTTTTCCTGTCGCCCTACCTGTCTTTTCAGACATCTTCACAGATTGGTGGTGCGTTGGTGGTACAGCGGTAGGACGCTTGGCATCCACCCACTTGGTCCGGGGTTTGACACTCGGTTGCCACACCTAAACCTCGCTAGGCCGATGGTAAAGCCAGTAAGGAGGGAAGGTTGGACATGGGGTGTTGATCGCGACAGATAGATAGATTGTATGATAAACAGCGAATCAGTATGATGTGACGTTTTTGTCGCGATTATTGGTTAGTTTAATGTAACTCACACCACGTGATGTGACCTTGAGTGTTCTTTGTTTTCTGTCACTTTATTTGTGTGTACATGTAATTAATTAACCGTTCATTTTGTCCGTTCCCTCAATACTGTTCGGTACGTTTTTGTCTTTCCTTGAGTGACAATGGGTTTGTATATTTCTCTTGGTGTAATTGTATGATTTATTTTATGTTTCAGAAGCAGATGAAGTTTAAGTCAAGTCACTGCTTTTAACTATAGGTTAAGCCAAGACTCTGTGTTGTCAGTACTGAGCGGAAGGAGTAAATCTGTAGGAAAAATGAATGCTACAATGTTTCGAACAGTAAAGGAAGAGGAAAAATATGAGACTATGCCGACGTTAACTGCACAGTCAGAAAAGAGTAGTGAGACTTATGCCCCTGGAAGCAACGAGTATAAATCAAACTATATGGTAGAGTTGGAGCTAGCGAAAATGTGTGTATAGTCCAAATAGAGAAAGAAATTGAATTGGAAAGATTACGACAAGCTAGTTGTGAATATTCTGATCATAACAAGCCGCCTTACAAGTCTTCTACCTGTCATACAGTCACCAGAGCCATGTCCAAGTTTCTGGACATGCCTAAAAGAGAGATTATTAAGTTCGACGGTAATCCTGTAAATGATTGGAATTTTATAAAGAATTTTGAAGACTTGGTGGATAATGATGCTATTGTATACCCAACTAGACTAAATTACTTAATTCAGTATTGTGAGGGAGCAGCAAAAAATGTAATGAAACACTGTGTTTTGTTAGAGCCAGAGGAAGGTTATTATAAAGCCCTAGAACTGTTAGAAGAAGCATTTGGCCAGATGCATGTTGTGGCCCGGACTTTCATAGAGAAACTCCTGGGATTTCCGAATGTTAAAAGCAATGATGCAGCACTATTAAGAAAGTTATCTCACGAGATGCAAGCCTGCGAACTGACATCAAAGCAGATGAACTATGTTTCAGACTTGAATTCTGGTAAAACTATTGAACAACTAGTTCTAAAAGTCCCTGTCCATTCACAGAGAGAATGGATAAAGGTCGCTTGCAACGTCATAAAGAGCGGTCGTGAACCATCATTTAGCGACTTATGCTTGTTTGTTAAGGAGCAGTCAGATATGGCTAACACCAGGTATTGGCTGCTAATCAATGGTTATTCCAGGGGAAAAATAGTAAAGGGTTTAGCATCCCTGCGAAGAAAAACTCTGATTCTAAACACCGAGTGTTTGTTACCCGGCTCTCAGAGAATAATGTCGGAAAACCGAATAATGATCCTAAGAATGAGTCACGTCTATTTATCCCACCCTGTATATTATGTTCGGGAGGACATTTCCTAGACCAGTGTTCGGAGTTTAATGATAAAGACCTTGACGAACGTTTGGCATTTGTTTCCAAGAGAAAACTGTGCAACGTCTGTTTGAAAGCAAATCATATAGCAAAGAATTGTCGTTCTCCAAGGTCGTGTACAGTTGAAGGTTGTGGTTGGAGACACCACACATTGCTGCACAGAAGCCAGTGATTATCCGACGATATAAAAAATGATTTGCATATCAACTCTCAACTGTGTAGTGATATGACCTTGCACAAGACTCCGAGAAGTGAGACAGCATTCGCTATAGTGCCCATTTTAGCCAGATATAATGGTAATGTTGTTCAAACCTGTGCGTTCTTGGATAGCGGTTCAGACGCAACACTGGTCACAGAAGATCTAGCAAGAGAATTAGGTTTAGTAGGAGCAACTAAGACAGTCTCCCTTAAGACGCTTGGTTGACAATCCACTTTGTCTTGCATGCAAGTAGAACTAGAAGTCTCTCCATTGGATTCGTCCCTTCATGTTACTGTTTCTAAAGCATGGGCAGTACAGAGGTTGCCACAGTTACAAAGAGTTGTGCCAACAGCAGATCAGATGACCTCATGGAGTCACCTAGATGGAATAGTTTTACCGGAGGTTAAGAATGAAGAAATTGAGATGCTTATTGGCTGCAACGTGCCAGAAGCTCATATAACGATCGGTAAAAGGCTTGGTGGAGCTAACAAACCTTGTGCCATAAATACCCCTTTGTGGTGTGGACATTATTGGGACCATACAGGAAGATCCTTGGAGAAACTAGCATGGTCAATCATACCTCAGCTACAGAAAAAATTGAGGCTATGTTCGAACGGTTCTATAAGAATGAGTTTGACGATGTGAGTGGTCACGTGCCCATGTCTGTTGAAGATCGTAAGGCTCTAAGTATTATGTCGGACGGACATTATCAGATAGCACTTCCATGGCGTCGACAACAAATTTTACCTAATAATGGAAAACTGGTGATGAGTAGACTCAATTCGTTGAGGAAACGCCTCTGTGAAGACTGAGACCTGCACAAGGAGTATACTAATGTAATGTCTCAGTATATTGAAAGAGGTTTGACTGAAATGGTTGAAGAGGATCACGTTAATGTACAGGTTTGGTACTTGTCACACCATCCGGTTTTCCATCCTAAGAAGCCCAATCAATTAAGGATTGTGTTTGACTGTGCAGC
Source organism: Trichobilharzia szidati (assembly GCA_944472155.2). NCBI lineage: Eukaryota > Metazoa > Platyhelminthes > Trematoda > Strigeidida > Schistosomatidae > Trichobilharzia > Trichobilharzia szidati. Next base: position 134,233,449 of record OX235271.1, read on the forward strand.
AGAGTACTCAGGAATATCTCTGAATAAAAATCTGTATTCTGGTCCGGATCTAGTAAATAATTTGGTGGATGTCTTTATGAGATTTCGGCAGCGACCAATAGTCATCACTGCAGATATAGAAGCTATGTTTCATCAAGTTATCGTTCCTTCGTACGACAGAAACGCTCTTAGATTTTTATGGTGGGTCGGCGGTGACGTGAAAACGGAACCAGCAGTTTACCGAATGAAGGTGCATATTTTCGGAGCAACATCTTCGCCGAGTTGTGCGACCTTTGCCTTACAAAGGACTATTGCAGACAACGCCGATAAGTTGGACGAGCGCGTTATTCAGGTAGCTAGAGAACAGTGTTATGTTGACGATTTGCTTACTAGTGTTAACACGTTAGATGAGGGTAAGCTGATTTATACTCAGCTGAAACAGATCCTAAAACTAGGAGAATTTGATCTGACCAAATGGACTAGTAATGACCGAGAATTAATGAAGTTCATCCCAGAAGAAGATCGCACAGAGAGGAACATCGATATCTTTTTACCTAAAGAGAATAACGAGAGGACGCTGGGTATAGAATGGAATGCATTAAGTGATAGTATCTGTTTTCGAACTCGTGAATTTAAAACAAGAACAACCAGAAGGACTCTTTTGTCATACGTGGCTTCGATATTCGACCCGGTTGGAAGTATAGCACCGATATTGCTGCCTGCTAAATTAATTTTGCAAGATACATGTAGAAGGCGATTAGAATGGGATGCAGACCTACCTGAAGACTGTCTAGCCGCCTGGAATAGATGGTACAAGAATATTAATTATTTGCATAAAATTCGTATTCCACGATGTATAATGCCCATTTCCTGTGAACTGTTGAGCATTCAGCTTCACTGTTTCTCAAACGCTTCAGAATTCGCATACGGTGTTGTAGCATATATCCGTGTAGAAGATGTTTCGCGCCAAGTTCATTGTTGTTTACTGCTGGCCAAATCTAGAGTCGCACCATTGAAATCTGTTACTATACCTAGATTAGAGTGAGTAGCTGCTGTATTATGCATGTCTCAAGGTGGGTAAACATCTGCAACAACGGCTTCGTGTACCTATTTTGTCTACGACTTACTGGACGGATTCATTAATTGTGCTTCATTCGACAGAAAACACTAGGAAAAGATTTGTAAGCAGCAGGCTCGCAGTTACCCATGAGTTGTCCACACCAGATCAGTGGAGACACGTCAGTAGTAAGCAGAATCCTGCTGATTACGCCTCACGTGGACTTTCGTTAGATAATGATGTTAAGATTAACGAGTGGCTTTATGGACCACAATTCGTAAGGGACAGGGAAGAGAATTGGTTTTATATAGATGAAGATGAAAGTGTTATCAGCAATAATGTGTTAGTGGACGAAACCTGTCTGTTTACATGCTTATCGATAAGAGCGGTTCATATCGAAATGGCACATACCTTAGACACTGACTGCCTTCTGTGTGCATTCTCTAGGTTTGCTGCAAGAAGAGGATACCCGAAGCCCATATTTATTGACAACGGTTCTAACTTCAAGGGGTTGATGCTAGTTTGAAGCAAATTATTAGAAGTTGGGATAAGACTAAGATAGCAAATAGTCCTCTAGAGAAAGGATGTGAATGGCATTTCAGTCCACCTAGAGCCAGTCATCGTGGAGGTGTATGGGAGCGCGTTATTAGATCCGCTAAACAAAACTTACGGATGCTACTGTTTCAGAAAGTGCTGACAGTCGAAACAGTGGAAACATTCTTGGTGGAGTCTGAAGGAATTTTAAACAGTCTACCGTTGGTGAGGTTGACAGGTGACGGCGATGAATTAAGTGTACTAACTCCGAATGAATTATTGCTACTTCATAAACAATTGACGTTTGAAGAAATAGAAGCAAGTAGAACGTCATTGTATAATAAAAGATGGAAGAAAGCACAACATTTGACTGATTTGTTCTGGCATAGATGGCTACGTGAATATCTTCCTATGCTGCAAACAAGATCTGAATGGTTGGATGTAAAGCGTAACCTACAACCTGGTGATCTCGTCCTAGTTAACAGTACTGACACACCGAGAGGCCTCTGGCCAAAGACTATAGTTAAGCAGGTGTACTATGACGAAGATGGTCGCGTCAGGACGGTGTGTTTGAAACCTGCAATTCAAGAAGTCGAACGAGATGTAAGAAGCGTATGTTTGTTGGAAGAAGCAGACAACCTGAAGGTTCCAGATACGAGAAGCCAACGTGGTGATCGTTCGCTGGGAGTTTTAATCGCTGCGGATAAATAGATTGTATGATAGACAGCGAATCAGTATGATGTGACGTTTTTGTCGCGATTATTGGTTAGTTTAATGTAACTCACACCACGTGATGTGACCTTGAGTGTTCTTTGTTTTCTGTCACTTTATTTGTGTGTACATGTAATTAATTAACCGTTCATTTTGTCCGTTCCCTCAATACTGTTCGGTACGTTTTTGTCTTTCCTTGAGTGACAATGGGTTTGTATATTTCTCTTGGTGTAATTGTATGATTTATTTTATGTTTCAGAAGCAGATGAAGTTTAAGTCAAGTCACTCTGCTTTTAACTATAGGTTAAGCCAAGACTCTGTGTTGTCAGTACTGAGCGGAAGGAGTAAATCTGTAGGCAAAATGAATGCTACATGGGGCTAGCAACCCCACTCCGTAAAAATAAAAGTCACTGTTACTGAAACTACAAGGCTGTAGTCTAAAGTCCTATATTCCACTCGGAACGAAAATGATTAAAAAAAGTCACAGATTGTGGGCGCAGAACTTTGCAAAAAGATGCATTGGTTCAAGTTGCTAGACATTAAGACAGACAACATAAACAAATTACTGTTGCATAATTCACATGATTTAGAGGTTTCTACTGTCCACAAGTTTATGAAAATTGCCAGACTTGCAAGTTTTTGTCATTAAGTCTTCGTATGGGTTTTGTGTATTTTCCGTTTTAACTGTTCAGAAAACTCCTAAGCTCCTACAGAGAACATATGTTCTTAGAAACTCATGTTCACAGATGTGTTATTTATACCAGCTGTTAAGGAACTGCTCTGCTGCTCTAGGTAAATATTATACAATCCCATAATAGTTATGACTAAATGGAGTTGAGGAATGCTGAGGAGGCAACATTTGAGTTGTTTTACCCAACCTCCAAAATAAAAAAGTCATCTGTTGTCAGTGTAACTCATCACGGACATTGGCATGATAAATTGGTGCTAAGAGATGAACAAATAAGAGTTAATAAAACATGATATAGAAATGTGTGAATGTAGTATGAATTTTCACTTTTGGACTGTAGAATGATCGTTTTCAGTATAAAATATATATGAACAATAAATGTTTCTAGGACCCAATAAAAATTGTATGATGCCGAATATATATATGTATATGTATATAAAAGGCATATTAGTGTTATAACATTGAATCAGGTTATTAGACACGTTAGTGAAAAGGAGTAGAAGTGGGACACCTAAATCTCTATGACCACAGATATTTCCTACTTTGTATCTTTAAAGTTCTGGTTAATTTGAAGGGTTTTTGGTGAACTGGCCGTTGATAAGCCGGATTCAAAATCTAAATTTGAATAATCCGGTCTTATAAGGCGGTGGAATGTGACTATCCATCAAGGAAGTGTGTTTTGGCTAAAAGCCTTTTGCTACTGCATTAACATCAGGACATGTATATTTCGTAATCTTTGGCTTTAACCTCACCCCTCTTTGATATAATGTAATTTAGCTTGTCTCTTGTTTCTTTGATTTGAGTTGAACTCACCACCTTGTTACTCAATTTATTAGTCACTAATCATCTTACGCATCTCTCGTCTTTATTACGTAACTCCTTTAACATTGTAAGCATACATTGATTTTGTTTGAATTTGAACTGCCTGTGTAAAAACTAAATAAGTGTAATTTTGTGAGCAGTGCTCACTGAGTTCGGAACCTCCTATCAGCTGACATCATGTAAAATTTGCAAGTATGTTAAACATTTTCTGTTCATAAACTTAATGATTTCTCTAGGCTATAGGTAGCGCATAAAAAGCCAACGAAATAAATGATGGTACCATATTATTCTGCTAAAACTGTTCTAGCTTTATTCAAAAACATATAGATGTAGTAATTACCTAAACGTGGATTCCACTATGAGTCACCATTCACCAAGTTACATAACAAGACATCGTTGGAGCATCTGAACAAGGAGCCGACATGGCGATCTGAGATTGAACACTTCGGTCCAATCAATCGACGGGGAAATCTAAATCGAGTGAATAATTAATAAGACTCGTTGCATAAGAGGCGGCTGTCGTGACCCAAGTGGTCTAGTGGATAACGCTTTGGCGTTCGAAACTATGGGCACAGGGTTCGAGCCTTGGTGGGAACACCATCACTCAATGAGGAACGCATGCGCATCCGGATGATCAGTCCCAAATTTGACGAAATATGCGTTATCTTGGATCCCACTGCTAGTCACCATCCACTAATTTACTTCTGATTATTATACCTAAAAATAAGTCCAGAGGTCTAAAACTGTCTCTTTGCCGCTTCTTTCTTCAATGTATATTCGGTTGGTTATTAAATGATATCACTTTATTCTGATGATTTATCAAGGAAAAAATTTAAAACACGTTCTGGTGAAACTGCACGTCTTGTTGATTTGTTGGATGAAGTCCTTGAACGCGCGAAAAGCAGATTAATTGAAAAAGAAAGAAATAAGGTAAGTGATTATTTATTTTTTTGAATGTCTAGAAAACTTCTTTTTTTAAATAATATTTTTATTACTTTAATCCTCCGCGTTTCAAGTGGAATGAATATACAGCTCCAAGCTTGGACTATGAAGTTTCAGTAGCACTGGTGTTTATTTTCTACAAGATAGGATTGTTAGCCTCACGTTCAACCTTTGAAACTCTTCAGTGGGCTTACTACCAGATAGGGGAGAGGTTATGGAGTGCTTCGGTCGGGGATGTAATGTAACTTAGTGTGAAATATGAATGTATACAACATTTAGGCATTATGTATTTATTGTTAAATCAGATTCCTAGAGCATATTAGCAATGTTTTTCAACATTCATTCAAATTAATATGGTTTTACCAATCTTGAGTATTAAGATCATAAATTCAGCTGACCACTGTAATGTTGATTATGACAGGTGATCTTTACTTGATGATAAGATATAGTTGTATCTCTTCTTACTTTTATGCCTACCTGTATAAAAGTGAATTGTTGGGTGTCAGTTTCAGGATTGACAAGCCTTTCTAGCCGTGGAGTTATGATTTATGCGTATACTACTGGCATAATAACCTTTTTGAACAGTTTTCATTCGTTTATCTATGGCTTAATTTTCTGAGGGTTGTACAAATATAAGATGCCGCGTATTTTATGTAATAAGGGACGTCTTTTTTCCCAGTGTGAATTTTGTGTCTGAGTGTGGAAGATAATTGCAAGTGGTCTGTTAGTAATAGTGTCGTGTTCTGGTGGCTCACACTAGTCAAGTTAGACGAACCCCAACCCAACATCACTCCGTCATAAGAGTCAGTGACGTGAGAAATACAAGCAGAGTCAAATTAACTAAACTTCAACCAAATTTTTCAAATCTTTTTCGCCTTACGAAATCTCTCATTGACAATTCTAATGCGAAGTTATGTGGATTAGTTGAACTCCATTTATTTTCATCAAATATATTGTCTGATTTCTCCATAATTTGCCAAATCAAGTTCATTAATTTTTGTAGCTTTGCTGTTAATAAGATGAAAGAGAATACTAAATTGAAATTGCTTGGATCTTGTACCTGTGACCTCCAATTAAATCAATTCCCATAAAATCCTGATAAGTATGTGACAAATCTGTCATCGGTTGAACTTTTACTACATGAAAAGGAGGTGCTATCACTTGGTTTCAATTTTTCTATCCCATTAAACAATATTTCAGACTTTGCACTTTATTCTCAGTTTGAAAATTTGTATGATCAGTTGAGTTCTCTAACTCCTTCCTCGACAGATGACCAAAGTTTGTTGAAAGTTAAATTTGTAGATGTAGCACACCAATTCTGTAATTCAAGTCGGAAACAAAGAAGCATTTTAACATCAACTCATTTTAAAGCCCTAAAGAAATTACGTAATAGATCCGATTTACTTATTTTGAAACCTGACAAAGGATCTGGTATAGTTGTAATGGACAGAAGCGATTACAAAACAAAATTTTTATCCATCCTTAATGACAAAAGCAAACTCACAGCCGATGCTCCTTCTGATGATATCAGATAATTGGAAGGAAAAGTGACTTCTCACTTAGTAAAACTTCGTCGCATGGACGTTATCGATAAACAGGAGTTTAATTCCTTGAAACCCATGGGATCTGACTTTCCAAACCTCTCTGGATTACCCAAGATTCATAAGGTTGATAATCCGTTACGTCCAATTCCATCAACATGTCACTCCTACACATAAATTAGCCAAATGGTTAGCTGATGTTATTAGTCCAGTACTCAATGAATTATCTAAGTTTACTTTGAAAGATACATTTGAACTTTTTGACTGTCTTGTAGATATGAACATAAAAGATAGGAAAATGTCTTCATTTGATGTTTATTCTTTGTTTACTAACGTACCATTGATTAAGACTGTTGACATTCTTCGTGACTATATATCTCCAAGTTGTATTTCATTCCCTTTTCCTTCAACTTATTTGAAAGATTTATTACTATTATGTACTGACAACGTCCATTTGACGTTTGAAGGTGAACATTTTCGACAAGTGGATGGCGTTGCTATGGGGAGTCAATTAGGACCTTTGTTAGCGGACGTTTACATGTCTTATGTTGAGAACTCGTCCCTTGATTTAATTTCTAAATTGGCCTTCTATAGGAGATATGTAGATGATATCATTTTGATATGCGACGATCATGAAGATGCGAGTCGTCTATTGGACAGACTTAACTCTGTACAGAATCATATTAGTCCTACATGCGAGGAATAAAGTCGCGGCCAGCTTGCATTTTTAGACATACTTCTGAGTCGAAGAGACGATGGTTCAAAAAGACAATCAATCTACATAAAGCCCACTTGGACAGGGCAGTACCTTAATTTTCACAGTTTCTGTCCATTACAGTATAAGAGAAGCTTGGTGAAATGTCTATTTAAGAGGATTCAACGTATTTGCGCAGCTGATGTTATAGAGAAAAAAAGTGAAATATTGGTGGATACTCTTGTTGAAAACGGATATCCTTTGAAAATTTTTAAACAGATGTAGAAGTCAATTAGTCTTTAAACCTACAATCTATACCGCCCCTAAGAAAAATGTTTTCATCAAATTACCGTATAACGGGGAAATAAACAGTAGGATTTTGAGACAAGGGTTGAGTTTGACCGTCCGTAGAACCTATTATTCAGCCCTGCTTGTAATTGTCGAAAAAGCTAAAAATATGCCCTACTGCAAACCTCAAAAATGCACAAGTGATTATGTCACATCCCACACTATTAACCAATTTTCGTGTGTGTGTGTGTGTGTGTGTGTGTGTGATCAAACGTACATAGGGAGGAGTAATCGTGCTTTGCATGTGAAGGTGGGAGAACATATCCCAAAATGGCTAGAAAAACAAATGAATTGTGAAAAACCGATAGATGCAGGCGTCAAACTACCAACTTCGTCTATAGCTAAACACTTAATCGAGATGAACCGTTAGATTGATGTTAATTCAACCTTTCAGGTCATCTATAAAAACGGTCAAGGGCGCTTACTGAAATACGCCGAGGCTATAGCTATTCATAAACCTAAGCCACCCTTGTATCTTCAAAAACAGTTTATTATTACTCCTAACCTACCTTGGTAATCCTTATTTGATTGGATTACCAAACATGTCAATCCTTCTAAAATCCTTTTTTGTCACTTTGTTTAATTTAACTTTTTCATATAAATCGACTTGACAAGTAAATGAGTGATCACATTGTTCGAAATGTTTAGCGCAAATGCATCACATCCTTTTTCAGATAATTTCCGCCTTCTAATAACGCTATCCGAATTTATAAAAGGGACTAATTGTTTTAAGAAAGGATTTGTTTTATAAATGTCTACTTGCGACTAACATGTTATATTATGTATTTATCCACTTGACAATTATACTAAGAAAAGTGGTGTTTGCATCAGTGAAGTAAACTTTTCCGTGGATTACAAGAGTATTTATTTAGTGTTATTTCTTAGGGAAGATAGGTAAAAACTCCGGTTATTATCATACCTTGTTTTGTTGGCTGATATGAGTGTTTGTTGTTAAACCAACCGCCAAACCCAATCTATATCTACAGCAAAACTAGCACAACTTCACTAAAAAGTCATCTGCATTTAGGATTGATTGATCAACTGGGCGTTTCTTGCGTGTTTCATATAATTCTAGTAAAGTACAGTAGCGGTAAGTAACAGGAATAAACATATATACTTCCCAGCCAACTAGCTTCTGTTTTTTTCGAAACAATGACGAAGATCTGTAGCTCAGGTGAATGAAGTCATTTTGAGATTAGCGCCGAAGATGTTTAGAAGAACACTGATAGCTTCGCAGCTTGTAGAACACAGCAATACAAAAAGCTTTCGGGATTATTGTCTTTTTCGAAGTGAAGTTACTAAACAATTTTGAAACTAATGATCTAATCAACAATTTCTCTAATTCTCCTAGATTACACATTTTGAATAACATATTTTAATTGAGTTATGTCGTTATTTAGTTGTTATGAAATATTTATTTTTGTTTTTGATCATTGTATTTTGGTCACTTAATGCGGGTAAATAACGTCAATTATGATCCTTTTGTGAAACACAAAATAATAGAATGATAATAATAATAATACCAGTACTTTGTTATTATATGACACTGACGTTTGTCATTTTCCTTTTATTCAGAAATTAACTGAAGCTGAACTGGAGCGTGCTCAAAAGGCAGTTGCATACGGTTGTATTAAATACGCTGATTTGTCGCATTTTGACAGGGTAAGTAATACTTATATCAAATGCAAGTAATTGCCTTCTGGTAGGAGGAAATATGTGAACACTAAATTTTAAAGAGACTTAATCACCCATATTGGAACGTATTTTGTTGTTATTTATTTAAAATTGGTAATGAAAGCCAGGAGATTCGATTTGTTGAGATTAAAAATCTTTTCGGCTGACTTTTCGGCTGAATCCATAGACGTTATTTCCTTTCACTTATTGCCTGTTTTTTAAAGTAAAGTCACCATTCAGGATTAGAGGCCAAAATTAGATATCTGCTGGTGGTTACTGCCCTTTCCTTCTTTAGTTGAAGGGATACCTGCGATGAACTGTGGCTATTGCAGTGTTTAATCACCGTGCGTCGGTGGCACAGTGGTTAGGACTCTCGCCGACCATGCACATGGTCCGGGGTTCGATCCCCTGCCGGCGCATACCCGATATCTATGGTCGGCCTGAATTTGGGCTACCGATATCCATGCTGAAAATTCCATACTTGTACTGAAAATACGGTGTGGAATCAAGCTGTAAATCAAAATAAAATAAATAAATAATAACTTACTGTCCTTTGGGTCGTGCCACAAGTTGTTAATCACTGTCTATATGGCGAAAGTGTTAGATCCCTTTAAAACCCCAAGGTCCATTCGATCACTGTGCTAAATAATGGAGTATTTAATAACTCGGATAGTTACACCTTATAATTTAGCACAACTGCTAAATAGTTACAGGATTTCCTTTTTCGATAAAATGAAATGAAATTTCTTTTGCAAAGAAGTAGATTAAATGACTAAATTGGAGTTGTAATGGATTATGAAATTTTCGAAATAACACACTTGGAAAGTGTTCCTTGAAATACTGTTTTCAGTGTTAATTTTCATGTGATGTTTAAAAAAACAGTTATGCAGGGTAACGTTCTTGTATGTGTTGCGAGAGAACCTCCCAATTCCTTATTGAAGTATTTATTGATAGGTCAAACTAATTTCTGTACATAAATAAATTCATCCAGATAACTGTACATCATGCTGTTTCATAACCCATTCACTACATCATCCATGAACTTAAAAAAGGAACGTCATACCTTTTGGGTGAAATTTTCTGCACAAACAATCTGGACACCTGTATAGATGCATATCAACAGCGGCTGCACGTCTCTAGGATGATATTGCTCCTCTACATCTGTATGTTTTGTTCCATCATGCGGACCTGTTATCCAGACAGTGGTGAAATATTAGATATGGATTGAATTTACAACGTAATTCGTGTACTGCATCTATAATTCCACGTATTAACTATGGACTCATCTGATTGGTTGACCGAGGTCATGATTATGCCCGTTGACTTGAGTCGCTGTAATTAATTATCCACTATACAACCTTTGTAGTGAAATTGAATAGAACTGAAATTTTTTTCAATCGATGTAATGTTTCATGGGATTTGTTTTTACTATTGACCATTATACTTTCAGATGTTGGATGATAAAGGAAATACTGCAGTTTACTTGCTATATGCATATACTCGTATCAAGTAATTAACTGTTTGAAATTCTGTATTCATCAAATATCTTTCTCTGTTAAACTAGTAATCTAACAACTACTTTATTTTAGTGTGTGTAAACAATGCGCTGTGTAACCTAAGAAACATGAATTGAATTTATTTTGGTTTGTAGTGACTACCTGGGGAATCCAGAATGCGCATTTCGAGCTATTCGGGATTCGTCAGCTGGATGTGCGTACACTCCCAGTGAGTAGTGGTGTTCCTGCCTAGATTGGAGTCTATAACCATCATTTAAAACGGCGAAACATGATGCACAAGGCCAAGAGTAGCACCTGTTGGCATCTGAAATGATTGGTGCAGGTTTCGAGTCTCAGTGGACACGCCATCGCTCACTGGGGTATGCAGCTGTATCCAGGTGCCGCATACCAAACAGGACGAGATGCACATCCCGGATCCCACTGCTAGTCACTACCAATGAAAAGAATTCCTAGGCATTGTTGAAGAGTCCGTACTGAAAGCCGACTTGTCAACAGAGAACGAGCACTTCAGTCCGAAACACTCAATTAACGGGAAATGTAAAATTAATCTAAAGAAACAAATTAATGTAACTTGTTTAGACTGAGGTCATTTTGTTCATTGAAATTAGTCCAACACCTATCAAACCGATAGACTGAATATTATTTTCAAGCTGGAAAACTAACGCTGAGCAAACCTTGATTTCGTATACTCTTATTTATTTACAGATCAATAATCAGAAATGCTGGCTATTCGGAACAGACAATCAATGAAATCTCAGAAACAGTACCTTTATTATTTAACCATCCTATGGAGTTCACATTGGCTAAAGCTTTATGTCGATTACCAGATATTTTACTGAAAATTCAGAATGATTTCTTGTTGCATAGCCTATGTGATTATCTTTATGAGCTGTGTTGTACTTTTACCAGTTTTTATGATGCTTGTTATTGCATTGAACGTAATCAGGCAACAGGTATGTTTATTGGTTATAATTCTTTTTTATTCAAATTAGCTTTCATTATTTTAGTAGTGTGTAGTTGATTGCTTTTGTTGGCTTCATATAGTAAAGCGCAACTAAAATACCTCGGGTTAGTTATTCAGGCATCCAACTCAGGTTAAATAAAACGAGGTCTTCTGTATTAGCGCACGTGCTCTTCTATTGCAATAGGGTAGTGCATTGTTGCAACCGATTTAATCTCATTATCGATACAGTGCGAAGGGAAACTAACCAAAGGGACTAAATGCCATGTGCATAATGCAGCAATAACACTGTAGCGTGTGCTACCACTTACAAGATTTATAAGTAGTATATAGATGCAGATACAAATATGTATATCGTCTGCAGGAATATCAAATAGCGGAGTTTTTGAAACAATATGGAAAACATGAAAGGAAGTCGAAGTAGCACAACACCGAAGATATGTGCAAATAGAGGTTCTAATATGTCTTAGACGTCATTTACCTATGTCTATACACCGAGTTGCCAATTACTAATTCCGTTGCCAAATTATCTTGTGTTCTGCCATTACGATATAATAAGATTGGATATAAGCATGTGAGAGTAGAGAGCAGATAAACTGTAAAAGTTCAGATTTACAACAAAATTGTTTTATACTTGAATCAGTTTCATGGTATTATTTTGCGATTAACATTGAATATGTTGCTTCTCAATTAGGAATCAATTATTCTTCGATATCCATTCACTTCATTTGTTATCAAATGGTCTCAATTAGTAGACGACAGTGATACTGTAGCTTATTGGTTTGCATGCTTGATCAGTGGGGTACAAGTTGTATTCCTAACGACATCTGTAAAAACACACAGCATAACTGGCTTTCACATAATACTTATGGCTCAGCATCTTGTGAGTTGGTTTTCCATCTGGAGTAAAACCAAAGTGGAGACAATACTTGGAGGAGGTGCACAACTAAGGTATTTAAGGCTGGTTACATTTAGCTGCCACACAAAAGGTAGATAAAGTGGAGAGAAAAGAGATCCAAGAGAACCACAATAAACGAAAATGTGAGGGAGAAGGAAAGGGACATGGGATCACAGAGAGTGTAAATGCATTTGAGTCATGGAGAACGATTTTCAGCCATATCACCGATAGTCCCTAGTCATTGGTTCTTAGCACCCCGAAAACCTCAGTCAGACAACCTACATGTAATTACGTGGCTGGCTCAAACCAGTTGTCAAAGACTTCATAGACTGATGTCAGGTTTTGGTTTGACTATCCCTAACTCTTTTCCAGCCTAAGAGGTGACACTCAATGGAGGCTTTGTATTTCATGCAGTATTCCAATGATTGATTAAATTCACTTGTTATTTTTCGGGTAAAAAAAGTTAACGCATAAGTATAAATTTACATTTTATACATCGTAGGTGATGTCCAAATCAACAAAGAACGCATTTTGTTATGTGAAGCTACTGCCCGTGTAATGAAATGTGGATTTGATATACTTGGAATCGAAACAGTCGAAAAGATGTAAAGAAAAAACCTGTGTATACAATAAATCTCTGGTGTATAAAGGACTTAAATTTGTTACTTCTGAAATGTTTGTAGAAAATGTGATGGAGACACTGAAAATGACGAAAAGAGACGTAAAGTAATGAATTAATGTTAATTAATTAGAAAATAGACGAAAATTGCTTTTGAAACAATTTAACCGTTAAGTATTAAAACTACGTTTTCGTTAAGAGCAGTATAATTTGTATAACCCTGTAGACAACAGGTTACATGAAATTCTGTCCCACTCGGCACATGAAGGATGAATAAATATATTGCAGACATGCTGGATCCGTAGTAAGGATTTGAAGTCCATTCAGATGATTTTTCGAAAATGTATGAAAAAATCCACCAAAAGATAAGTGTGCATATCGGTACACTAAATCTCATGGTAAGTAGGTGAAGATAGCTTATACGAGATCAAACTGACAGATCTGATTTCCTGATAACAATCAATCAGCAGCCACAAACTCTAATCAACTTGAGTATTCGGCTGATTATAGGAATTCACTTAAATTTTGCATACGTGTTATCCCTAGACGCATGATACCTGATGTGTATAGCGAGACACTAATGAATGACCGAAATACTGAGAATTACATTTTTGAAGTAAAAGTCTACGTGTTCACAGTAATAATAATGATGATATTGTACAGGAGGAAGGAAATGCGTCACTGATACAGCCGTTTAAGTTGATGTAGACGTGCCTTTATTTTAGTTGGTTCGTTATACTCAGTGAGAAAAAGGATTAGCAGTAATGAAAGAGATGCCCACTGAAGCAGATTACATGATGACATTCTTACTTTTGATACCTTAATAAACATGCATCAAATCATACTTTGTACAACCCTCAAAAACAAGACTTACTTTTAACACACACACAAGCAGACGTTTTAATACTCCAGTGAAGAACCAGCAGTCTGAGAAAGTATTTCACTTGTAAACACATCGGCCACAACTCTATATGGTTGTCCTGAAAATCAGATTCTTGAACAACTTACCAAATCTACTCATACAGTTATCCTAATATTCATTGTAAAAACTCTCAGATACATGTATCATTTTGGTTTGAGCATCAATGGACAAGAAATGTAGCATAGTCGACAGTTTGAGCCCAGATGACAGCATTTTATTGGTGAATTCAGATAACCCAGAATTAAATAATAGCAGATATCTTAATAACTACGTCCCTTTATTTCAAGAAAGCATTTTAATTTGCTGTATCTGACTGACTGGTTACATCGTAGAACTTTGCAAAGATGCGCAGCAATTCGAGTTGCCACACTCCCTCCATGTAGCACACAAAGCAAGTGAAGACAGTAGAGAGGGATAATAAACAGAAATATAAGGCAAAAAGAATAGTAGTATGGAAGAACAATAGGATTTTATTGGATATTATGAATCACAAAGAGTGAATGCATCTGCGCCAGCCGTTGAGAACGATTGTGATCCATATCATCGATTGTCTCCAGACACTAGATTTTATCACCCCAAAGACTCCAACCAAGCTGGAAGTCTACACCTCCTCACCTGGCTCGCTGAAATTAAACTAGCTAGATCGATCGACAAAGGCCTTTTTAAAACAAATACAAGTTTGAAAGTAGGTTTATAATGCAAGCGAATTTATTTCCTTTTACCATCTGAAGACCGTGCAAGTTAAATAGATATACAAGTAAAATATTTGTATAGTTCGAATGAGAAACAACTCAGAATCAAGTAATGATTCTCGCTCATTTTAATAATACAGACAACATCAATAATAAATACTAAAGATACATATGTATATGTATGTATATCACAGACAGAATAATAAAATAATTATATAAGTTTATTTATGTATTCTTCAAAATTCCTGAAGTGAGAAGAGGCCAAGGACACAGTGTTAGAAATAAAATACTGATTACGTGTGAACCAAAAGCACAGAATTCATCTCAAAACATTAATCAAACAACAAAGTATGCCAAATAAAAGTGAGAAATTAATATTATTAACAAGCACAGTGTCACAATATTAAATTGTTTCAATTGATCGACTCAAATCAGCTCGTAGACGAGTTGAAGTCTTTCTTTGTTGATGATCCTCTTCAAAGATCAAATTAATTAAACTGGAAGGTGCTAAACCCATTTCACTTAGACCGGCATCATCATCGTTTAATTCAACTTGTGTTGTTGGTGGTACTTTTAAACGTGCAGCTAACTGTAGACTAGGCGGAGTATACAAACGAAATGAACATGGTTCAGAGAAACATTCTGAAATCCATTGTCGTACTGTTAAGAGTTTATCAACAGCGTAAAATGTACCCTGTAAGTGAAAATAAATTTCTCATTATTTAGAGATTAAAAATTCTATCGACAGAAAATGTAAAACAAAGACAATCGCCATCATCAGACGAGACAATATGCATTAGCATGAACAAAAATTAAGTCAAATAATTTTGTTTTACCATGTAGGTGAATTAAAATTTTGATTTTAATAGAAAGGAGAAGAAACTCGTCAGTCGGATGCTTCTTCAGACAATCTATTATATCAAGAATATGCAAGGCTATTGATACTTCTGTCCAGCTGTTCATACTAACATTTCTTACCATTGTTTAGCCTTGATAAACTTGAACAAAACTTTGAGGCAGGATAATGTGACATCATTTCATTTCGTTATTTCTAGTCAATTGCATGCAACGCGAAATAATTTTATGTTGACACACGGAAAATATATTAACATTTTTTAGTTAGTTAACTTGAACATTACCGTTGCATAATTTAATGTCCTCTAGCTTTCAGCGGGTTCGTCTTAAAAATGTTTCAACAGTTGCATAACATTGGTCGATTTTATTCTGCTTAAATGATGAACCTTGAGGAAAACAAAGATTTCATCGAAGAAAATTCTCTTTTCGACGGTTTCGTTTCCGTAGCTTAACAATTGAATATACATGAATTACAATAGGTAGTCTCTACGCATCATCATCGAACAAGGCATAGATTGGCAGTCAAACCTGTACATTAACTTCATTGACTTTGAAAAGGCCTTCGACAGTCAACGTTGGCCGAGAAGTAATTTGGAAACTGCTTCAATACCACAGCGCTCAGCGCCCAAATCTGTATTAACCTCACTCAACACCTATATGAGAGTGCAACGTGTCAGGTGATCCACAACGGGAAACTCGAAGAAGCCTCTGAAGTGGAAACAGGAGTAGGACAAGGCTGCCTATTGCCACCAACAATGATATTCTTAATTGTGGTGGACTGGATTATGCGTCAGACTGTGAGTTGCGAGTGAGGAGACAGGAATACGCTTGACCGACAAGAAGACTCTGGAAGACGTGGATTTCGCAGATGATTTACGTTAAATATCACACGAACTCGAAGACTTGCAGGTGAAAACCAACAAACTGGCAGGAGAGGCCAGCAGACAGCGAAGACAGGATTCCAGGGGAACATAGAGAAGACGGAGGTGATGAAGATAACCAACCAACAGCAACAATCACCATCAAAGGGAGAAGTTTGGAAGAGGTTACTTCCTTCACTTATCTAGGAAGCATCGTTTTAACTACAGGCGACAGCAGGGATGAAGATGTCTAAAACGGTCACAATCGGAAAGGCGAGATACACCTTCATCAACCTGAAACTAGTTTGGAAATCTGTTCTCAGCCAGCATAAAGAGCAACAGATTGTTACGAAGCTGGCAGCGAGACAGCCAGATCATCAGCGTATTTAACGAAGTTGATTTCATTCGAAAGAGGTAAGTCATGTAAGGAGAAAGAAAGAGGGGGAGGGGAGAGAACGGTACCTTGAGGGACACCGGCTTAAGTAACCAAGACAGAAGAAGATTCCTTTTTATATACTGCATACTCCATTCTGTTAGAGGAGTAAGGACACAACAGCCTAGATGTACCCGGAAATGATTTGGGTACAGGGATCATTTAAATGTCTTTCCATGTCACGAGTACAACATTACTGGAGGAAGAAGCATTGACACTGTTTGTAGTTGGGTGACATGAAATACCAACACATCTGCTGAGGAAAACAGCAGGTACACCATCAGGACCAAGTCTCTGGGAATGTCTAAGACATTTGAGAACATCAAGAGTGTTGAAACTATGGAAGTCACTAAGCTTCATATTTGTCGCATCAGGAAACAAAGCGTCGCTCGGAGAGCGTATGAGAAATTTGTTGAGAGTATTTACATCAACAGAGGGAACAGTAATACTCTGCCTACCACTACCAGTAATTTCATGTTGAAGTTTCCACATGTTTGCAGGGGTTTCAAATGACAAACTCCTCGGTGATAAATAAATTTCAGTCTTTGGATTTCTGATTTGCTCAAGGCGCTTGTCTATTTTAGACCAGATTTTTCTTCAGACTTTTTCATCCGATCTTTTTCTCTGAGCAGCATTTTGAGGTGGTTAGAAGAGAAACGGTCCAGTCATTTGGAAAGAGTTCGTTTTTTTGTGACATACGTCTAGGCAGAATTTTAGATAATCAGTTCTATTGGCGATAGTATCATCCAATGTATGCTCAACAAACAGTTCATATTCACTGTCATTCAGCATGCATCTAAGGTTATATATGTATGTATATTTTCCTGAGAGTAGCATCTCTCGTGCGTTCTCCTGGAAAGGTGAGAAAAGATACCTGTGATTGACTTGCTGTATATTTCAGGCAACACTCGAATAATGCGATGATCAGAATTCAGTGTTGGAGCACGTTTGCTTGCTTCATATATTCCAACATAATTGGTGAACACTAAATCAGGTGCTTTGTCAAGTCTAGTAGCAAAGTTGACAATATTTACATGGTCCAGTGGTTCAAGGAAAGAACAGTTTCAGGAATTGAAGTCACTCATGGCTGTTGACAGTGAGTTCTCGAGATAATTTGCAGCAAAGACGGTAAATTCACTGACACAATTGGACAGATCCGAGAGGGCAAAACCAGAGGTCACATAAATGTTTGAGATAAAAGTATGTTTATATTTTGATAAGTATCTGGGATGACATTTGACTGTAATACCATCGATAAAATCACTAGAGAATGCAAAACACATTGCCTGAAATCGACCACTGGGAATGAATAAAAGTTGAGGCGCCACCTTCACATTTCTTTTCGGAACAAATTCGATCTCGTCCGAATAATGTAGAGCCATTTAGTGAGACCAGAATGTTATCATACAGCTCGTGAAGCCATGTTTCTTGCAGCGTGATTATAACCGTATTGTGATATGTATCACAATATAAGAGAGATTCTAGATACATAATCTTGGTGGGGAGAGAGAGGTAGTTTGTACTGTTGATAGCAAGAACAGTGGTGTGATGTATAGGTGTGCACTTTAGTTCACCCTGCCATTCAGCGTGGTGCCTTTTCTCAGCTTTGTTAAGCCTCGAGGCAGTTAAAGAACAGGGTTCGGATTGTAAATGAGTCATGGAATGACATGAGAAACAGTCATGTGGATGAAACGATGCCATTTTTACCAAGTGACCGGCCTGATTTGTTGGTCATGATCATTTTGGACGATCTTCCAATACGTTCACATGCTGGAATCCTGCCAGTCACTTGTGTGTCCCTAAAATATCGTATAAGTTCAGAATTAGCCTATTCTTAGCAGAGAACTTGAGCTTACATGACATAAAATAATCATTCTAAGGATTTGACGGGATATAAACTGCCAAGTCGGTGCTGTGACTGACGATGGCGGTGCAAGGATTTAATCAGCATTTTATTCACCTGAGGTTAACAGAGAGTCTTCTACGAACTTCCGGGCTCAATAAAGAGGTAAACGCCTTGTCATTAATTCAATACCACTTTTCGCCTAGAAGAATATGACTGGATGTTCTAAGGCCATCCGTAGTTGGTGTCTGTTCTTAACTGTTTCCCATAAGTCTAGTTGGCAATATGATGATGTAAGAGCCTAGTGATACTAAATGCTAACAGTGGGTGTACGAGTGAGCGCAAAGAAACGGTCGGTCGGTTTTCGACATAGAACTTTGCACATATGTGCGGCAGTTCAAGTCGCCACACTCCATGTAGCACACAAAGCAAGAGAAGAAAGTAGGAGAAATGCATAATATAGACAGTAAACAGAGGTGTGAGACAAAGGAATAGTAATAACGGAGAACAAAACAGTTTAATTGGAAATCATAAGTCACAAGGAGTGGATGCATCTGCGCCACTGAGAACGATTTTGAGCCATGTCACCAATTGTTTCCAACCATTGGTTTTTACCGTCCTGAGGACCCCAACCAGGAAGTCTGCACCTTCCTACGTGGCTTAGACTGACTGTTGTGGATTTCATTGACTGGTGCCATGTTTTCATTTGACCGCCGCTAGCTCTTTTCCAGCCTGGCCCTATATCAGCTAACATTGCCCGTCGAGGAAGGCGATGACTAGGCATACGTAACACATGTCCCAACCATCTCAGTCGATGTAATTTCACAGTTTCGTCGACTGATTTCCCCGCCTTACCTAGCACTCGACGGCCTAACCTCAATATTGCTCACCTTATTATACCACTTCACGCGGGAGATAGAACGCAGACACCTATGATCGAACACAGATAATCTTTTCATGTCTTCTGCTCTCAATGGCCAGGTCTCACAGCCATAAAGGAGGACGGAGCGGACTGTTGAGCAGTACACACGCCCTTTGGTCGATAGTCGGATATCGCGTCTACGCCAGAGACGGCGTAAACTGGCATATGCGAACCTAGCCCTCTGTATTCGTGCTGAGATTTCGTCAGAGATCAACCCGTTGGCTGGCTGATGGTACTTCCCAAGTAAGTGAAGTGGTCAACGTGCTCTACCACTTCACTTCCTATTTCTAATCTAGGGGTCGGTGAAGTCCAATCCTGCAGCATCATCTTACATTTTACAGGGGCGAATCGCATGCCAAACATACGAAGATTGTCGCTCAAGGTGTTCAGTAGACTCTGCATTTTGTCAGAGTCCTCGCCTAGAAGGACTATATCGTCCGCATATTCTAAGTCGACGAGATTATTCCCTGGTAGCAAGTCAATCCCTGAGTCGCTGAAGTGTGTTAGAGTTAAGTCCATTAATACGTCTATGATGAAGTTGAATAGGAATGGGGATAATGGGCATCCTTGACGGACGCCACTAGTCGTCACCACTTCAGATGACAACTCGCCATAGGCCCTCACCTGGCTGCATGAGTACGAGTAGAGTGCCTTAATCAGTGCAATGTATTTTCTCGGCATTCCCTTTACAGCCAAGCATCGCCAGAGAATCTCTCGGTCGACAGAATCGAATGCCGCCTTTAGGTCAAGAAAAATAATGATTGTCGGACGCCGGTAGGAATGCCTATGTTCTAGAATCTGTCGAAGGGTGAAGATATGATCAATTCACCCTCTACCTGGCCTAAAACCTGCCTGGTTTTCTCGTGTTTGTGTCTCCCGAGCACCACTTAGTCTACGCAGTATTATTGAGCCTAGGATTTTAGATACTATATTAGTCAAGCTAATCCCTCTGTGATTATCACAAGAAGACTTGTCTCCCTTCTTGTATATCGGGATGATCAGTGACTTACACCGATCCGATGGGACTTCCTCTGATTCCCAGACGCTGCCTAGAACCTCAGTTAACGCAGACAGTAAACTGTCTCCACCGTACTTAAATACCTCTGGAGTCAATCCATCAGGTCCCGCTGCTTTGCCTTGTTTCAGATTAGTGGCAGATTTAGTAACCTCAGTTAAGGACGGAGGACCTGTGTCTATATCCCATTCAGGGAGGTGTTGGATGTTTGGCAGGTTAAGTGTGGCTGTGGGCCAATTAAACTCTCCTCATAGTGTTCTTTCCAACGCTCCAGACGTCTATCCTGGGAGCTAATTATGGTGCCATTTTTCTCCGAGATTGTTTCGCTTATCATTTGCCTTTTACCACCTGTTTCCCTGATGAGTTTGAATAGTTGTCTGGTGTTGCCTATCGCCGATGCTTTTTCCACCTCTTTCGCCTTTGTCAACCACCATTGTTCACGGTCCTTGCGGAGACTTTTCGTAAGTTTCCTTTTGTGCAGCTTTCGCTCCTCACTGAATTCGGAGCTCGCCGGAATAAGTCTTCTAGCATCTATCAGTTCGGATGAGGCAGTCGAAATCCAATGGTTTTTACTCACTTTTGGATTTGCCTTATTCACAGCTTTTACAGCTGTATCTACGGCTGACTGAATATTCCTCCAGGCTTCTTCAGGGTGAGCGCAGCTGTCGAACTCAGATATGTTTTTAGCTAGTTCTTCCTCAAATAGGGACTTAGTTTTCTGATCGAGCTGGGGACGTGATGGGTTTACCGCTAGCTGTTTCCTACGTCCTTTCAGTCGTCAGCACACACGAGCGCGGACCAGTGCGTGATCTGTATCCACACACGTGTTCCAGAGGGAGCGACAATCCCCTACCGACCCACGCCAGCGATAGCTTATTGCTATGTGGTCTATTTGTGTCCAGCGTTGGTTTGATGATGGGGGCTGCCAGGTCAAACAGTGTCTCTCCTTGTGTTTGAAGTTAGTGCTCACAAGAAACAAGTAATTGTCTGAACAGAACTGTAGGAGACGGTCACCGTTGTCGGTTCGCTGGCACGGAATTCCGTATGTGCCACCGACAGTCTCAGATTGACACAATTTCCCTACTTGAGCATTAAAGTCACCAGCTAAAACGACTATATCTGAGCGTTTAGCCTTTCGCAGCAAACTAAACAGCTTTTGGTAGAACTCATCCTTCGTTTCATCCGAACTGCAGTCAGTGGGAGCGTAGGCGGAGATTACGAAAAGGCATCGGCGAGTAGTGCAGTCCTTTCTCCTTTTCACTGATCCGTTCAGACGGACAGCACACATTCGGCTATCTACCGGGATCCAGTCAAGTAATGTCTTTTCGGCCCTAGTGCTCAAAGCTATCCCAACACCAGCTAATCCTCGTGAGCTAGCCGTCTCATCTCCTGACACCCTCAAGGTGAATTTTGCAGATTCATCCTGTTGGCCAGGTGTGGTCAGGTGAATAACCACACTTGGGTCTTGTATGCGTGTTTCTCAAACACAACATACATCAATGGCTCGGGATGCTACAGTCTTGGCTAGTGATGCCTGTTGTCCTATTTGAAAAAGTGTCCTAACATTAAATGCCCCTATATGAAATTGGTGACGTGGCTTTAGGAGACTATCGATGGTTGTTTTTTGGCTTCCATCGTTATCAGTGCACACAGAGTGAAGAGGAAGTGAAGAGCCATTAAGTGGAGGAGTTGCATTAGTAGAAGGAGGGCAAGATAATAGAGATGAAGATGAAGACAAAGGAGAGTGAGGATTAGAGAGGTTTCGTGTGCACACCGGATTGTGACGGCGATTGTTACTTCCCGGCTGCCCACACCGTGGAAGTTGGTTGCGTGACCCAAATCTTCATCGCTACTATCATCGTCATCATCTTCTTTTCCTCAACACTGAACGACTAACTGATGTGGGGACTAACAATAATCGCAGTAGTGTCACCCTCCTGACATGGGGTGAAATGCTCTTTCCAAACATAGCTAACATCTCATTGTCTTCAGGGTTTATTAAATGTACTACGGACGAGTGTCGAGAATGATCAAGTGGGAGCAGAAGAATCAATTACGTTTATACTAGCTGGTTAAATAGACACTGGATGATAGAAATGTAGGGTTAACTGTTCAAGTCACAAGATCGTTTGTCCACATTTTTATTGTAGTGTTGGGAGGTTGCTTGTTAAGATGGGCAGAGGATAGAGGTGTAAATCAGATGATTATTGCAGATTTAAGGTGTTACCATGGTGTTGTATTTAGGCTATTCTCCGTTGTTTTAAGTGATCTCTTCGACAGAAATACGTTTTGAATACCGTATTTTGACGAAAAAACGTGCAAATAGCGAGAAAAATAGTCGTTTCCAGTGTGTCGACAAAATGCTGTCTTTTCATCGAATTGACATGCTGAGGTGCATAGGAAATGTCAGAATTCTTTGAAAATTGTCAACTATGCTATAAAAGGCTAAATAATTACTATTTTGGAATCTATTTTACGTAAATAATGGGGAAAGGGGTTGAATATCGAGGTAATTATGATTTCGTGATCTTTACAAAACTTCACGGTAAGAAAGGAAAAAGATTATTTCTGGTTATTTCGTCAGATAACGGTGACGGACAGTCATTAAACTGGTAGGTACTGTGTTTTAAGCTTTCTATTTAACTCATCATTTCCTGACTGAATTTAGGTCATTTTCAATTTACAGATTTTGGTCTTCACTTCCGCAATCACTCAGTACATTTAGACATTCTAATGGGTTTAAAAAGGATAATACTTGTGTGAATGATTACATACTTGTGATATCATGAATGTATTTATTGAAATAAATATTTTTTGATTCCTGTGGTCAATAATCTTAGGGAATTATTTACCGCTACAGGCCTACTGTTACGAAGTGATTACACAAGAAGAGTAATGTAGTTATCTCCTTATTACCTAATGATTTCTTTTGGACACTGGTGTTAAACGCAACAGAAGAATAATAGACCTTTTGTGATAAATGGGATATATGTTGCATAGTGTACTTGAAGTGCTTAGACTACCAATGCAAGTCGTGTACGCATAGAACCTACGTTTGTTTGCTAGGTTATGTTCCGTTATTACAGTACGAGGCAACTCTAAACATTAGGAACCCAAAACGAAACGACCTACAAAAGCACAAATGACCTTGAGCAACCGATCAGGTGACTGTTTTTTCCAGCAATAGGTTTTAGGGATATATGACACCAGCCTCCAGAAAGGACATATTGAGGCGACCCCTAAGCGCAGGGCATGTATATTATTGCCTATTGTCCAGTGCATAGTGCTGCTTGGGACTATTGTCGTTTTTTAACCTTCTGATTGGTCCTTGACGAGGTCATTTGTGCGTTCGTAGGTTGTTTCGTTTTGAGTTCCTATTGTTTAGAGTTGCCCAGTACGAACGTATGTTCAACGGCTATTTTCTTAACAACCGTGAATACTAATATTATATGCAACCGGGTCCAAGTTATACTTTAAGCACCACTTACTACCAATGGAGTGTGACCGCACCAATGACCTTGAAACGCTCACTGAGCAAGTCAGTGAAACCTAGCAAATAATCTTTTCATCGTCAATAGCATGTGCTCATCTAGGTGTTATGCTATTAAATGGGATTTCTAGGAAGTTTCAGCTTAGGTTTGGGAAAGATTAAGTTATTCTTTAAGTCAAGGAGAGGTTGGAGTTAGATTAAACTAATAAAGGCGACATTAGGGTTGGTTCGAGTTAGATTATAGTTAGTTCAGGGATCTTTTCACGTTAGGATTAGATTCAGGAATGATTAGGGCTACCGTTAGGTTTAAAAGACCCAGACAATTGCATGCGTAGAATGTGGTTAAATTACTATGTTGATATAGAACTTGTCAACTGTGGTAGAGTATAATTCCATTGTGTGTAACTTTCATTTTGATAACGTCTCACAGCGTTATACAGTAGTATTTATGCTTCGAACACAGTTTATTGCTCAGGAAATATTACTGTATTGCATTATGAGACTTTGTCAAAATAAATTTTACCCACAATGGAATTATGCTCTGTTGATTTTCCAGCCTGAAACAGAGAACCAACGACTAGCGTGCGTTCAAGGTCTTCCGAGCTTTCACACTCCTGGGACGCTGTTGTTGAACTTAACCTTATTTTTATCACATGTGAGAGCAAGGTATCCTCTGTAACACTTTTCTACAGATTTATGCATTATTTCATAAATATATGTATCCCATACACAAAAATACCTCCTTCACGTGATTGGTGCGTTCGAGGTCATTCGCTGATTGGTAGTTGGTGGAGCTTAAAGTTTAACTTTGCCGCGGCGGGATCAAACGTAACTGAAACACTTCAAGCAAGGCGTGATGACGCATTGAGGAAATAATAACAGTTTAAGACTGACGCATTTCACATAAGTATTAATACGGTGCCTATCATTCTCGGTAACTCTACAATGTCCTCAAAATGATAAGTGAAAGAGACAAAGTTGGTCAACATATATGCATACACTTTCAAGGAAACAACAATCAACCAAGTAAAAAGTAATCCAGAATGAAGGAGTGCATGTTTAAACTAAAAGGGTTAGTAACAATCCAGTGAAAAATCACAGTTGTAGCGTTTTTTATAGCTGCGTCACAGTCATCATAAAATCCATTAAACACTCTATGCGCAACATCTGCATCAGTTGGCCTCCGTTGGCAGTGGTGTTGGACCAGTCCTTGCAGTTCTCGTCACTACCAGATCCGTTCGGAGAGACCGGATGTCAACATTTCAAGCAGAGATTGAGACTGTATTCCTTCGAATACCTTCGGCCGTATTGAGAAATATCTGAGGACGCATACATTTCAGGTAAGATAATCCTACCTCTGGTGAACTATTCCTTATCTTAGCCACAGTGAATATGTGAGCAAGGGAGGGAACAACCACAGAGTTGATGATATTTTAAAGATTATTCGTCCATATATTCCATGACAGATTTTTAGGCGATTCTAAAGAATAGTAGCCCAAACCGAAACTACCTAGTCAACGGACAAATGACATTGATCAACCTCTGTTTTGCAGAGCCAATAATGGACGCTCTACACCTTTTGCGTTGCAAATTTGCTCCGGAACGTGTTTTTATTACAAAGATACTCAAACGACGAGAGGTGTGGCCTTGCAAAATAGTTCCTACGAAATATTATGCTAACACGTGCCAAATAGGCAGACTTTTTAATCACTAGTTACTTTGCAGTAAGGAAACACTGATTCCAATGTTAAAGTGGTGACTGAGTTGCAGTCCCTTAGGGAGGAAGTAAAGTCCCTTAAAGGAGAAGTACGGTTCCTTAAAGGAGAAATGCATTCCTTTAATGGAGAAATGCAGTCCCTTAGTAAACCGGTGAGGCAGTTTGTCTCGGTTAATAAGTCGAGCGTCGTGACCACCTTGGGAACGGGGAAGTCATCTGTTGACAATAGTCAACTGGGATTCCCCTTGGTGACTGAAGAAGAGTTTAACCAACTGGAAGCGTCACTTAAGAGCC
The DNA here is from genome assembly GCA_944472155.2 of Trichobilharzia szidati. Classification (NCBI taxonomy): domain Eukaryota; kingdom Metazoa; phylum Platyhelminthes; class Trematoda; order Strigeidida; family Schistosomatidae; genus Trichobilharzia; species Trichobilharzia szidati. Next base: position 134,259,477 of record OX235271.1, read on the forward strand.
CAAAATTCAGAGATTCATTCGTAAGTTTACAGCTAACCTTCGATTACGTTCAGATGACGAAACTGGTTGGGAATTTATTGTTTAATCCGCAGTCTTAGTTGAGACGAATGCTCAATTATATTTGGGAGCCGAAGCTGTCAAGTCGCTTCACAGTGTACGAAACACCAAAGAAGTTAGATCTCACAAAATGCTACTCCTATAAAGTTATAACGTGTAAGCTTGCTCCATTTAAATATTTCTTTCAACCGTCATTGTCAGCAAGTTCGCTTCTGCTACGATGCTTGAGGAGGAAGTTATGAAAACTCTGGGAGACGCTGCTAAGACGCCTACTTCCATGACGTACGTGATCGTGTCGTAAAAAGGGGGAGCCAGCCAAGAGTAGGTAAGAAGTTTTTGTTAAATTAAAGTTACTACACTACAAACCGTCTCATTGTATGAATGTCAATCAACGAAATTCTGTTTTTATTTTCACAGGTTGCTGTTGACAATAAGAAAAGTGACCAGAGCATCTGTGCAGTAATTGACAATTTAATTAAATGAATGCTGTAAAAATACTCACATTTAAGGTCTTCCGGTGTGAGTATTTATATGTAAACAAATAATTTGATTTGTACTCGATAATTAAGTAAATTTTTAAAGCTGAATAAACACGTTTAATATATCATTATTATTATGTCAAATGTCTGTATAAGTGTCATCGTTGATTACTACTTTACTCACTAATTTTTTTCCTTTTCAGGATAGTTCAGTGGATGATGACGGGGAGGAGATGTAAAGCTGCATTCATATTTCATATGACTTCAAGCTTTATTTTTTTCCTAAGTACTTGTAATGCATCCAAAACATACTTGGGTTTTTTGTTAACGCAAAGACAATATTTCTATATTTCTTGATGTGCTCCATTGATGAAGCCTGTAAACTGGAGTCCCTCATGTAAAAAATGAGAATATATTATTACTTGTGTATCAGTTGTAACTCTAAATGTTCATTAATCCTAAAGAATTAATTAACCGAATTGCTGCTAACTTTTTTCATTTAACCAATACACAAATTAAATATATTTATTTCCATAACGAACCTTTATTTCAATTGTGAGTTGTTTTGACGTAAAGAGAATAAAAGAAGAATGATGCCAGTAATAGGGGGAAATTCTGAAAGTTAGGGGAAATCATGAAGTAAAAAAGGGGGACACTACGACCAAAAAGGGGATAATGTGCGGCGTCTGGGACATAGGGGAAAGTCTTAGCATTTCCGAATTCTGTACCCCATTTCTCTCAATCGAATGTCCCACTTTTTCCTCTATTTGGACAGAATTTTCCCGATATTTGTTGGATTGGGACGCTTCAAACATATAGAACAACGATGGACAAATCCATCAGTTGACCTGCTATAGTTTTTAAAGTCAAGCTATCACCACACGAACAAGTTCGCTCCTTCCGGAGAAACCACAAATCCAGGAAATACTGGAAAACACTGTCGTCGTCGAATCGCAACCGCAGAGGGTGAGGATAAACGTGATCGCGTTTTAATTTACAGTGCTTCAGGTTTTCTCGTCTTTCATTGGCTAGAACAGCGGCGGTCAATTGGGTTTTTGATTCGTCCTGGGTAGGCGCTATCGTGTGCGGCTATCTGTGGTTGTGTTATGTGTGGTTCGAAAGCAACTGTGATGACTATAAATGTAACATTTGACTATTCTTACGTTGTCCCACTGTTTTATACAGATACAATGCTCTTTTCGTTTGAAACTCCCTTGAAACTGGTTAGCCATTATGGTGGTTGTCAGTGGCTACGATCCTGTAGGTCCAAACGCATTTCTTTTGTTGTGGTTAAACGTACAGTATTTTGTACTTAGATATTTTTCACTCACATAATCTGGTAACCTTTGTTTCTTGCGAATTAACTGTGACAATCTGTGGCAATAATGTGCTTCGTTAACGAGCCATTTTGCTAGAATTCTATGGCAGGTAATCAGTGTGACCTGAGACAGCACACATGTAAGAAGCTGCGGACGCATTAGAAGACTCTCAAAAGGTGAGGAACTTATATACTGCTAACAGTGACAATCTTTTTCACATACCAGTATGTGGCTACGATTATAGGTTTCCAGGCCGTAGGTGTTACGAACTTCCTGAAATAATTTGAGCGCCGAGTCAGATTGATTCATTACAAATTATTTTGAATTAATCCTAGCGTGTTAAGAAAATCAAAACAAGAGTTTTCTGAACGTTTCGCTGTGTAAGCCACAGCTTCTTCAGCAGATTTATTCGGATTTTTATTAATCATCAAAATATATAGTCAAAAATTTTTACATACATCAAAGTCAGTTTATCTGAAGGTCATTTGTCTATGGACATTTTTTACCAATAGAAAATATGTAAGCAGTCATCACATATATTTGTCATGACTAATGTCAAGTTGTTGTTGTGTTCACTCTTGTATAGTTAATTTGTATAGATTAGTTTTGTATGGGTGTGTGTGTATGTATGTTATTTGTCATATGGAATATACGTGAATTCATATATGATAAACATGTTTTAATAGGTCATGGAGGCTCATAGAGTGCTGATTGATTTTTTCATTTGTCTTGCTTCATAAGAGTTTGCCATATAGGTGATAAGTCTATCCCATCCTTCCTATTCACTGCATTGGATGTGGTTAAGATGTGCAAGGCTTCAGAAGTCAATCTTGGATGGGATAGACTTATCACCTATATGGCAAACTCTTATGAAGCAAGACAAATGAAAAAATCAATCAGCACTCTATGAGCCTCCATGACCTATTAAAACATGTTTATCATATATGAATTCACGTATATTCCATATGACAAATAACATACATACACACACACCCATACAAAACTAATCTATACAAATTAACTATACAAGAGTGAACACAACAACAACTTGACATTAGTCATGACAAATATATGTGATGACTGCTTACATATTTTCTATTGGTAAAAAATGTCCATAGACAAATGACCTTCAGATAAACTGACTTTGATGTATGTAAAAATTTTTGACTATATATTTTGATGATTAATAAAAATCCGAATAAATCTGCTGAAGAAGCTGTGGCTTACACAGCGAAACGTTCAGAAAACTCTTGTTTTGATTTTCTTAACACGCTAGGATTAATTTAAATAATTCATAATGAGTATGTGGCTACGTTAACATGCAGAAGAAAAATAGGTGAATGAGACATTGTAGAGTAGTGAGACAACTTTGTGGAACTTTCATCTAGCTTGTATGTTTGTCCCTCAGACCACTAACAAAGTATTGTCAAATGTATTCTTGTAGTATGATTCTATGGCACAATTACTGGCAGTTAATAATATTATGTATGCGTAATAGTCATGATATTTTCTGCACCATTAATATGCTCCACAATTCAAAAGAAGTGTTAACTATGATGACTGAATTTGTTGAATACTTAAGTCATGCACATTAATCATGTAAATGCTTAGTTTATTTAAGTGAATTGAATCTGTATCACTTTTAGGAATTTCGAGTCGTAATATGGTCTGCCCGTTGGTTGAATTCAGTGGAAGCAGATGTAGTCGCATTCGGACAAGGACATCCGAAAAACAGTGATGAGTGTTTTACGATTTCTGAGCAGATGCGCTTTCATAACCAGTTGTAGGAATTGATTCCACATGCGACAGCAAGTGCAGGTAATTTCGCTCATTCACTTATAACCTTGCAGGTATTCTTCTTTCCACTTCGTGATACCGGATAACTTCGAATGTGGGCATACAGTTATGTTTACTTGAATTGCGGAAGAATGTGAAAGTGACGCGATTTGGACACTGGGAAGTCTCCACCGAATAATGGGAGATACTTCCCAAGTGGAGACTTTCACCTTTGACTGTGCACATCCCATACATGTCAATAAACTTGTTCGCGTTGCAGTGAAATAAAATTTTCAATCTAATATTCTTGTGTTCTACTTGATATACTTGCAGTGGGAGTACGGCATGCTAGACCGGTACTCTCTAGGATGTGAACTCGTCACTATACGTAAGTGCAATTCTGTGGGAACACTGTCGATCGATATAAGTAGTGAATTATAAGCGCTTTAGTCAAGCCAAGACATCTGCCTAAAATTACGCAATTACGTCTCCTAGTCATAGGTAAATTTGTAGGCACCAATGACAAAAGTACCTAACTTCAATATTTGAAAAATAAGAATAGAACCTAGGCACTGCAGTTGAGCTCCATTTCGTATAACATTAAGTGTATTCAAAAGTTGTGCATTACTATTATTTCACTTAAATCGTGATGTCAATCCATATGATTACGAGTGTTAACGTATAGTGTAAGACGAAGTGTACACGAGACGAATAATTGAATAGGTTGAGCTGTAGAGATCGTAGTGAGGTTTCGCTTACTTTGAATTATGTAAACAATTACTTACTCAGGTCTCATTGATCAGTCAGGCCTCCATTTCATCATGATGACAAATTTAGTTTCGCTCAGATAGAATAAGAAAAGTATGGTAAGCACGACATTAAATATATTTAATGAAAAATAACAACAAGTAAATGTCTTTACACAATTGTTTTCCGTAATTATTTCGGCGATGTCGAATTGCTGTGACCAGGTTGATTGACGTTTCCGGACATCTGCAAATAAGTGAACAAACTGTATTTTTCTAAGTCGCTGAAGTTAGAAAATAGTAATGTAAAAGTTAAACGCTTTATATTTGAATACCTTTGCTGAAAAAAGTTCATTCTTCGTTCATGACAGCATTCTTCCGTGGTTTTTCACTGTCACACACATTGTTCATCTTCTAAAGTATAGCACCAAGCAAATAATAGCAATTTAGTATGTCGTATAAATGGGTGTTTACAAGGAATGCATGTCATATCTACAGGCAAAATAAGTTAAGTTATGAATTGCAATCGTGAAGTATCATAAATTATTATTTTTCCAAATTTTCAATGAAGGGCGCGCTTTTCGGTTACTGCGCTGCATTTGCATAGTTACCAAAAACTCTGATTTTTGTGGAATATCTTGTCGAAAAGTTTCAAAAAACTATCACAATTATTTGACTTTGAAACGCTGAATCTTTGGATATAATATTGTATATCAATTACACCTATTACCATCTATTTGCCACTATGTGCTTGTTTAATCCTAACTAATACCTACAATTGTATATATATTGATGGATTTACATATTCAAGTTAACTCAAGTCAGTGAGTCTATGATTTTAATATCATTTTGGTTAACTGTAATTGACTGTTATATTATTATTGTTGTTGTCGCTTGTTATCCGTGCTTGTCTTCCCGTGCTGGTGTTTTTCTGCTTGCTTTATTCCCTGTTTTCCTGGTTTTAAGAGGAGCAACCCACAAGGTCGCTTCTGTTTAAATTATAAATTAATGTAACAATCCCCCTTGTCAAGCGTGAGGCTAGCAACCTCACCCTGTAAACAAAGCTGCTACAGAAACTTCAACACGATGTATCTCCTTGAGACTTGAGTCTCTGTGGGGACATGGAATGTCCGTACCATGTACGAGATTGGCAAAGCTGCCCAGATCGCAAACGAAATGAAGAGATAGAGAATTCAAGTACTGGGAATATGTGAAAACAGATGGAACGGGAATGGACTCACCAAATTGTCAACGGGTGAGTCAGTGATCTACTCCGGTCACCCAGTAGATAACCACTCGCACACCGAGGGCATGGCTATCATGATGTCACCAACGGCAACGAAGGCCCTGATGCAATGGGAGGCGGTCTCGCCCAGGATAATAACCGCCAGATTCAACTCCAAAGGAAGGAAAGTGTCAATTATACAATGCTATGCACCGACAAACAACGCAGACCTCGAAACGAAAGAAGAATTCTACAGACAACTACAGGCAACAATGGACAATATTCCAGTCAGCGACATTAAAATACTAATGGGAGACATGAACGCCAAACTGGGACCACACAACACAGGAAGGGAACTCATCATGGGTAGAGAAGCCCTCGGAGAAATGCATGAAAATGGAGAACTCTTCGCCGACTTCTGCGCCTTCAATGAACTAGTGATTGGTGCCAGCGTATACAAACACGAGAGTATCCACAAGGCTACATGGGTGTCACGAGATGGACGGACCAAAAACCAAATCGACTTCATCTCAATCTCAAGGAAGTGGAGGCGCAGCCTACTGGACACGAAAGTAAGAAGAGGAGCAGACGTTGACTCAGACCACTATCTCCTACAAGGGACAATCCAAATCAAATTAAAAGCCTTCAGAGAATCAGGAGCTGCAGATAGACCACAAGCCAAGTTCAACACTCGAAAACTGAAGGACCAGGACACAAAGGACATCTTCACTGCAAGCATAAAAGACAAAGACGAGACACAAATCAACACTGGAGAAGAGGTCAGCGTCGAAAAGCAGTGGAACAACTTGAAGACAGTGTGAAGTCAAACCTGCACGGAAGTTCTAGGCAGAAAGAAGAGACAGGACAAACAATGGCTCACTACGGACACTTGGAGACTGATAGAAGAGAGAAGGATGGTGAAACAAAAGATTCTCCAGTGCACCGATGAGCAACAAAAACAGCATTTGAATGCAAGCTACAAGACACTGAACAAAAGAGTAAAGAAGAGTGCCAGAGAAGACCAAAGAAAGTACTATGAAACCATGGCAAGTGAGGCAGAACACGCTGCAGGCAAAGGAGACCTCGCAACACTCCACCAAACAACTAGACAAAACAAAGGTGATGAAGATTCCTGGGCAACACCATCAACAGCAACAACAACAACGGACAACAATCAGCATAAATGGGAGGAACCTGAAAGAAACAACCTCCTTCACATACCTACCTGGGAAGCATCGTTTCAACTACAGGCAGACGGAACTGACGAGGATATCAAAGCAAGAATCAGAAAAGCAAGACAAGCTTTCACTACTCTCAAGTCTGTGTGGAGGTTAACAACACTCAGCATCAAAAATAAGATCCGGATTTTCAACTCCAATGTGAAGTCAGTGCTACTATACGGGTCAGAGACTTGGCGCGTCATAAAGAGCATCTCAAAGAAACTAAAAACCTTCATTAACAGTTGTCTTCGCTCAATACTCAAGATCAGATGGCCGGCCAGAAAAGATCAGCAACAGGGATCTCTGGCAATGAGCGAACCAACCAGGAACCGATTGTGAAACAAATAGGCAGAAAGAAATGGAGATGGATTGATCATACTGTTAGGAAACCATCAAGTGACATCAGTAGGAAAGCCCTCGAGTGGAACCCGAAAGAGAAGCGGCGAGTTGGCCGTCAGTGCAAGGGTGACTTGGAGGAGGTGATGTGAAGAGGAGATGAAAACGTGTGGGCAGACTTGGAGCCAGGTGAAGACTCTAGCAGAGAACCGGACGCAATGGAGACGCACGGCTGAAGCCCTATGTTCCCCTAGAAATTAAACGATAAAATAACAATAATTTTCAAAGGTTTCAGTCGTTCAATTATTGTACGACTAATTAGAACAGGTTATGATAAGTGTCAACTTGTAAACCCTTCACGATGAACACTGTATATCTTCATTTTCACCAATCTTCCCTTCACGCACAGAAGCATGCAGTCACTACATACAGTCAAGCACTGTAACCTGAACATCACAAAATCCCTACAGATAACTTCTTTAATAATAAATGCTTTAAAGATATGAGCCATAAGTGCATCCTCCATATCCTTCATAGCCACAAGTAATTCATTAAGGATCTCAGAATATCTTAGTCATCTGAAAACGAATAATTATTAAGACTGGTATAACTTAAGAAACAGGTGTAGTAGATGTAGGACACAGGTCCTAGCTACTATTCGACAGAAAGCTGACACTAATTTTTGGCACTCTGACATTTTAGAAGGACCATCTATGCTATTCTTCTTGCCCCAATGCACACTGATATCAACATGATCTGATGCCACGTTATGCACTGAGCAATTACGGTCTCCCAAAATTCCATGCGACAATGTAAATTAAACTGGTATCATATCTTCGCCTAAGCAATTTTAACTAGGAACTTCATCGAAATGGATATAACCACCAGGAAATCCGGCAGCTTGTCACATTCATCGCATGATCTCTTCGATGTGTTATGGAATATTTCAGTCATCACAGATGATAAAAGAAGTGTCTAACATCCTCAAAACACACATCTAACTTATGTTTGTAGGCTATTTCTGTTTCAAATGCACGGTTCTCATAGAATAACTGGGATGACAACAGCCATTGCCTGCAGGCAATTTACAACCTTAAGATCTAAAAGAACTCACAAAAAACAACGCCTCAATGCTCTAAAACGCAGATAATAGTCTTTCTATGCGAAACTCCTTAAAAAGGATGACTTATTTTATTATTAATTTGTCTGGGATTTCAAGACGATTTTACGCATTACTACGAACACAAAACACCAAAATATTGTCATTTTCGGCTACATAAGCGTTAAACTAGAAATATATAATCTATTTTCAAAAAATCGAGCGATTATATCGCCTCTACAGGGGTGAACGTGATAACCCATACACTACTCGAAAACATATGGTTATAACGTTTAGCCTCAACCGTTAACAGTTAGCTGCACGTTTAAAAGTACCACCAACAACACAAGTTGAATTAAACGATGATGATGCCGGTCTAAGTGAAATGGGTTTAGCACCTTCCAGTTTAATTAATTTGATCTTTGAAGAGGATCATCAACAAAGAAAGACTTCAACTCGTCTACGAGCTGATTTGAGTCGATCAATTGAAACAATTTAATATTGTGACACTGTGCTTGTTAATAATATTAATTTCACACTTTTATTTGGCATACTTTGTTTTTTGATTAATGTTTTCAGATGTATTCTGTTCACATATAATCAGTGTTTTATTTCTAACACTGTGTCCTCGGCCTCTTCTCACTTCAGGAATTTTGAAGAATACATAAATAAACTTATATAATTATTTTATTATTCTGTCTGTGATATACATACATATACATATGTATCTTTAGTATTTATTATTGATGTTGTCTGTATTATTAAAATGAGCGAGAATCATTACTTGATTCTGAGTTGTTTCTCATTCGAACTATACAAATATTTTACTTGTATATCTATTTAACTTGCACGGTCTTCAGATGGTAAAAGGAAATAAATTCGCTTGCATTATAAACCTAATTTCAAACTTGTATTTGTTTTAAAAAGGCCTTTGTCGATCGATCTATTAAGCTTTTTGAGAAGATAATTTCCCCCGTTATGTATTGACAGACAACATCTTCGCTAATGAATAGCGATATATTTCACTAGATACACACAAACATCAGCCAATGAAATCCACAACTGCTAGTTTAATTCAGCGAGCCACGTGCGGAGGTGTAGACTGCCAGCTTGGTTTGGGGTGATAAAATCTAGTGTCTGGAGACAATCGATGATATGGATCAGAATCGTTCTCAACGGCTGGCGCAGATGCATTCACTCTTTGTGATTCATAATATCCAATAAAATCCTATTGTTCTTCCATACTACTATTCTTTTACCTTATATTTCTGTTTATTATCCCTCTCTACTGTCTTCATTTACTTTGTGTGCTACATGGAGGGAGTGTGGCAACTCGAATTGCTGCGCATCTTTGCAAAGTTCTACGATGTAACCAGTCAGTCAGATACAGCAAATTAAAATGCTTTCTTGAAATAAAGGGACGTAGTTATTAAGATATCTGCTATTATTTAATTCTGGGTTATCTGAATTCACCAATAAAATGCTGTCATCTGGGCTCAAAATGTCGACTATGCTACATTTATTGTCCATTGATGCTCATACTAAAATGATACATGTATCTGAGAGTTTTTACAATGAATATTAGGATAACTGTATGAGTAGATTTGGTAAGTTGTTCAAGAATCTGATTTTCAGGACAACCATATAGAGTTGTGGCCGATGTGTTTACAAGTGAAATACTTTCTCAGACTGCTGGTTCTTCACTGGAGTATTAAAACGTCTGCTTGTGTGTGTGTTAAAAGTAAGTCTTGTTTTTGAGGGTTGTACAAAGTATGATTTGATGCATGTTTATTAAGGTATCAAAAGTAAGAATGTCATCATGTAATCTGCTTCAGTGGGCATCTCTTTCATTACTGCTAATCCTTTTTCTCACTGAGTATAACGAACCAAGTAAAATAAAGGCACGTCTACATCAACTTAAACGGCTGTATCAGTGACGCATTTCCTTCCTCCTGTACAATATCATCATTATTATTACTGTGAACACGTAGACTTTTACTTCAAAAATGTAATTCTCAGTATTTCGGTCATTCATTAGTGTCTCGCTATACACATCAGGTATCATGCGTCTAGGGATAACACGTATGCAAAATTTAAGTGAATTCCTATAATCAGCCGAATACTCAAGTTGACTAGAGTTTGTGGCTGCTGATTGATTGTCATCAGGAAATCAGATCTGTCAGCTTGATTCCGTATAAGCTATCTTCTCAGCTTTGTTAAGCCTCGAGGCAGTTAAAGAACAGGGTTCGGATTGTAAATGAGTCATGGAATGACATGAGAAACAGTCATGTGGATGAAACGATGCCATTTTTACCAAGTGACCGGCCTGATTTGTTGGTCATGATCATTTTGGACGATCTTCCAATACGTTCACATGCTGGAATCCCGCCAGTCACTTGTGTGTCCCTAAAATATCGTATAAGTTCAGAATTAGCCTATTCTTAGCGGAGAACTTGAGCTTACATGACATAAAATAATCATGCTAAGGATTTGATGGGATATAAACTGCCAAGTCGGTGCTGTGACAGACGATGGCGGTGCAAGGATTTAATCAGCATTTTATTCACCTGAGGTTAACAGAGTGTCCTCTACGAACTTCCGGGCTCAATAAAGAGGTAAACGCCTTGTCATTAATTCAATACCACTTTTCGCCTAGAAGAATATGACTGGATGTTCTAAGGCCATCCGTAGTTGGTGTCTGTTCTTAACTGTTTCCCATAAGTCTAGTTGGCAATATGATGATGTAAGAGCCTAGTGATACTAAATGCTAACAGTGGGTGTACGAGTGAGCGCAAAGAAACGGTCGGTCGGTTTTCGACATAGAACTTTGCACATATGTGCGGCAGTTCAAGTCACCACACTCCATGTAGCACACAAAGCAAGAGAAGAAAGTAAGAGAAATGCATAATAAAGACAGTAAACAGAGGTGTGAGACAAAGGAATAGTAATAACAGAGAACAAAACAGTTTAATTGGAAATCACAAGTCACAAGGAGTGGATGCATCTGCGCCACTGAGAACGATTTTGAGCCATGTCACCAATTGTTTCCAACCATTGGTTTTTACCGTCCTAAGGACCCCAACCAGGAAGTCTGCACCTTCCTACGTGGCTTAGACTGACTGTTGTGGATTTCATTGACTGGTGCCATTTTTCATTTGACCGCCGCTAGCTCTTTTCCAGCCTGGCCCTATATCAGCTAACATTGCCCGTCGAGGAAGGCGATGACTAGGCATACGTAACACATGTCCCAACCATCTCAGTCGATGTAATTTCACAGTTTCGTCGACTGATTTCCCCGCCTTACCTAGCACTCGACCGAAGCCTAACCTCAATATTACTCACCTTATTATACCACTTCACGCGGAAGATGGAACGCAGACACCTATGATCGAACACAGATAATCTTTTCATGTCTTCTGCTCTCAATGGCCAGGTCTCACAGCCATAAAGGAGGACGGAGCGGACTGTTGAGCAGTACACACGCCCTTTGGTCGATAGTCGGATATCGCGTCTACGCCAGAGACGGCGTAAACTGGCATATGCGAACCTAGCCCTCTGTATTCGTGCTGAGATTTCGTCAGAGATCAAACCGTTGGCACTGGCTGATGGTACTTCCCAAGTAAGTGAAGTGGTCAACGTGCTCTACCACTTCACTTCCTATTTCTAATCTAGGGGTCGGTGAAGTCCAATCCTGCAGCATCATCTTACATTTTACAGGGGCGAATCGCATGCCAAACATACGAAGATTGTCGCTCAAGGTGTTCAGTAGACTCTGCATTTTGTCAGAGTCCTCGCCTAGAAGGACTATATCGTCCGCATATTCTAAGTCGACGAGATTATTCCCTGGTAGCAAGTCAATCCCTGAGTCGCTGAAGTGTGTTAGAGTTAAGTCCATTAATACGTCTATGATGAAGTTGAATAGGAATGGGGATAATGGGCACCCTTGACGGACGCCACTAGTCGTCACCACTTCAGATGACAACTCGCCATAGGCCCTCACCTGGCTGCATGGGTACGAGTAGAGTGCCTTAATCAGTGCAATATATTTTCTCGGCATTCCCTTTACAGCCAAGCATCGCCAGAGAATCTCTCGGTCGACAGAATCGAATGCCGCCTTTAGGTCAAGAAAAATAATGATTGTCGGACGCCGGTAGGAATGCCCATGTTCTAGAATCTGTCGAAGGGTGAAGATATGATCAATTCACCCTCTACCGGGCCTAAAACCTGCCTGGTTTTCTCGCGTTTGTGTCTCCCGAGCACCACTTAGTCTACGCAGTATTATTGAGCCTAGGATTTTAGATACTATATTAGTCAAGCTAATCCCTCTGTGATTATCACAAGAAGACTTGTCTCCCTTCTTGTATATCGGGATGATCAGTGACTTACACCGATCCGATGGGACTTCCTCTGATTCCCAGACGCTGCCTAGAACCTCAGTTAACGCAGACAGTAAACTGTCTCCACCGTACTTAAATACCTCTGGAGTCAATCCATCAGGTCCCGCTGCTTTGCCTTGTTTCAGATTAGTGGCAGATTTAGTAACCTCAGTTAAGGACGGAGGACCTGTGTCTATATCCCATTCAGGGAGGTGTTGGATGTTTGGCAGGTTAAGTGTGGCTGTGGGCCAATTAAACTCTCCTCATAGTGTTCTTTCCAACGCTCCAGACGTCTATCCTGGGAGCTAATTATGGTGCCATTTTTCTCCGAGATTGTTTCGCTTATCATTTGCCTTTTACCACCTGTTTCCCTGATGAGTTTGAATAGTTGTCTGGTGTTGCCTATCGCCGATGCTTTTTCCACCTCTTTCGCCTTTGTCAACCACCATTGTTCACGGTCCTTGCGGAGACTTTTCGTAAGTTTCCTTTTGTGCAGCTTTCGCTCCTCACTGAATTCGGAGCTCGCCGGAATAAGTCTTCTAGCATCTATCAGTTCGGATGAGGCAGTCGAAATCCAATGGTTTTTACTCACTTTTGGATTTGCCTTATTCACAGCTTTTACAGCTGTATCTACGGCTGACTGAATATTCCTCCAGGCTTCTTCAGGGTGAGCGCAGCTGTCGAACTCAGATATGTTTTTAGCTAGTTCTTCCTCAAATAGGGACTTAGTTTTCTGATCGAGCTGGGGACGTGATGGGTTTACCGCTAGCTGTTTCCTACGTCCTTTCAGTCGTCAGCACACACGAGCGCGGACCAGTGCGTGATCTGTATCCACACACGTGTTCCAGAGGGAGCGACAATCCCCTACCGACCCACGCCAGCGATAGCTTATTGCTATGTGGTCTATTTGTGTCCAGCGTTGGTTTGATGATGGGGGCTGCCAGGTCAAACAGTGTCTCTCCTTGTGTTTGAAGTTAGTGCTCACAAGAAACAAGTAATTGTCTGAACAGAACTGTAGGAGACGGCCACCGTTGTCGGTTCGCTGGCACGGAATTCCGTATGTGCCACCGACAGTCTCAGATTGACACAATTTCCCTACTTGAGCATTAAAGTCACCAGCTAAAACGACTATATCTGAGCGTTTAGCCTTTCGCAGCAAACTAAACAGCTTTTGGTAGAACTCATCCTTCGTTTCATCCGAACTGCAGTCAGTGGGAGCGTAGGCGGAGATTACGAAAAGGCATCGGCGAGTAGTGCAGTCCTTTCTCCTTTTCACTGATCCGTTCAGACGAACAGCACACATTCGGCTATCTACCGGGATCCAGTCAAGTAATGTCTTTTCGGCCCTAGTGCTCAAAGCTATCCCAACACCAGCTAATCCTCGTGAGCTAGCCGTCTCATCTCCTGACACCCTCAAGGTGAATTTTGCAGATTCATCCTGTTGGCCAGGTGTGGTCAGGTGAATAACCACACTTGGGTCTTGTATGCGTGTTTCTCAAACACAACATACATCAATGGCTCGGGATGCTACAGTCTTGGCTAGTGATGCCTGTTGTCCTATTTGAAAAAGTGTCCTAACATTAAATGCCCCTATATGAAATTGGTGACGTGGCTTTAGGAGACTATCGATGGTTGTTTTTTGGCTTCCATCGTTATCAGTGCACACAGAGTGAAGAGGAAGTGAAGAGCCATTAAGTGGAGGAGTTGCATTAGTAGAAGGAGGGCAAGATAATAGAGATGAAGATGAAGACAAAGGAGAGTGAGGATTAGAGAGGTTTCGTGTGCACACCGGATTGTGACGGCGATTGTTACTTCCCGGCTGCCCACACCGTGGAAGTTGGTTGCGTGACCGCAGAGCCCAGGGGACAACTGCTTGAGGCCGGTCACACACGGCCTGTTTTTGATGTTCTTTTTTATTTGGTGTGTCTTAGTAGTGTATTTATCACTTCTGCCCTGTGACACGGCAGCAAGAAGCGCGGTCGTTGTTGTTCCGGGTCCCGACCGATCCGGCATGATATTTTGTGTTTTTGTTTGAGACATGGCATTGGATTGAGTAGCTGGTTTTTGTCTAACCGCTATCCAAACAACCTTTTTGGCATGGTAGGACCTACAGTAACTTAAGTTCCAGCCAGCGTAGCTCGTTGGGTGATTGCGATATGCAAGCTTGACCACCACGTCAAGGTAGCAAAGAAACCAAGTTGTTTAGGAAAAGCACACTATAAGCCTACAAGAAATCGGGGTTCAGTTCGCCCCTAGAACCGACCGGCTCATTAATGTTGCCTCACTTTGAAGTCAGAGTGACCAATTACTTAGTCTTTGTTAAGTCACTGTGTTCCCATGTACCAAACTGAGACCCCAATCTTCATTGCTACTATCATCGTCATCATCTTCTTTTCCTCAACACTGAACGACTAACTGATGTGGGGACTAACAATAATCGCAGTAGTGTCACCCTCCTGACATGGGGTGAAAAGTTCTTTCCAAACATAGCTAACATCTCATTGTCTTCAGGGTTTATTAAATGTACTACGGACGAGTGTCGAGAATGATCAAGTGGGAGCAGAAGAATCAATTACGTTTATACTAGCTGGTTAAATAGACACTGGATGATAGAAATGTAGGGTTAACTGTTCAAGTCACAAGATCGTTTGTCCACATTTTTATTGTAGTGTTGGGAGGTTGCTTGTTAAGATGGGCAGAGGATAGAGGTGTAAATCAGCTGATTATTGCAGATTTAAGGTGTTACCGTGGTGTTGTATTTAGGCTATTCTCCGTTGTTTTAAGTGATCTCTTCGACAGAAATACGTTTTGAATACCGTATTTTGACGAAAAAACGTGCAAATAGCGAGAAAAATAGTCGTTTCCAGTGTGTCGACAAAATGCTGTCTTTTCATCGAATTGACATGCTGAGGTGCATAGGAAATGTCAGAATTCTTTGAAAATTGTCAACTATGCTATAAAAGGCTAAATAATTACTATTTTGGAATCTATTTTACGTAAATAATGGGGAAAGGGGTTGAATATCGAGGTAATTATGATTTCGTGATCTTTACAAAACTTCACGGTAAGAAAGGAAAAAGATTATTTCTGGTTATTTCGTCAGATAACGGTGAGGGACAGTCATTAAACTGGTAGGTACTGTGTTTTAAGCTTTCTATTTAACTCATCATTTCCTGACTGAATTTAGGTCATTTTCAATTTACAGATTTTGGTCTTCACTTCCGCAATCACTCAGTACATTTAGACATTCTAATGGGTTTAAAAAGGATAATACTTGTGTGAATGATTACATACTTGTGATATCATGAATGTATTTATTGAAATAAATATTTTTTGATTCCTGTGGTCAATAATCTTAGGGAATTATTTACCGCTACAGGCCTACTGTTACGAAGTGATTACACAAGAAGAGTAATGTAGTTATCTCTTTATTACCTAATGATTTCTTTTGAGACACTGGTGTTAAACGCAACAGAAGAATAATAGACTTTTTGTGATAAATGGGATATATGTTGCATAGTGTACTTGAAGTGCTTAGACTACCAATGCAAGTCGTGTACGCATAGAACCTACGTTTGTTTGCTAGGTTATGTTCCGTTATTACAGTACGAGGCAACTCTAAACATTAGGAACCCAAAACGAAACGACCTACAAAAGCACAAATGACCTTGAGCAACCGATCAGGTGACTGTTTTTTCCAGCAATAGGTTTTAGGGATATATGACACCAGCCTCCAGAAAGGACATATTGAGGCGACCCCTAAGCGCAGGGCATGTATATTATTGCCTATTGTCCAGTGCATAGTGCTGCTTGGGACTATTGTCGTTTTTTAACCTTCTGATTGGTCCTTGACGAGGTCATTTGTGCGTTCGTAGGTCGTTTCGTTTTGAGTTCCTATTGTTTAGAGTTGCCCAGTACGAACGTATGTTCAACGGCTATTTTCTTAACAACCGTGAATACTAATATTATATGCAACCGGGTCCAAGTTATACTTTAAGCACCACTTACTACCAATGGAGTGTGACCGCACCAATGACCTTGAAACGCTCACTGAGCAAGTCAGTGAAACCTAGCAAATAATCTTTTCATCGTCAATAGCATGTGCTCATCTAGGTGTTATGCTATTAAATGGGATTTCTAGGAAGTTTCAGCTTAGGTTTGGGAAAGATTAAGTTATTCTTTAAGTCAAGGAGAGGTTGGAGTTAGATTAAACTAATAAAGGCGACATTAGGGTTGGTTCGAGTTAGATTATAGTTAGTTCAGGGATCTTTTCACGTTAGGATTAGATTCAGGAATGATTAGGGCTACCGTTAGGTTTAAAAGACCCAGACAATTGCATGCGTAGAATGTGGTTAAATTACTATGTTGATATAGAACTTGTCAACTGTGGTA
This sequence comes from Trichobilharzia szidati, assembly GCA_944472155.2. Taxonomy (NCBI): domain Eukaryota; kingdom Metazoa; phylum Platyhelminthes; class Trematoda; order Strigeidida; family Schistosomatidae; genus Trichobilharzia; species Trichobilharzia szidati. The sequence continues at coordinate 134,276,502 of OX235271.1, forward strand.
GAGTATAATTCCATTGTGTGTAACTTTCATTTTGATAACGTCTCACAGCGTTATACAGTAGTATTTATGCTTCGAACACAGTTTATTGCTCAGGAAATATTACTGTATTGCATTATGAGACTTTGTCAAAATAAATTTTACCCACAATGGAATTATGCTCTGTTGATTTTCCAGCCTGAAACAGAGAACCAACGACTAGCGTGCGTTCAAGGTCTTCCGAGCTTTCACACTCCTGGGACGCTGTTGTTGAACTTAACCTTATTTTTATCACATGTGAGAGCAAGGTATCCTCTGTAACACTTTTCTACAGATTTATGCATTATTTCATAAATATATGTATTCCATACACAAAAATACCTCCTTCACGTGATTGGTGCGTTCGAGGTCATTCGCTGATTGGTAGTTGGTGGAGCTTAAAGTTTAACTTTGCCGCGGCGGGATCAAACGTAACTGAAACACTTCAAGCAAGGCGTGATGACGCATTGAGGAAATAATAACAGTTTAAGACTGACGCCTTTCACATAAGTATTAATACGGTGCCTATCATTCTCGGTAACTCTACAATGTCCTCAAAATGATAAGTGAAAGAGACAAAGTTGGTCGACATATATGCATACACTTGCAAGGAAACAATATTCAACCAAGTAAAAAGTAATCCAGAATGAAGGAGTGCATGTTTAAACTAAAAGAGTTAGTAACAATCCAGTGAAAAATCACAGTTGTAGCGTTTTTTATAGCTGCGTCACAGTCATCATAAAATCCATTAAACACTCTATGCGCAACATCTGCATCAGTTGGCCTCCGTTGGTAGTGGTGTTGGACTAGTCCTTGCAGTTCTCGTCACTACCAGATCCGTTCGGAGAAACCGGATGTCAACATTTCAAGCAGAGATTGAGACTGTATTCCTTCGAATACCTTCGGCCGTATTGAGAAATATCTGAGGACGCATACATATCAGGTAAATTAATCTTACCTCTGGTGAACTATTCCTTATCTTAGCCACAGTGGATATGTGAGCAAGGGAGGGAACAATCACAGAGTTGATGATATTTTATAGATTATTCGTCCATATATTCCATGACACATTTGAAGAATTGTGGAACTTCCAAATGACCTGTCACACTTTCTCTTCTGTTAAAACCCAATGTTACACAAGTGACTCTTATCCATCCGTTACAACCAACTGCATAGAAGAGATCCAATCTTCAAACTTTATACTTCTTTGATTATGTTACTCAGTGATATTCTTCTTGTAAGTAGCCCAAATGCTTATCACATCTGTGGAATTTATACTTATGTTAACTTGTTCCCTTAAGCTAAAAAATATAATGTCTATCTGATTTTATTATTGCTATTTCAAAGCCCGCCTCAGTAACGTACAACACGTATTAGCCGCAACGTTTATGCAAATGAAAATCTATGAAACACAAAATAATCGAGCAAAGAATATTCTTTTCAATAAATTCCGGCTCTACACTTATATATATGTGTATATACACAGAATATTCTAGACTAGCAGTTAATAGCAATATTAATGTTTTTTAAATAATGTCAATTTGTAAAGTATGATCAATGGAATTACAAATCATTGAAGATGCTTAAATTAGATTTGAGTGGTTGACGGTATCGACGTTCGCGAGTTGTACGGATTATACTAACGCAAGATCTTATACCAACAACTTCTATAGTGTTCGTTCTTCGAGTACCAAATGGTAAAGCAAAAGACCAGATTTTGTCGTCCAAAGTACGTAGTATATTTCGGGACAAAATCGCGGGTAGAGGTGAATGCTTAGCTAGCTAGTAATCGTGCACGCACGTGACACGACGGAGCACCAAATGGCGGGGATGCTTGACCGGAAGCCTTCAGCTAAACAAGTCGACTTAAACAGTGAGTGTCAGCATCCAATGTTGAGTGATGATTGCTGTGGTTAATAATTTTGGGGAATTAATTGCCGCTACAGCTCACTCCCCCCTAGTGGGTTTGTGAGGACCCTAAGACATGACCAGCCGGAAGTAAAAAATCTCGATGGTTCCCTTATGGGTGAAAAAAATCTTCCGAGCGGCTTGATCGAGAGCCTGCTGGTCTGTCTGCCTACGCTAATAGGGTGTCTGTACATAGCTTCCTGGATGTTGTTCGTTGGGTCCCGTGCTTCGTTTGTTTCCTGTCCAGTGCCCGTTGCACCTGGAAAAGAAAACAAGAATGCTGAGAACCCTGTCAAGGAAAATGTACCAAATAAGCGTTTTTTATCAAAAAAATGACGGGCATCTACTATACAGTAAAATAATGTAAAGTTCAAATATCGGGGAAAAAATATACATCTAATTTAATGTACGGTTATAGGAAAAATATCGTTTACTCGTGTTTAATGATGCAACATAAAAAAATTGATGTGTCACTCAGTTATGTGAAATAGGTGTGAAGGTATTCTGGGAATGTAACGTTACGTCCAGAACGCGTTTTCTTAGAGTGATCGACCGAAGTAGCCAGTGGGCGTATGCCCTGACAGTCAATAGAGTGACCCCGAAAATCGAGTGAGTCAACGCCTATTTGACACTTCTGTATATTGATGGTAACACCATGTTGGCGTAACCTTTCAAATGCCAAGTCCAAGTGTCTAAGTTGAGTTTCCTTATCTGGACTGGCAATGAGGCAGTCGTCTAAGTATGCGTATACAAAGTCGAGACCGCGAAATACTTCATCGATGAAGTGTTGGAATGTTTGTGCCGCATTCCGGAGACCGAATGGCATACGTAGAAATTCGAAAAGTCCGAAAGGCGTGATGATAGCCGTTTTCGGAATATCTTCCGTTGCCATCGGGATTTGGTTATATGCTTTAACCAAGTCGATTTTGGAGAATATAGATGCTCCAGATAACGTTGCCATCAAGTCGTGTATGTGAGGCAAAGGGTAGCAATCAGTTGTTTTGGCGTTCACTCGCCGGTAATCACCAGTGGGTCGCCAATCGTTACTATCCTATTTCGGTACCATATGCAGTGGGGATGCCCATGGACTATTCGATGGCCGAATGATGCCAAGGGTGAGCATATGATCGAATTCGTTTCTGGCAGTTCTCAGTTTGTCAGGGGCCAGACGTCGTTCTTTAGATGGCACGGGCTGTCCTGAGGTTATGATGTGGTGCATAACATTGCTGGTTATGCACGGGAGATGGTTAGATGGGCAATTGAGTTCCGGGTATTTGTCAACAATCGGTTGAAAAGTTGGATCGAGGATTGCTTTCATCTTAACGATTGACAAGCTGGGGCCTATGTAAGTTATGCCTTTGATAGACAAACTAGTAGTGTTGTCAGTTAGTCGTTTACGGCGGACGTCTACGAGCAAATCATGATGATTAAGTAGGTCCGTGCCGATGATGGGCATTGTGACGTCAGCGATCAGAAAAATCCACCGAATAGGTTTGCGTAAACCTACGTTCAGGTAGACGTATTTCCGACCATAGGTTGCAATTGGTTTTCGACAACATTTCGCTTCTTTGCCATAGGTGTTGTGATATCAACACCAGTCAGGATTTTTGAGAGAAAGTGTGTTGGACTTAGATCGTCCACGTGCGTTTAGCCGTTGAGGGGATTTGGAACGACAGTAGGAGGAATTGCTAGGCTTGTTTGACCTAAGCATCTGCTGGACGGAGTTGATTAACTCTATCATTGCAGATTCCTTCCTCGAAGTTTGTTCGGTAACAGAGTATACTTCGGTAACTGGCCGTTTCGTTATCTCTAGAATTCTATCTGCAGAGACAGCTAAGTCATCCATGAGAACACCCTGAAGTGTCACAAGTACAGCCTGAACTGTCTGTGGCAGTTTGGATAAAAATAGTTCTCTAAACAGTCCTTCATCGAACTGACTTTGGCCAATGATCTCTTTCATTCTTGCCAGCATGCTCACGGCTGACTGATCTCCTAACTCAATGTTACGAAATAACTCATCCAGACGTTGTCGATCTGTGAGAACGTTTCTCTTGAGGATGGATGCTTTGAGCAACTCGTACGAGTTACTTACCGACATCTGCAAAGTTGCGCACCTGCTGAATTCCCGCGGTAGGGCGTGAATAACTGCAAGGAACTGTGAACGTTGATCGGTTATGTCATGTTCACAAAAATCGGACTCAGCAATCTGAAACCACGTTTCAGCATTATCTGGCCAATACGGTACTAGCTGAATTGTTTTGGCGGTTGATCGCATGCGAATAACCTTGGGGCTAAGGCCAGTCATGACGAAAATTATGCCGATAAAAATATAGTACAAGAATAAACACAAAAAGGAACGAACTCACCGGGTTTATCTGCGTGTGAATTGAAGATGTAGTTCGTGGTTGGGCTCACCATTTTGGTGGTTGGGCTCACCAGTTCAGAGACTGCGGGTATCGACGTTCGCGAGTTGTACGGATTATACTAACGCAAGATCTTATACCAACAACTTCTATAGTGTTCGTTCTTCGAGTACCAAATGGTAAAGCAAAAGACCAGATTTTGTCGTCCAAAGTACGTAGTATATTTCGGGACAAAATCGCGGGTAGAGGTGAATGCTTAGCTAGCTAGTAATCGTGCACGCACGTGACACGACGGAGCACCAAATGGCGGGGATGCTTGACCGGAAGCCTTCAGCTAAACAAGTCGACTTAAACAGTGAGTGTCAGCATCCAATGTTGAGTGATGATTGCTGTGGTTAATAATTTTGGGGAATTATTTACCGCCACAATATTTTATAATGTATGCCCTTGAATACGACGTGCATTTTCCCGTCTAGCAGGAAATATCCACTTTTGTGAATAATTCGTTTGGGAAACCTGATCTTCCTATCCGGCGAATTTTATTCAACCATTTCTTCTTCACCGAGCCTGTGTTTGGTACTTCCCACTGTCTCGAACTACTGCCCAAGCTTCAGGTGCCACTTCTGTAGCAACATCCCCCTCACTCTTTCAAATATACAGGGCTTGTTGGTCTGTTATGTGATTGTTGTGAAGCCAAATAACCCGAAAGTTACAGGTAAAGTCAAAAGCTTTTACTTATATACTTTATCTTTCTGTTCTGTGCTTTCTACTGTCTTTTGCCGTCAGTCTATTGGACAAAACTCCACTGTCTCTTATCATTTAATCATCGGTATTATTTTGGGAGTAAAATGACTATAGATTTTCACCCCAAGATAAGTAATGGGAGACCATACACCGTAGTCACCAGAGCTTCAGCCAAACTAAGCAAACAGGTGAAGGTGATGGAATCTCGCATACCGGTCTTGAAGACCAGGGTAAATATTCCCTGCGTGGACAGATTGTCCATGTCGTCGCAGTCCTACAGTGAAACTGTGAAATGTCAACAAAGCGGATGTGGCTCCATCCCTGTTAACACGACTAAGTTAATGGAGGCGAGTGGTAAATCTGCACAAAGTGGGAATAGTATGACACCTATATCCACAGTAGGCCTTGAAACAAACAGGAAGGCCAATAAGAAACGTTCACGACGTCGCAAGACGACGAAAACGTTCCCCAAGAAGGCAGACGATTGCAAGGTCTGCAATTCTATTGTCGAACAAGCAGACTCTGCTTTCGAATGTAACTTTTGTAAGCAATGGGTACATTGTAGATGTGACACCGGAGTACCAAAGGTATATTACGATTTTATGCGCAAGAACCCATGCCCATTGTTCTGGTACATATGCCCAAGTTGCCGTCCTAATGCAGCCTCGTGTAGTTCCTCTAAAGCTACAGATGGCATAGAGATATCAGGAAAAAATGTGAAACGTTTTACTCCCACCAACTCAGAAAACAGCACAATTGCATGTAAATCGGGGATACCAAAATCCACACCGGTTATACTTGCAATTCCTGCCATAACTGCCCCAGACACAGAGGTTGAAGCACCAAGGGTACCTGTCGCTGGGAAAAGACCCTTACCGTCCACCAGTAAAAGTGGCCACAGCACTGCGACACATAATAATACCCAGTTGCACCAGACGAAACAAAACGGTCTTAAGGGGGATGACAAATGTGCGAGGACCGAACCTAAATCCACGGTTAGTCGATCAAACTGCGTTATCCTCTTTAATGTACCAGACTGTAGCAGTAGTCTGCTGGAAAGCAGGGCCCTGTTTGATCAGGAACAGTGGTCCAACTTATGTAGCACACTGGGTCTGGACATCCAACCAGTAAAACTGTGCAGATTGTATAAGGGCACTGCTGCTCCTCAAGGCAAACCATCCCCACTGAGGGTAACACTAGGCTCTGCCGAAGATGCCGAAAAAGTTTTATTGGCTTCCCAAGTCCTTTCTATAGGGAGGACCTGCAATATACGTGTTAGGCCAGATAGGCCATGGAAGGAAAGACAGATGGCGAGGTAGTCGCCAGAGCTTATTCCTTCTGCCTCCATGGTTGTTCACGGCATTCCTGAACTGGGAACTGGGAACGCTTGTGAGAAGCACTGTCACGATGTACAGCAATGGAGATGATTGGCATCCCAGATGGGTCTGGGAAGTTCAGGGGCTGTCTCTATTTTTAGACTGCCTCGACCCACTCACCTAATGTCAATTAACACTCCACGTCTGTTAGCTGTTAAGTTCAGCTCCCGAGACCACTTGACTACTGCTCTCCAGAGATGGTACGAGACCAAGGACAAGGTCAGCAGACACATTCGCTGCTGCGAGAGCCGGCCTCGTACCCAAAGGAGGGAACAAAACGTTGTCATAGAACATCCCCAACCCCTAGTCACAATACAGCGGTGCAGCACGGACGATGATAGCCAGTGTCATCCAAGTGCTCCGATTGAATCAGAAGAAAAAAACGCCAACAGGCCGGTTCCCGGGGAATCGGCCAACTAGTTCGTAGGATAACTCCTCAACCGACAGCCCACATCACGTCAACCACCCCCCAATACGGGGACGTGGTGAGACTGACTACCAGTTGCCTGTACAGTAATGTGAGAGGTCTAAGAGGCAAAATAGCTGAACTTAGATACCTACAATCACAGCTGAACTCCAAAATCATAGTACTGACGGAAACCTGGCTAACCCCTACGGTGGCAGACAGCGAAGTCAGTATAAATGATATGGTCCTTGTCAGGCGAGATAGGGATCTGAAAGAAGGAGGTGGAGTCGCCATATACGCCGACAAACAGCTCAGATGTGTCCATGCAATCGACCCTCCCCTCATTGAGCTCCCTGACTCCATATGGTGCCATTTCACCGTTGGGTACTGTGAATATCTAGTGGGCAGCATTTACAGATCACCTTCATGTGGAGCAGACCACAACCAGGTACTGCTGAATACAATTTCAGCGACACAAGACATGGGTTATGATCAAATTGTCATAGCTGGCGACTTCAATGCCCCATCTCTTAGCTTGATGACGGGATATGCCCATGATAGATTTGATCGAAATCTGCTGCACACCATCGGGGAGGCCGGATTCACTGAAAATGTCAGAATGGATACTAGATGGGGCCCAGATGGGAAGTCTTCTAGACTAGATTATGTGCTCACTGGTGACCAGCTATTAGTGGAAAACGTTCAGATCACGACTCCCATAGGTAGTAGTGGCCACGTGGTCATAACATTCGACATAGTCCTCCGCGAGCGTTTACAGTGGGACAATACACAGCCCTATCTGTGTTATAACAAAGCCAATTACACCCAAATGCGAAGACTTTTGTCTGGAGCAAATTGGCCGAAACATTGGACAGAGCTAACAGTAGAAGAACACTGGAGAGTGGTAAAGGAGATCATTCACCAGGCGGTCTCAGACACTGTTCCTTTAGTCACACCTAAAGCTAGAAAGCAACGTTCATGGCTAAAAAGGGGGACACAACGCCTTCTACAGGCGAAGCGAAAAGACTGGTTTGCGTGGCGAGTATCGAAGAGTCAACCCGAACATGAAGAGTACCTCGAACTCAGGAATCGGTGTAACATACGAGTCCGGAGTGATAGAAGGACATTTCAGAGAAACCTCGCCAATAAGCTTCTCGTGAACCCCAAAAGCCTATACAGGTTTATGTCTGAAAGAAAACCGACCAACCAGGGAGCTTGCAATCTAGTGGGTTCTGATGGGAAATCTCTTACTAGTCTTGAAATGGCAGAGACATTCAGTCTAGCCTTTCACAGGCAACTGAACAGTAACGAGGATTTTACCCCCACAAAACATCAAGATTACAATGCAAGACCAACGTGCGAAAACCCGCTGGGTACATTTCAAATTACCCCGGCTATGGTACTCGTAAAATTGGGAAAGTTGGCTTCGGGAAAGTCCGCAGGCTGCGATGACATAAGACCATCCGTCCTGAAGCAGTGTTCAGAAAGTCTCTGCCAACCCCTAAGTGATCTGTTTCAACACTCCTTTGATGTAGGGAAACTTCCATGTGAATGGAAACGAGCCATCCTATCCCCTATCTTCAAGGGTGGTGACCGGCAGAACGCGACCAGTTACAGACCAGTTGCGCTACTCCCAGTGATATCGAAGATATTGGAAAGTCTCATTGACGACCACAAGAGAAAATACTTCGACGGGACTAACCTACTCCATGAAGCACAGCACGGTTTCAGGAGGGGAAGATCCTGTGTGACGAATCTTCTACTAGCTTGGAACGATTGGACACTATCCTGGGATGTAAAGGTACCAGTCCATGTGATCTTTCTCGACTTTGTGAAAGCATTCGGCACAGTTCACCATGGTCTGCTCCTTCACAAAATAAGCAAAGCGGGTGTTTCTGGAGCACTTCTCGCATGGCTGGAAGATTATTTGGGCGAGAGAGAATTCTGCACCAAAGTCAACCGCATCCGATCATCCTGGCACACCTCGGCATCAGGGGTTCCTCAGGGTTCTATCTTAGGGCCGTTGATGTTTTTGACTTTTATCAACGACCTGCCCTGTCAACTGAATTGCTCTGCGCTTCTCTACGCTGACGACGTAAAGATTTGGAGAGCAATAAACTCATCGGAAGACTCCGACAGATTGCAGGCTGACCTGCAAACTCTGGGGGACTGGGCTCTGGCTAACAGAATGCCTTTCAACTTAAAGAAGTGCAAAGTAGTGCAACTTCATTCTGGCAGGTTACAGAGTGCAAATTACACCCTTGGTGGCCAGAACTTGAGTTGTGTGCCATCAGAACGCGATCTAGGCCTTATTTTAACAGAAAAGCTAGACACCAGTGTAAATTACACGAGGGACATCGCCAAAGCTTACGCCACTTTACACTTTATGCATAGGCAGCTGGGAGCTCTTACTCCTGAACTATTCCTAACGTTGTATACGACATACGTGAGGCCACTCCTTGAGGTGCATAATATCATTGCTCCTCCGCTACTCAAAAGGGATGCTAACATGCTAGAAAGTGTCCAGAGACGAGCGACAAAATGGGTGATCGGCCTCCGCAACAAATCATATGAGGAAAGACTGAAGAAATTAAGTCTTTTCACACTTAGTTACCGTAGTCACGGGGGAGACCTCATCACCGTCTATAAGATCTTAAATGACCAGGCCCATCCTAATAAGAGCATCCTGCCATTAAGTGATTATAGGCTTCCACGAGGTAACCCGCTAAGGATAGCACACCAGAGACCAAGGACTCGAGTGCGTTCACATTTCTTTTCGCTTTGAGTTTGCCGTCTCTGGAACGCTTAACCGGCGGCCGTGACTACAGCTCCATCTGTGGAGACTTTTAAGCGGAAGCTGGACAATCATGCAGAAATGCATGGTTTATGTCTCAATGGCTTACCCTCTTAAAATTTGAAACCACATTGTCAGTGGATAAGCATACAAGCTAAATCTCCACGACCCGTCCTGTCTTCTCCCACTGTACCGACTACTCTATCTTTTCTTTCTTTCTTTATTATTTCACCTTTATTACTTCACTTATCTCAACCTATATTATCTACACTACAACCTACTATTATTATTATTCTACTTTTATGACTATACCGAATGACCAACGGGTGTCGGGTCAAACTCCATTCACGGCAGCAGCTGAGTCCTAACATACTTCACAATACAAACCACAATCTTGACCAATCCTCGCACCACTCCTCTTGGAGTCTACCAGAGCTAAAGCAGTCGAGTGGCGGGACTTACTACGCATAAGTTCACCGAAGATCTGGAACCTCTACCTTACAATCAAGAAGCGAGCTCAAAGAAATCACTGGTTTATACTAGCTCGTAATCAGGATATTGGATATTGGAATATCAACTAAAATTAGAAAAATTCCACAAAAATGCCGGATTATTCAAACCTGGATGGCCAAGGTAATGATAATGTCTGAACCAACTTCTTTTGGATGCATAAATTAGGCTTGTTAATATGGATCCCCGCAGCCTCAGTGTGCATAAGTGACCTTCAAGTGCTCAGCCTCTTCGTAAGACATTTGTGCCGCTATCCTGTCGTTGAGATGACGTCACACTGCGTTGAGGTTTGAAAATTCTGCGTCGGTTAACTCTTTAAATTACAGCAAAAACAAATCAGGTGTCTACAAAATGAGTGCGAACAACTTACTTCACCTACAGAATTTTCCGACATCAAAAAATTGCTGGAGGATGGGGAGAAATCACAACATCAGGCAGATCACTTAGAAAAGGTAAGACAAAACAATTCTGATGTTGTAGTATTTGAGGGAGCTGGAAATTCAAACGAAGCATAACGTCATTGGCATTCAGGCGGCTGTCTCTTCACTCTTTGATTATGCTATCAAAGGTGTCTTCACGGACATCAAACACTCCGTGCAACTGAATGTACCTACGAAACGTAGCTTCGGGGATTACCAGTGCAATTCTGCTCTTGCCATTCGAAAGGTATGTCCTATAATCCTTATGTAGCCCTTAGGAAATCAATAGTGAACTAAGCCCGCTGGATATTGCCAAGTCTATTGTTTCTGCCCTACCAGTTAATGATTTGATTGAAAAAGTTAGTGTTTGCTTTGTTGAGTAACCCATCTGTAGGTAGATATTGTTCCCCCTGGCTTCATGAACATCTGGATTCGTCATACGTTTGTCGCTGCAGAGATCAGCAAAATATTACGTTTCGGAGTTACGCCTCCATTCATCCCTCACAAATATTCCGTAATTGTTGACATGTCCTCTCCGAACATCGCGAAAGAAATGCACGTTGGACATCTGAGGTAAGATGATTGAGAAAACTTGCATAATAATGCCTCATGTGCAGGTTTTTTGTGTTTTTGGTGAACTTTTAGTGCACCACATTTGCAATGTTTCCTATGGACTTGTTGTCGTTGTGCTTCCAGTGGGTAACTTATATTCCTGTTAATCTGAAAGGTTGGTATTAGTGTATCTCACTAGAGCTAAGTCATAGTATTTGATTGACAAAGTTGGAGGATCAGGTGATTTGTGACCTGTGTATTAGTGGTAGACACTCACTGGACCACTGACAATTGTTAGGTGACTGAGCTGTATGTCGCTGTAACGTATGCTATTTCGAGTTTTGCACTGATTAGTTCAGTACATTGCCTAAAACGTGTTTCATGGATATCCTTGGACCGTTGTATCTTGGTTCAGATGTATTTTTCTTTGTTTTGGAACTTCATTGATTGTAAGTTATTGCCCCAACAACAATTAGTGTCATTAACCCTCATTGCATACGCGTGGCTCATATCTTGGTATATGAAAAATTAGAGTTCTTGTCACATGAGTGTTATGTAAGAAATTTGTTGTGAATGGCTTTATTCGTAGGTTAAATGTGGCTCGCAACCTATTACATGATCATCAACTCATGCTTCGCGTGCAATCGAAATACAGTTTCCATTCTTTTCCAGACGTATCTTCATGTCTTAGACGTGATGTCAGTGCTAAACTCACTAGTGATAAGTGGCTTGTGCTAGTGGACGAGTTATGGAAGTTATCCTGTCTGAGTTTTCCGATCCACCTACATGGATATAGAAAATGCGTGTTTGGGCGGTTCAGATATATTAGGTTATATCACGAAGGGACATCACTTAGAAGACCAAAGAGAACTGAGGAGGTCTTTCGTCGTTTTCGGGAGTATGTGGCAGTGCGCACTCACAACCCTACCGCCGATCTAGTGCACGCCCATCAAGTCACCAGAAGAGCCTGTAGAATAGTTTACTTGCACCACCTTTGGTTGATGAGAAATCATCAGCGAGAACGCGAAGTCATGATAATATAATAGGTTTATTCCAGAAAATATTTTTGGTACAAATATGGAATTTCCAGCATGTAGTACAGTATTGCCTCCAACTTTTTGATGACAGAGGTGATAATTAAAACATGCCATAGCCTTGATAATTTTGTTCAGTAAGAATATGAATATAAAACTAAGTGGAAACATTAACAATACCATAATGAAAAAGTGAGTCGGTTTAATTAGAGTTCCGCAGTTATTTGTGTGTGAATGCATTACTGTTACACTTGTAAGGTTTAAGTTGTCCTTTAAGAGTGAAGTTATGAAAGGTTTGAGGCATATCATCTTGTATGGACTCATGGACATACCAAATCATGGCATTATTTAGGAGGCGACTTGCATATTAGTGTTGTAATTGCTAATGGATTGAGAAAACTAGGGTTGTTAAGAGTAATATGTTTTCGGTGTAGCACTTAATTTGTTTTAAGTACTCTTTTGCTCACCAAACGAATTATCAGGCTTTTGTGCTTATCTTCGGAGATTTTAACGGGGTGTCATGTTTACATGATTGTTGTGGCATGAATACAAGCTGCACACTGTTATTCACAAAATAGTTTTGTATAATTCTCATCTAATCAGCAAGTTTGTATTGTACTCTACCGCATTAATTACGTTTTGACCTCATGGTCATTGAACTGAACGTAAGTGACTGCGCTATTTCTATTATCACCTGAAGAGGCTGTCGAGCTAAATGTTGATACCTCAGGATTATTTTTCTGTAGTACACAGAATACCCGCTTCATGTCTTCAAAAGTTGTTTCTCACTTTCCTCTTGTATGGTGGTGTATCGTCTCTCACACAACTTTTGTTTTCTCTTTCAGATCTACCATTATTGGAGAGAGTATCTCTCGACTGCTTTCGTTTCTTGGGCATAAAGTACTGAAGATAAACCATATCGGGGATTGGGGAACTCAGTTTGGAATGTTAATAACCCACTTGAGAGAGATGTATCCTAATCAGGAGACAGCCCCTCCTATCTCTGATCTTCAAGCTTTTTATAAGGCATCGAAGGTTAGATTCGATAAGGAGGAAGATTTCAATCACAAAGCCCATTTAGCTGTAGTTAAACTTCAACAAGGTGACCCGGAATATGTGCATGCCTGGAAACAAATTTGTGACATATCACGTAAAGGTAGGCTTTCAAAATGTTTTCGGATTAAATATGAATTAAGAACCCGGTAATCCAACCTCTAAATGTCACATAACTGAGAAGTAATCAACAAATTAAGTGAGTGTCCGATCTAGCGGAAGTTCAAAGTGCAGCACTCTGATACTTCTTCTGTCTGTTGAAATTAAGCTTGGAAGAGAACTCGCTCACATAATGTTACCAGGTTTCTTTTGACTATTTGTATGATTTGGGATGAGATGGACGACTAGACACACTACTGGGTGTTGAACAGACATCTGCTAGGACCATTGGATAGTCATGGTGAAGTCAACATTACCTAATTTGAGACTTGATGTATGAGTGGATCGACTGAATACATTAAAATACCCAATAGCAAAAGGAGATGAACAGAATTAAAAGGACTTGATTTGTGCCCAGGAAAAAGTAGGTACAAAGTAAACAAACATCCAGGACTTTCGAAAGGGAGATTGTTGAATGTATGTGTGTGTCGCTGAGTAATTTTGCTACCTATTCGTTGCATTCCCCGGTCAACTTTTTTCTGTGTATTTCCAAAGTCACAGTCTGATGTTTTGTGCTCCTCAGCGTGACACTTGTGAAGGCACTGTGCAAGTTTAACGAAGAATCTCTTCTATTTTTATATGTTTCGAGGTTCTCCTCATTCCACGTCTAAATAATCTGGGTTATTGACAGGTAGCAATCATATCAAATTGTGGATTCAACCACTGAGTTTCTCACATTCTTTTATTATCTCACTTTTCAGAATTCGATGATATCTATCGCCGTCTGGATATCAAGGATCTTGTCGAGAGAGGGGAATCCTTCTATCAAACCCGCATGGAAGAGTTTGTTAAAGATCTAAAAAGCCGAAACGCTTTGCAGGAGGATGAAGGCAGACTGATTTTATGGCCACCGAAATGTGAGATTCCTCTCACAGTTGTCAAATCAGATGGTAGTTTTACGTATGATACATCCGACTTGACTGCTTTACTTCAACGGTTGCACGAAGAGAAAGTGGATTGGGTGTTGTATGTAGTGGATATGGGACAGGTGAGGGAAATGAATGTATATATCTGCACATTGTCAAAGCGTTACTTGTCTGCTTTTGTACTTAGATTTCATTAGAGATCAATCAGTCAAATAAATGTTGTATTTAGACTGGCTAATTGTCCTGTGGCCACGGAATTAGTTTTTACAGTGGTGTTTCAGTCTACACCTTTTGGCTTGACTGAGATCAACACTAAATAAGTTCATTTATTGATGTTATAGTTTGACCAGGACACATTGGACCCTGTTTTGACTGGAGGCATTCTTTCAGGTGTATGGTCAGTCTGCTACCTCAAACAATGAAGCGTCAGAGGCGTATTGGTTAGCTCATCTTTCTTACCTAAGACTACGTTTAACCTAATTATCGCTCATTGAATCGCTGCACTAACCGTAGCAACTGATCACTTGCTAGCTCGTGCTCTCACCTACCGTGTGTCCTTTTGAAAGTATGAAGTAACTAACTGCATATAGGGGTTGATAATTCGGGACTGTCGGCATCTTTGAATTTGACTTCTAATTTGATTAGTTGGAGGAGGAGGAGGAGGAGAACGACTAGTGTTGTGTGTCAACGAAGCTTAAGGGTACAACTGCTGGTGATGGTTTAACGATGGCTGTAAGTATAGATACTTGACAGGTTGCATTCAAATACGGCTGCATTTAGGTTGATGTTGTTATTTTATTTCTCACTGATGTGTGAGGTCGACGGGTGTTTTTGCTTAGATTTCAGTCATCTTTGTTATTACAACTATGTTTAAGGATCCAGAATAGGTTATCAAGTTACTGTAAGGTCCATCACTGTTGTTATCATTACTTTTGTTTTGTGCAAAATTTGTTTAATTGTCAGGTGTACACAAATGAAAATTCAAAATTCTTTTATTTGTTAACCCCATTTGGGATAGAGTTAAGATATTTTTCTTTTCATTAGTATAATTTATTGGAATACTACTATGTTAGTTGGTGTCTTTTGGTTTTGAAACTATTTGAATACTTCTACATTTAAAGAATTATGATTATCATAGGGAAATATGACATTTGCTGAAAACTTATATCCTTGTTGCAGGGTGTTCACTTTAACACTGTATTTGCGGGTGCGGAAATGTTGGGATACTATAACCCTGATGTGCATAGAGTTCAACACATTGGCTTCGGAGTAGTGCTTGGCGAGGATAAGTAAGCAGTTTATTAATATATTTATGTTTGCATTTGTCAGTATCAATTTATAGGTGTTTTCGTCTGGTATTAGAGAGTTACGGTATCACATTTTTAAATCATATTTCATAAAGGTACTAATGTATTGGGTAGTTGCTGCAGACTATGGAGTTAGACATTATCTTTTCAGTCAGTCTACAACAATTTATGGTTTTGGTAGAAGTTCTGAAAGGCGATAGAAACGTCACCAAATATGAACTCATTTAAATTGCAAAGTAACCGAAACAAGCATCTAGTATTGTTTAGAGGAGTGAACTCTCATAACCACTTTAGTTTCTTTCAAATCAATTATGAGAAGAAAGTGGAATGTGTATTCATTCAATTTACATCAAAAGGATGTATAGCATTTCATCTCTTAAATTGAAGGAACATTTTTTACCTTTTTATAAATAAGATAGACTAGAGTTTCAGTCACTGGGCTCCGGATTCGAGTCGCACTCCACCTAGTTCAGTCTGGACAACTGGATAGTACAATGAGCCGTCACATCATCGGTTTAACTTATTCTGGTGCGTAAAACACTTGTTCTAACTAACTAAGTTATAACCAGTTGAATAAAATTGTTATTCGTGAGAGCTAAATCACCTTAGGAAAATGTTTAAACGAATGTGATTAAATGAAGATTGGTGGTGTTGATTAACTGAATCCGGTCCACACATTCAAGCCCATGACTTGATGGTATCGTCTTCCATGTGATGATGAGTAATTTTACGGGGTCAATAATGGTGGCGTGTCTGCGCTTGAATGTACTACCTTCATCTCCTAATTGCCCGTCTTGTTTACGGTACAATGGAAGTGATTCGTGGAAATATTTTTCCTGTCGCCCTACCTGTCTTTTCAGACATCTTCACAGATTGGTGGTGCGTTGGTGGTACAGCGGTAGGACGCTTGGCATCCACCCACTTGGTCCGGGGTTTGACACTCGGTTGCCACACTCCTAAAGCTCGCTAGGCCGATGGTAAAGCCAGTAAGTAGGGAAGGTTGGACATGGGGTGTTAATCGCGACGGATAGATAGATTGTATGATAGACAGCGAATCAATATGATGTGACGTTTTTGTCGCGATTATTGGTTAGTTTAATGTAACTCACACCACGTGATGTGACCTTGAGTGTTCTTTGTTTTCTGTCACTTTATTTGTGTGTACATGTAATTAATTAACCGTTCATTTTGTCCGTCCCCTCAATACTGTTCGGTACGTTTTTGTCTTTCCTTGAGTGACAATGGGTTTGTATATTTTTCTTGGTGTAATTGTATGATTTATTTTATGTTTCAGAAGCAGATGAAGTTTAAGTCAAGTCACTCTGCTTTTAACTATAGGTTAAGCCAAGACTCTGTGTTGTCAGTACTGAGCGGAAGGAGTAAATCTGTAGGCAAAATGAATGCTACAATGTTTCGAACAGTAATGGGAGAGGAAAAATATGAGACTATGCCGACGTTAACTGCACAGTCAGAAAAGAGTAGTGAGACTTATGCCCCTGGAAGCAACGAGTATAAATCAAACTATATGGTAGAGTTGGAGCTAGCGAAAATGTGTGTACAGTCCAAATAGAGAAAGAAATTGAATTGAAAAGATTACGACAAGCTAGTTGTGAATGTTCTGATCATAACAAGCCGCCTTACGAGCCTTCTACCTGTCATACAGTCGCTATATCTCCTAACGATGAGTTCGCCAGAGCCATGTCCAAGTTTCTGCACATGCCTAAAAGAGAGATTATTAAGTTTGACGGTATTCCTGTAAATGATTGGAGTTTTATAAAGAATTTTGAAGACTTGGTGGATAATGATGCTATTGTATACCCAACTAGACTAAATTACTTAATTCAGTATTGTGAGGGAGCAGCAAAAAATGTAATGAAACACTGTGTTTTGTTAGAGCCAGAGGAAGGTTATTATAAAGCCCTAGAACCGTTAGAAGAAGCATTTGGCCAGAGGCATGTTGCGGCCCGGACTTTCATAGAGAAACTCCTGGGATTTCCGAATGTTAAAAGCAATGATGCAGCATTATTAAGAAAGTTATCTCACGAGATGCAAGCCTGCGAACTGACATCAAAGCAGATGAACTATGTTTCAGACTTGAATTCTGGTAAAACTATTGAACAACTAGTTCTAAAAGTCCCTGTCCATTCACAGAGAGAATGGATAAAGGTCGCTTGCAACGTCACAAAGAGCGGTCGTGAGCCATCATTTAGCGACTTATGCTTGTTTGTTAAGGAGCAGTCAGATATGGCTAACACCAGGTATTGGCTGCTAATCAATGGTTATTCCAGGGGAAGAAATAGTAAAGGGTTTAGCATCCCTGCGAAGAAAAACTCTGATTCTAAACACCGAGTGTTTGTTACCCGGCTCTCAGAGAATAATGTCGGAAAACCGAATAATGATCCTAAGAATGAGTCACGTCTATTTATCCCACCCTGTATATTATGTTCAGGAGGACATTTCCTAGACCAGTGATCGGAGTTTAATGATAAAGACCTTGACGAACGTTTGGCATTTGTTTCCAAGAGAAAACTGTGCAACGTCTGTTTGAAAGCAAATCATATAGCAAAGAATTGTCGTTCTCCAAGGTCGTGTACAGTTGAAGGTTGTGGTTGGAGACACCACACATTGCTGCACAGAAGCCAGTGATTATCCGACGATATAAAAAATGATTTGCATATCAACTCTCAACTGTGTAGTGATATGACCTTGCACAAGACTCCGAGAAGTGAGACAGCATTCGTTATAGTGCCCATTTTGGCCAGATATAATGGTAATGTTGTTCAAACCTGTGCGTTCTTGGATAGCGGTTCAGACGCAACACTGGTCACAGAAGATCTAGCAAGAGAATTAGGTTTAGTAGGAGCAACTAAGACAGTCTCCCTTAAGACGCTTGGTTGACAATCCACTTTGTCTTGCATGCAAGTAGAACTAGAAGTCTCTCCATTGGATTCGTCCCTTCATGTTACTGTTTCTAAAGCATGGGCAGTACAGAGGTTGCCACAGTTACAAAGAGTTGTGCCAACAGCAGATCAGATGACCTCATGGAGTCACCTAGACGGAATAGTTTTACCGGAGGTTAAGAATGAAGAAATTGAGATGCTTATTGGCTGCAACGTGCCAGAAGCTCATATAACGATCGGTAAAAGGCTTGGTGAAGCTAACAAACCTTGTGCAACAAAGACCCCTCTGTGGTGTGGACATTATTGGGACCATACAGGAAGATCCTTGGAGAAACTAGCATGGTCAATCATACCTCAGCTACAGAAAAAATTGAGGCTATGTTCGAACGGTTCTATAAGAATGAGTTTGACGATGTGAGTGGTCACGTGCCCATGTCTGTTGAAGATCGTAGGGCTCTAAGTATTATGTCGGACGGACATTATCAGATAGCACTTCCATGGCGTCGACAACAAATTTTACCTAATAATGGAAAACTGGTGATGAGTAGACTCAATTCGTTGAGGAAACGCCTCTGTGAAGACTGAGACCTGCACAAGGAGTATACTAATGTAATGTCTCAGTATATTGAAAGAGGTTTGGCTGAAATGGTTGAAGAGGATCACGTTAATGTACAGGTTTGGTACTTGTCACACCATCCGGTTTTCCATCTCCTAAGAAGCCCAATCAATTAAGGATTGTGTTTGACTGTGCGGCAGAGTACTCAGGAATATCTCTGAATAAAAATCTGTATTCTGGTCCGGATCTAGTAAATAATTTGGTGGATGTCTTTATGAGATTTCGGCAGCGACCAATAGTCATCACTGCAGATATAGAAGCTATGTTTCACCAAGTTATCGTTCCTTTGTACGCCAGAAACGCTCTTAGATTTTTATGGTGGGTCGGTGGTGACGTGAAAACGGAACCAGCAGTTTACCGAATGAAGGTGCATATTTTCGGAGCAACATCTTCGCCGAGTTGTGCGACCTTTGCCTTACAAAGGACTATTGCAGACAACGCCGATAAGTTGGACGAGCGTGTTATTCAGGTAGCTAGAGAACAGTGTTGTGTTGACGATTTGCTTACTAGTGTTAACACGTTAGATGAGGGTAAGCTGATTTATACTCAGCTGAAACAGATCCTAAAACTAGGAGGATTTGATCTGACCAAATGGACTAGTAATAACCGAGAATTAGTGAAGTTCATCCCAGAAGAAGATCTCACAGAGAGGAACATCGATATCCTTTTACCTAAAGAGAATAACGAGAGGACTCTGGGTATATCATGGAATGCACTAAGTGATAGTATCTGTTTTCGAACTCGTGAATTTTAAACAAGAACAACCAGAAGAACTCTTTTGTCATACGTGGCTTCGATATTCGACCCGGTTGGAAGTATAGCACCGATATTGCTGCCTGCTAAATTAATTTTGCAAGATACATGTAGAAGGCGATTAGAATGGGATGCAGACCTACCTGAAGACTGTCTAGCCGCCTGGAATAGATGGTACAAGAATATTAATTATTTGCATAAAATTCGTATTCCACGATGTATAATGCCCATTTCCTGTGAACTGTTGAGCATTCAGCTTCACTGTTTCTCAAACGCTTCAGAATTCGCATACGGTGTTGTAGCATATATCCGTGTAGAAGATGTTTCTCGCCAAGTTCATTGTTGTTTACTGCTGGCCAAATCTAGAGTCGCACCATTGAAATCTCTTACTATACCTAGATTAGAGTTAGTAGCTGTTGTATTATTATGCATGTCTCAAGATGGGTAAACATCTGCAACAACGGCTTCGTGTACCTATTTTGTCTACGACTTACTGGACGGATTCATTAATTGTGCTTCATTCGACAGAAAACACTAGGAAAAGATTTGTAAGCAGCAGGCTCGCAGTTACCCATGAGTTGTCCACACCAGATCAGTGGAGACACGTCAGTAGTAAACAGAATCCTGCTGATTACGCCTCACGTGGACTTTCGTTAGATAATGATGTTAAGATTAACGAGTGGCTTTATGGACCACAATTCGTAAGGGACAGGGAAGAGAATTGGTCTTATATGGATGAAGATGAAAGTGTTATCAGCAATAATGTGTTATTGGACGATATCTGTCTGTTTACGTGCTTATCGATAAGAGCCTTTCATATCGAAATGGCACATACCTTAGACACTGACTGCCTTCTGTGTGCATTCTCTAGGTTTGCTGCAAGAAGAGGATACACGAAGCCCATATTTATTGACAACGGTTCTAACTTCAAGGGGTTGATGCTAGTTTGAAGCAAATTATTAGAAGTTGGGATAAGACTAAGATAGCAAATAGTTCTCTAGAAAAAGGATGTGAATAGCATTTCAGTCCACCTAGAGCCAGTCATCGTGGAGGTGTATGGGAGCGCGTTATTAGATCCGCTAGAAAGATCTTACGGATGCTACTGTTTCAGGAAGTGCTGACAGTCGAAACACTGGGAACATTCTTGGTGGAGTCTGAAGGAATTTTAAACAGTCTACCGTTGGTGAGGTTGACAGGTGACGGCGATGAATTAAGTGTACTAACTCCGAATGAATTATTGCTACTTCATAAACAATTGACGTTTGAAGAAATAGAAGCTAGTAGAACGTCATTGTGTAATAAAAGATGGAAGGAAGCACAACATTTGACTGATTTGTTCTGGCATAGATGGCTACGTGAATATCTTCCGATGCTGCAAACAAGATCTGAATGGTTGGATATAAAGCGTAACCTACAACCTGGTGATCTCGTCCTAGTTAACAGTACTGACACACCGAGAGGCCTCTGGCCAAAGACTATAGTTAAGCAGGTGTACTATGACGAAGATGGCCGCGTCAGGACGGTGTGTTTGAAACCTGCAATTCAAGAAGTCGAACGAGATGTAAGAAGCGTATGTTTGTTGGAAGAAGCAGACAACCTGAAGGTTCCAGATACGAGAAGCCAACGTGGTGATCGTTCGCTGGGAGTGTTGATCGCGACGGATAGATAGATTGTATGATAGACAGCGAATCAATATGATGTGACGTTTTTGTCGCGATTATTGGTTAGTTTAATGTAACTCACACCACGTGATGTGACCTTGAGTGTTCTTTGTTTTCTGTCACTTTATTTGTGTGTACATGTAATTAATTAACCGTTCATTTTGTCCGTCCCCTCAATACTGTTCGGTACGTTTTTGTCTTTCCTTGAGTGACAATGGGTTAATATATTTTTCTTGGTGTAATTGTATGATTTATTTTATGTTTTAGAAGCAGATGAAGTTTAAGTCAAGTCACTCTGCTTTTAACTATAGGTTAAGCCAAGACTCTGTGTTGTCAGTACTGAGCGGAAGGAGTAAATCTGTAGGAAAAATGAATGCTACATGGGGCTAGCAACCCCACTCCGTAAAAATAAAAGTCACTGTTACTGAAACTACAAGGCTGTAGCTTAAAGTCCTATATTCCACTCGGAACGAAAATGATTTAAAAAAGTCACAGATTGTGGGCACAGAACTTTGCAAAAAGATGCATTGGTTCAAGTTGCTAGACATTAAGACAGACAACATAAACAAATTACTGTTGCATAATTCACATGATTTAGAGGTTTCTACTGTCCACAAGTTTATGAAAATTGCCAGACTTGCAAGTTTTTGTCATTAAGTCTTCGTATGGGTTTTGTGTATTTTCCGTTTTAACTGTTCAGAAAACTCCTAAGCTCCTACAGAGAACATATGTTCTTAGAAACTCATGTTCACAGATGTGTTATTTATACCAGCTGTTAAGGAACTGCTCTGCTGCTCTGGACACTTATCCATCTATTATAATGTAGACAACTAGGTAAATATTATACAATCCCATAATAGTTATGACTAAATGGAGTTGAGGAATGCTAAAGAGGCAACATTTGAGTTGTTTTACTCAACCTCCAAAATAAAAAAGTCATCTGTCGTCAGTGTAACTCATCACGGACATTGGCATGATAAATTGGTGCTAAGAGATGAACAAATAAGAGTTAATAAAACATGATATAGAAATGTGTGAATGTAGTATGAATTTTCACTTTTGGACTGTAGAATGATCGTTTTCAGTATAAAATATATATGAACAATAAATGTTTCTAGGACCCAATAAAAATTGTATGATGCCGAATATATATATGTATATGTATATAAAAGGCATATTAGTGTTATAACATTGAATCAGGTTTTCAGACACGTTAGTGAAAAGGACTAGAAGTGGGACACCTAAATCTCTATGACCACAGATATTTCCTACCTTGTATCTTTAAACTTTTGGTTAATTTGAAGGGTTTTTGGTGAACTGGCCGTTGATAAGCCGGATTCAAAATCTAAATTTGAATAATCCGGTCTTATAAGGCGGTGGAATGTGACTATCCATCAAGGAAGTGTGTTTTGCTACTGCATGAACATCAGGACATGCAGATTTCGTAATCTTTGGCTTTATCCTCACCCCTCTTTGATATAATGTAATTTAGCTTGTCTCTTGTTTCTTTGATTTGAGTTGAACTCACCACCTTGTTACTCAATTTATTAGTCACTAATCATCTTACGCATCTCTCGTCTTTATTACGTAACTCCTTTAACATTGTATGCAAAGATTGGTTTTGTTTGAATTTGAACTGCCTGTGTAAAAACTAAATAAGTGTAATTTTGTGAGCAGTGCTCACTGAGTTCGGAACCTCCTATCAGCTGACATCATGTAAAATTTGCAAGTTTGTTAAACATTTTCTGTTCATAAACTTAATGATTTCTCTAGGCTATAGGTAGCGCATAAAAAGCCAACGAAATAAATGATGGTACCATATTATTCTGCTAAAACTGTTTTAGCTTTATTCAAAACCATATAGATGTAGTAATTACCTAAACGTGGATTCCACTATGAGTCACCTTTCACCAATTGACTTAAAGTTACATAACAAGACATCGTTGGAGCATCTGAACAAGGAGCCGACATGGCAATCTGAAATTGAACACTTCGGTCCAATTAATCGACGGGGAAATCTAAATCGAGTGAATAATTAATAAGACCCGTTGCATAGGAGGCGGCTGTCGTGACCCAAGTGGTCTAGTGGATAACGCTTTGGCGTTGGAAACTATGGGCACGGGGTTCGAGCCTCGGTGGGAACATCACTACTGATGTAGGTACATCAGAGTGACGATTCCCGAATAGTACGAAATGCGCGGTATGCTGGGTTCCACTGCTAGTCACTATCCACCGATTAACTCCTAGATATTATACCTAAAAATAAGTCTACAAGTCTGAAACTGTCTCTTGTTTCTCAAATGTATATTCGGTTGGTTATTAAATGATATCACTTTATTCTGATGATTTATCAAGGAAAAAATTCAAAACACGTTCTGGTGAAACTGTACGTCTTATTGATTTGTTGGATGAAGGCCTTGAACGCGCGAAAAGCAGATTAATTGAAAAAGAAAGAAATAAGGTAAGTGATTATTTATTTTTTTGAATGTCTAGGAAACTTCTTTTTTTAAATAATATTTTTATTACTTTAATCCTCCGCGTTTCAAGTGGAATAAATATACAGCTCCAAGCTTGGACTATGAAGTTTCAGTAGCACTGGTGTTTATTTTCTACAAGACAGGTTTGTTAGCCTCACGTCCAACCTTTGAAACTCTTCAGTGGGCTTACTACCAGATAGAGGAGAGGTTATGGAGTGCTTCGGTCGGGGATGTAATGTAACTTAGTGTGAAATATGAATGTATACAACATTTAGGCATTATGTATTTATTGTTAAATCAGATTCCTAGAGCATATTAGGAATGTTTTTCAACATTCATTCAACAAAATATGGTTTTACCAATCTTGAGTATTAAGATCATAAATTCAGCTGACCACTGTAATGTTGATTATGACAGGTGATCTTTACTTGATGATAAGATATAGTTGTATCTCTTCTTATTTTTATGCCTGCTTGTATAAAAGTGAATTGTTGGGTGTCAGTTTCAGGATTGACAGGCCTTTCTAGCCGTGGAGTTATGATTTATGCGTATACTACTGGCATAATAACCTTTTTGAACAGTTTTCATTCGTTTATCTATGGCTTAATTTTCTGAGGGTTGTACAAATATAAGATGCCGCGTATTTTATGTAATAAGGGACGTCTTTTTTCCCAGTGTGATTTTTGTATCTGAGTGTGGAAGATAATTGCAAGTGGTCTGTTAGTAATAGTGTCGTGTTCTGGTGGCTCACACTAGTCAAGTTAGACGAACCCCAAACCAACATCACTTCGTCATAAGAGTCAGTGACGTGAGAAATACAAGCAGAGTGAAATTAACTGCAACGTAACTACTATGTAAAATTTGTGCAATAAATAAGGATTTGTTTTAAAAATATCTACTTGCGACTAACATGTTATATGATGTATTTATCCACTTGACAATTATACTAAGAAAAGTGGTGTTTGCATCAGTGAAGTAAACTTCTCCGTGGATTACAAGAGTATTTTTTAGTGTTATTTCTTGGTGAAGATAGGTAAAAACTCCGGTTATTATCATACCTTGTTTTGTTGGCTGATATGAGTGTTTGTTGTCAAACCGACCG
This sequence comes from Trichobilharzia szidati, assembly GCA_944472155.2. Lineage (NCBI taxonomy): Eukaryota > Metazoa > Platyhelminthes > Trematoda > Strigeidida > Schistosomatidae > Trichobilharzia > Trichobilharzia szidati. The sequence goes on from OX235271.1 coordinate 134,301,517, forward strand.
CCAAACCCAATCTATATCTACAGCAAAACTAGCACAACTTCACTAAAAAGTCATCTGCATTTAGGATTGATTGATCAACTGGGCGTTTCTTGCGTGTTTCATATAATTCTAGTAAAGTACAGTAGCGGTAAGTAACAGGAATAAACATATATACTTCCCAGCCAACTAGCTTCTGTTTTTTTCGAAACAATGACGAAGATCTGTAGCTCAGGTGAATGAAGTCATTTTGAGATTAGCACCGAAGATGTTTAGATGAACACTGATAGCTTCGCAGCTTGTAGAACACAGTCATACAAAAAGCTTTCGGGATTATTGTCTTTTTTGAAGTGAGGTTACTAAACAATTTTGTAACTAATTATCTAATCAACAATTCCTCTAATTCTCCAAGATTACACATTTTGAATAACATATTTAAATTGAGTTATGTCGTTATTGAGTTGTTATGAAGTATTTATTTATGTTTTTGATCATTGTATTTTGGTCACTTAATGCGGGCAAATAATGCCAATTATGATGCTTTTGTGAAACACAAAATAATAGAATGATAATAATAATAATACCAGTGTAACAACAGAAGGCAAGAGTCAGGCAGCAGATCATTTATTAAGGAAATCAACACATATTTATATATTTTCATGTACATTATTATGCATATTCAAGCAAACAAACACTGTCTTCCGATTGGTTGTTTCTCACGTAAAGTTAATCTTTCATCTATTTGTGACTGTTTCTTGAATGTCAAATCCTCTATATGTTAACAGCATCCGCCTACGCAAAGTCAATCTTTGTTCACATTTTCTCACGACAAATCTTGGGAACGTAAATATTGACGTAAATTACTGTCTACCAATTTGGCTAGTAGACAGCTCTCACCACACTAGTACTTTGTTATCATATGACACTAACGTTTTCTATTTTTTTTTTAATCAGGAATTAACTGAAGCTGAACTGGAGCGTGCTCAAAAGGCAGTTGCATATGGTTGTATTAAATACGCTGATTTGTCGCACAACCGAACGATTGACTATATATTTTCTTTTGACAGGGTAAGTACTACTTATATCAAATGCAAGTAATTGCCTTCTGGTAGGAGGAAATATGTGAACACTAAATTTTAAAGAGACTTAATCACCCATATTGGAACGTATTTTGTTGTTATTTATTTAAAATTGGTAATGAAATCCAGGAGATTCGATTTGTTGAGATTAAAAATCTTTTCGGCTGAATCCATAGACGTTATTTCCTTTCACTTATTGCCTGTTTTTTAAAGTAAAGTCACCATTCAGGATTAGAGGCCAAAATTAGATATCTGCTGGTGGTTACTGCCCTTTCCTTCTTTAGTTGAAGGGATAACTGCGATGAACTGTGGCTATTGCAGTGTTTAATCACCGTATAAGAAACTTATAATAACTTACTGTCTTTTTGGTTCTGCCACAAGTTGTAAATCACTGTCTATATGGCGAAAGTGTTAGATCCCTTTAAAACCCCAAGGTCCATTCGATCACTGTGCTAAATTATAATATGAAACATCTTCCAAATAATGGAGTATTTAATAACTCGGATAGTTACACCTTATAATTTAGCACAACTGCTAATTAGTTAGAGGATTTCCTTTTTCGATAAAATGAAATTTCTTTTCCAAAGAAGTAGATTAAATGACTAAATTAAAGTTGTAATGGATTATGAAATTTTCGAAATAACACACTTGAAAAGTGTTCCTTGAAATACTGTTTTCAGTGTTAATTTTCATGTGATGTTTAAAAAAACAGTTATGCAGGGTAACGTTCTTGTATGTGTTGCGAGAGAACCTCCCAATTTATTGATAGGTCAAACTAATTTCTGTACATAAATGAATTCATCCAGATAACTGTACATCATGCTGTTTCATAACCCATTCACTACATCATCCATGAACTTAAAAAAGGAACGTCATACCTTTTGGGTGAAATTTTCTGCACAAACAATCTGGACACCTGTATAGATGCATATCAACAGCGGCTGCACGTCTCTAGGATGATATTGCTCCTCTACATCTGTATGTTTTGTTCCATCATGCGGACCTGTTATCCAGACAGTGGTGAAATACTAGATATGGATTGAATTTACAACATAATTCGTGTACTGCATCTATAATTCCACGTATTAACTATGGACTCATCTGATTGGTTGACCGAGGTCATGATTATGCCCGTTGACTTGAGTCGCTGTAATTAATTATCCACTATACAACCTTTGTAGTGAAATTAAATAGAACTGAAATTTTTTCAATCGATGTAATGTTTCATGGGATTTGTTTTTACTATTGACCATTATACTTTCAGATGTTGGATGATAAAGGAAATACTGCAGTTTACTTGCTATATGCATATACTCGTATCAAGTAATTAACTGTTTGAAATTCTGTATTCATCAAATATCTTTCTCTGTTAAACTAGTAATCTAACAACTACTTTATTTTAGTGTATGTAAACAATGCGCTGTGTAACCTAAGAAACATGAATTGCATTTATTTTGGTTTGTAGTGACTACCTGGGGAATTCAGAATGCGCATTTCGAGCTATTCGGGATTCGTCAGCTGGATGCGCGTACACTCGCAGTGATTAGTGGTGTTCCTGCTTAGATTCGAGTCTATAACCATCATTTAAAACGGCGAAACATGATACACAAGGCCAAGAGGAGCACCTGTTGGCATCTGAAATGATGGGTGCAGGTTTCGAGTCTCAGTGGGAACACCATCGCTCACTGTGAGTATGCAGCTGTATCCAGGTGACGAGTACCAAACAGGACGAGATGCACATCCCGGATCCCACTGCTAGTCACTACGAATGAAAAGAATTCCTAGACATTGTTGAAGGGTCCGTACTGAAAGCCGACTTGTCAACAGAGAACGAGCACTTCAGTCCGAAACACTCAATCAACGGGAAATGTAAAATTAATCTAAAGAAACAAATTAATGTAACTTGTTTAGACTGAGGTCATTTTGTTCATTGAAATTAGTCCAACACCTATCAAACCGATAGACTGAATATTATTTTCAAGCTGGAAAACTAACGCTGAGCAAACCTTGATTTCGTATACTCTTATTTATTTACAGATCAATAATCAGAAATGCTGGCTATTCGGAACAGACAATCAATGAAATCTCAGAAACAGTACCTTTATTATTTAACCATCCTATGGAGTTCACATTGGCTAAAGCTTTATGTCGATTACCAGATATTTTACTGAAAATTCAGAATGATTTCTTGTTGCACAGCCTATGTGATTATCTTTATGAGCTGTGTTGTACTTTTACCAGTTTTTATGATGCTTGTTATTGCATTGAACGTAATCAGGCAACAGGTATGTTTATTGGTTATAATTCTTTTTTTTTTCAAATTAGCTTTCATTATTTTAGTAGTGTGTATTTGATTGTTTTTGTTGGCTTCATATAGTAAAGCGCAACTAAAATACCTCGGGTTAGTTATTCAGGCATCCAACTCAGGTTAAATAAAACGAGGTCTTCTGTATTAGCGCACATGTTCTTCTATTGCAACCGATTTAATCTCATTATCGATACAGTGAGAAGGGAAACTAACCAAAGGGACTAAATGCCGTGTGCATAATGCAGCAATAACACTGTGGCGTGTGCTATCACTTACAAGATTTATAAGTAGTATATAGATGCAGATACAAATATGTATATCGTCTGCAGGAATATCAAATAGCGGAGTTTTTGAAACAATATGGAAAACATGAAAGGAAGTCGAAGTAGCACAACACCGAAGATATGTGCAAATAGAGGTTCTAATATGTCTTAGACGTCATTTACCTATGTCTATACACCGAGTTGCCAATTACTAATTCCCTTGCCAAATTATCTTGTGTTCTGCCATTACGATATAATAAGATTGGATATAAGCATGTGAGAGTAGAGAGCAGATAAACTGTAAAAGTTCAGATTTACAACAAAATTGTTTTATACTTGAATCAATTTCACGGTATTATTTTGCGATTCACATTGGATATGTTGCTTCTCAATTAGGAATCAATTATTCTTCGATATCCATTCACTTCATTTGTTATCAAATGGTCTCAATTAGTAGACGATAGTAATACTGTAGCTTATTGGTTTGCATGCTTGATCAGTGGAGTACAAGTTCTATTCCCAGTTGTATTCCTAACGACATCTGTAAAAACACACAGCATCACTGGCTTTCACATAATACTTATGGCTCAGCATCTTGTGAGTTGGTTTTCCATCTGGAGTAAAAGCAAAGTGGAGACAATACATGGAAGAGGTGCACAACCAGGGTATTTATGGCTGGTTACATTTAGCTGCCACACAAAAGGTAGATAACGTGGAGAGAAAAGAGATCCAAGAGAACCACAATAAGCGAAGATGTGAGGGAGAAGGAAAGGGACATGGGATCACAGAGAGTGTAAATGCATTTGAGTCATGGAGAACGATTTTCAGCCATATCACCGATATTCGCTAGCCATTGGTTCTTAGCACCCCGAAAACCTCAGTCAGACAACCTACATGTAATTACGTGGCTGGCTCAAACCAGTTGTCAAAGACTTCATAGACTGATGTCAGGTTTTGGTTTGACTATCCCTAACTCTTTTCCAGCCTAAGAGGTGACACTCAATGGAGGTTTTGTATTTCATGCAGTATTCCAATGATTGATTAAATTCACTTGTTATTTTTTGGGTAAGAAAGAGTTAACGCATAAGTATAAATTTACATTTTATACATCGTAGGTGATGTCCAAATCAACAAAGAACGCATTTTGTTATGTGAAGCTACTGCCCGTGTAATGAAATGTGGATTTGATATACTTGGAATCGAAACAGTCGAAAAGATGTAAAGAAAAAACCTGTGTATACAATAAATCTCTGGTGTATAAAAGGACTTAAATTTGTTACTTCTAAAATGTTTGTAGAAAGTGTGATGGAGACACTGAGAATGACAAAAAGAGACGTAGAGTAATGAATTAATGTTAATTAATTAGAAAATAGACGAAAATTGCTTTTGAAACAATTTAACCGTTAAGTATTAAAACTACGTTTTCGTTAAGAGCAGTATAATTTGTATAACCCTGTAGACAACAGGTTACATGAAATTCTGTTCCACTCGGCACATGAAAGATGAATAAATATATTGCAGACATGCTGGATCAGTAGTAATGATTTGAAGTTCATTCAGATGATTTTTCGAAAATGTATGAAAAAATCTACCAAAAGATAAGTGTGCATATCGGTACACTAAATCTCATGGTAGGTAGGTGAAGATAGCTTATACGGAATCAAACTAACAGATCTGATTTCCTGATAACAATCAATCAGCAGCCACAAACTCTAGTCAACTTGAGTATTTAGCTGATTATAGGAATTCGCTTAAATTTTGCATACGTGTTATCCCTAGACGCATGATACCTGATGTGTATAGCGAGACACTAATAAATGACCGAAATACTGAGAATTACATTTTTGAAGTAAAAGTCTACGTGTTCACAGTAATAATAATGATGATATTGTACAGGAGGAAAGAAATGCGTCACTGATACAGCCGTTTAAGTTAATGTAGACGTGCCTTTATTTTAGTTGGTTCGTTATACTCAGTGAAAAAAAGGATTAGCTATAATGAAAGAGATGCTCACTGAAGTAGATTACATAATGACATTCTTACTTTTGATACCTTAATAAACATGCATCAAATCATACTTTGTACAACCCTCAAAAACAAGACTTACTTAAAACACACACACAAGCAGACGTTTTAATACTCCAGTGAAGAACCAGCAGTCTGAAAAAAGATTTCACTTGTAAACACATCGGCCACAACTCTATATGGTTGTCCCGAAAATCAGATTCTTGAACAACTTACCAAATCTACTCATACAGTTATCCTAATATTCATTGTAAAAACTCTCTGATACATGTACCATTTTAGTATCAGCATCAATGGACAATAAATGTAGCATAGTCGACATTTTGAGCCCAGATGACAGCATTTTATTGGTGAATTCAGACAACCCAGAATTAAATAAAGAATAACAGATATCATAATAACATCGCCCTCTCATTTAAAGAAAGCATTTTAATTTGCTGCATCTGACTGACTGGTTACATCGTAGAACTTTGCAAAGATATTCAGCAATTCGAGTTGCCACACTCCCTCCATGTAGCACACAAAGCAAGTGAAGACAGTAGAGAGAGGTTCGAAAGAGAGATAATAAACAGAAATATAAGGTAAAAGGAATGGTTATATATATGTAATTTTATTGGATATGATAAATCACAAAGAGTGAATGCATCTGCGCCAGCCGTTGAGAACGATTCTGATCCATGTCATCGATTGTCTCCAGACACTAGATTTTATCACCCCAAAGACTCCAACCAAGCTGGAAGTCTGCACCTCCGCACGTGGCTCGCTGAATTAAACTAGCTGTTGTGGATTTCATTGGCTGATGTTTGCGTGTATCTAGTGAAATATATCGCTATTCATTAGCGAAGATGTTGTCTGTCAATACATAACGGGGGAAATTATCTTCTCAAAAAGCTTAATAGATCGATCGACAAAGGCCTTTTTAAAACAAATACAAGTTTGAAAGTAGGTTTATAATGCAAGCGAATTTATTTCCTTTTGCCATCTGAAGACCGTGCAAGTTAAATAGATATACAAATAAAATATTTGTATAGTTCGAATGAGAAACAACTCAGAATCAAGTAATGATTCTCGCACATTTTAATAATACAGACAACATCAATAATAAATACTAAAGATATATATGTATATATATGTATGTATATCACAGACAGAATAATAAAATAATTATATAACTTCTAAAAGTTTATTTATGTATTCTCTAAAATTCCTGAAGTGAGGAGAGGACAAGGACACAGTGTTAGAAATAAAACACTGATTATATGTGAACAGAATACATCTGAAAACATTAATCAAAAAACAAAGTATGCCAAATAAAAGTGTGAAATTAGTATTATTAACAAGCACAGTGTCACAATATTAAATTCTCTCAATTCATAGACTCAAATAATTATAGAACTTCTATAAGTTTATTTATGTATTCTTCAAAATTCCTGAAGTAAGAAGAGGCCAAGGACACAGTGTTAGAAATAAAACACTGATTATATGTGAACCAAAAGAACAGACTACATCTGAAAACATTAATCAAAAAACAAAGTATGCCAAATAAAAGTGTGAAATTAATATTATTAACAAACACAGTGTCACAATATTAAATTGTTTCAATTGATCAACTCAAATCAGCTCGTAGATGAGTTGAAGTCTTTCTTTGTTGATGATCCTCTTCAAAGATTAAATTAATTAAACTGAAAGGTGCTTAACCCATTTCACTTAGACTGGAATCATCATCGGTTAATTCAACGTGTGTTGTTGGCGGTACTTTCAAACGTGCAGCTAACTGTTAACGGTTGAGGCTATACGTTATAACCATATGTTTTCGAGTAGTGTATGGGTTATCGCGTTCACGCCTATAGAGGCAATATAACCGTTCAGTTTTGTGATAATAAATTATATTTATTATTTATTGTAATAAACATCCCCGAAAACGTACATCTAACTTATGTCTGTAGGCTATTTCTCGTTCAAATGCCCGATTCTCATAGAACAACTGAGATGACAACAGCCATTGCTTGTAGTCAATTTACAACCTTAAGATCTGAAACAACTCGCAAAACGCAAAGCCTCAAGGCATTAAAACGCAAATAATAGTCTTTCTATGCGAAATCCCTAAAAGGGATGACTTATTTTATTAATAATTCGTCTGGGCTATCAAGACAATTTTACGCATTACTACGAACATAATACACCAAAATATTACCATTTCCGGCTACAGAAGCCTACAACTAGTGAAATATAATCTATTTTCACAAAACTGAGCGATTATATCGCCTCTATAGGCGTGGACGCGATAACCCATGCACTGCGCGAAAACATATGGTTATAACTTATAGCCTCAACCGTTTGTAACACTTAAAGACAACAGGCACAGCCAATAAAAGGAGAACATGAAGATGCGGGAGAAAAGGTCTTTATTATCACCACGCAAGATTTAAATTTCCCGGGTACAAAGTTAGTTATCGTCATTTATAACAAGTTTCGACAACCGGTCTTCTTCTTCCTCTAGCAGGGCCACGTCCGCGTTCCTTTCTGAAAAATAGGAAATAGGAAACTCGTTAAGTGATATCATACAAGTTTTTATATCATTACATCTCTTCCTCCCCTCTGAAGGCACTGTCCTCAATGCCGGGCGGCGGCATAGGATATGCACTACCCCCTTCGGTAGGCACTTCGAAGTAGGTCGTAGCGGGTGGCGGTTGCGAAAGTGTTAATGGGTCGTTTACAGCTGCTGGATAGTGGGGTTTCAGCTGGTTGTAATGCGCGAAGATGAGCTTTTCTTGAGGATGTCGCAAGTTCCGCAGGATATACGTAGTCGGGGGTCGATGCTGTACAATTTGATATGGACCTTGCCAGGGCGTGTAGAATTTGGGGCGCGAGCTGGTAGGGGAGGACGGACGATGGAGCCACACGTAGTCACCCGTAGAATAAGTTGGACCTTGGGCAAACCTACTATAATTGCTTTTATGAAGTTGCGAAGAAGACTGTAGATGACGACGTGCCAGATTGTAGGCTATATCGAGGTGGTGGCGAAGGTTGGGGACATAGGGAATAAAGTCGATCTTCTCATATGGTAGCAACGGTCTCCGGATCTCGACTGGCAGGCGAAGTTCACGCCCAAACAAGAGCAGAGCTGGAGAAAATCCTGTCGACGAATGAACGGAGGAGTGGTATGCAAGCGGGCACTGGGACAGGGCATCGTCCCAGGTGTTCTCTGGTGCATTGTGCAAAAAGGCACGTAGAAGATGCTTGATGGTTCTGTTGGTGCGTTCTACTAATCCATTTCCTTGTGGATGATAAGGTGTAGTATGGGTCTTTCGGATGCCGAAAGCATTGCAGATGTGAGCGATCAGAAGACTCTCAAACGCGGCGCCTTGATCGGAGTGTAGATAAAGGGGGGCACCAAAACGGGACACCCAATTGTCGATGAATGCGCGCCCAACTGTCTATGCATCTTGTTGCTGCAGGGGGACTGCTTCGCACCACTTGGTGAAATAGCCAACCATGACGAGTATATACCGATTACCACGTCTCTATGTTGGTACTGGCCCAATAATATCTACTCCTACTCGATGATTAGGGCCTTCGGTCAACATAGGTACTAAGGGTGCTTGGGGAGTTGGCTTAGGTTGTTTGATCTGCGCACAAATAGCTCAACTGCGGCAAAACTCCGTGACATCATGGTGAATAAGTGGCCACCAGAAGCGTTGACGGATGGCGTTTTCAGTTTTCTGTGGGCCAGCGTGTCCCAGTTGCTGATGTACTTGACTAATGAGCTCGGGTACTTTAACGGTTGGGACGAGTAGTCGGGGATTGGCATTTGGTTCCACTATGTAAGGAACATCATCTATGAGTCGTAGTAGACCCCATTTATCGCAGATGCACCGCGAAGCTGCTGGTAAGTCCCGTAGTTCTCCGGACGTTGGTTTGTCGTTCCCATGCTGTTGTCTTAAATAGATGGGCTGTATTGCTGTGTCCGCCGCTTGTAGGGAAGCCCAGTCGGTGTCAGATGCAGCACCGAATAACACATTCAAAGTGTTTTCGCAATCTGACATGCGAGAGAGAGCGTCGGCGTTTACCATGTCGTTTTCCGGGCCGATATTCGCACATGAAATCAAACTCCTGTAAACGTTCCTGCCAACGAGCAACTTGGCCCTCGGCATCGCCCCTGTAACGCCTTGTGGTCAGTCCGGACTCGAAATTTGCGCCCCAATAAGTAATGGCGAAAGTATTTAAGAAAGTATACGAGGGCTAACATCTCACGGCGTGTCGTGGAATACCGCGTCTCTCTTTTTTCCAGCATTCGGCTAGCATATTCTATCACTCGTATTTGCCCATCAGGGGTTGCCTGCGAGAGAACGGCTCCGATTGCGTGTGCACTGGCGTCAGTATCCAGGATAAAGGGACCGCTGCCAGCCGATGTGTCTGGAAACAATAGAACAGGAGAAGTTAGACATTTTTTAAGCGTGTCGAAGGCTACCTGGCACTCGTTTGTCCAGACGAATTTCCGTCCTTTTTCTGCCAGGCGATGGAGAGGGGCTGCTATGCTGGCGAAATTTTGGACGAAACGCCGGTAATAAGAGGCAAGCCCCATGAAACTGCGTACGTCAGCTGTCGATTTAGGAGTCGGCCAGTTGACAACTGCTTAGGTTTTGCTGCTATCTGTACGCACTCATTGTGCAGTAATCTCATGTCCAAGGAAAATAACAGATTTCTGCATGAATTTGCATTTTGAGGCTTGCAACTTAAGATTACTACTGCGTAAACGCTGAAATACGGCTCGAAGTTTGGCACGGTGTTCTTCTTCGAGAGACTGGCCGAACACGATTATATCGTCTAGGTAGATAAGGCATTGTTTGGGGACTAGCCCGGCAAGTACCGTTTGCATGAGCCGTTGAAACGTAGCAGGGGCGTTAGACAAACCAAATGGCATGGTTTCGAATTCGTACAACCCCGTTCGCACAACAAACGCAGTTTTTGGGTGGTCTTCCGGACGAATTTCAACGTGCCAATAGCCGGAAGCTAGATCTAATGTGGAGAACCACTGTGCCCCACCAAAAGCATCTAAGGTGGAGTCTATGCGAGGCAAAGGAAAAGAATCCCGCTGTGTGACTGAATTTAGGCGACGATAGTCTACACAGAGACGGAGGGAACCATCTTTTTTTTACGAGAACAATTGGAGATGCCCACGGTGATGTAGACGGTTTAGTCACCTTCTTTCTTAACATGTACGTTATCATGGTATCTAACTGCTGTTGATAATGAATGGGTACCCGTCGCGGTGGCATCCGAATGGGCAAGTTATCGCCCGTCTTAATCTCGTGTTGTACGACATTAGTTCTCCCCATTACGTGTCCATCGTCGAACACATCACTGTACTCCTGTAGTAGGGCCAGAGTGTCTGCACGTTCTTTTGGGCTAAGGTGAGGGTTATCATGCAAATTCACCATAGTCATCTGGGGCAAGGTACAGGCATTAGCATACTGTTTGTGGTTGACTGGCTGAACAAATGCAAGGTTATGTGTGCCCAGCCGGATTCGAAAACGTCTTAAGTCAATGACAGCGTTTTGTCCCGTTAGGAAATCGACGCCCAGTATGGCGTCCCGTCGTATAACATTGCATATGACGGACGACTGAGGGCAAGTAAAACCTTGAAACGTCACGGAGAGGGTGGCAGTGACCGTTACCTTGATAGGGGCCCCATTGGCAGTAATTAGCTGTAGCTGGTTGGGGAGAGGTTTAGGTTTGACCCCGAGTCTTCGAACCAATTCCATGCGAACGACAGAGGACGATGCCCCGGTGTCAACCAGAAAGGTGACGTCTATGCCTTGCAGTTTACTCTCAAAGAGGAGGGGAGATTTCGAACATTTATCAAATAAAGACATATTATAAGGTAGCTCACCTGGTGGTTTCTTATTTTGACCACATTTCCATGCACGGCGGCCAAACCGACGACAGTAATAACATTTACTTCGGTCGCTGCGATCTTTGGAGGGATTTGTAGATTGGTTGGTTGGTGGGGCATTGAACTGGCGTTGTCGTGGTGCTAGAACGGTTGTCTTTCGCTCAGCGGTCCCGAGAGCATAGCAGAGCGTATTGGTAGTTGAGGTTAGAATGCGTTCGACGCTCTCGAATCGTTTGGCCACCTCGATGGCTTCCGAGATGGATTTCGCTGGCTGGCGTAGAAGTTGACACTTGAGTTCATGTGATAAGACGCCCTGTGCAAAACGGTTGCAAATAGCATCGTCCCGGCTCGTGTTGGCCAGGGTAGGAAATGCGTGCGCTGCCAACTCGCGGGGTTGATGTAGGTAATCGACGGCTGTTTCGCCGGGCTCTTGACAGCGGCTGAGAACGATATGCATGCAAACCGAGGGACTGGAGGCTTTGGCAAAAAATTATTCTAAAGCGTGCCAATTGTAGCTGATGGGTTTGAGTGCGGAGAAGCCCCCAGCGATAGCACGGCGAAGGGCGGCGTCACTCAATGCCAGCATAATCTGAGTGTGTTGTGCGTGGGCAGGAAAACCAGTTAAGACAAACTCCATGCGGATTTTCCACATTTCATAGTCGCTATTTATGTCCAATGTCGGAAGACCTCGCACCGGTTGAAATTGTTCTGGGGCTGGAGTGGGTGAGTTGACTTTGGGGTTAGAATTGACTTCAGGAGGGTCAGCAGAATCGGATTTCATGTCGAAATTGAATTTGAAACACCTCCGACACCAAATGTAACACTCAAAGACAACAGGCACAGCCAATGAAGGGAGAACACGAAGATGCGGGAGAAAAGGTCTTTATTATGGTATCCGATAGCGGCACAAATGGCTTACAGAGAGGCTGAGCACTCGAAGGTCACTTACGCACACTGTGATTGGTAGATTTTCCTTTGCATAAACGTTGCGGCTAATACGTGTTGTACGTTACTGAGGCGGGCTTTGAAATAACAATAATAAAAGCGAATAGACATTATGTTTTTCAGCTTAAGGGAACAAGTTAACATGTGCAAAAATTTCGCAGATGTGATAAGCATTTGATGCACTCACAAGGAGAATATTGCTGGGTAACTTAATCAAAGAAGTATAAAGTTTGAAGATTTTGTCTCTTTCAGTTGGTTGTAACAGATAGATTAGAGTCGCTTGTATAATATTTGCTTTTAACAGAAGAGAAAGAGTGACAGGTGATTTGGAAGTTCCACAATTCTTCAAATCTATCTTGGAATATATGAACGACTTATCTGTAAAATTTCACCAACTCTGTGATTGTTCCCTCCCTTGTTCACATATTCACTGTGGCTAAGATAAGGAATTGTTCAGCAGAGGTAAGATGAATTTATCTGATATGTATCAATCCTCAGATATTTCTCAATACGGTCGAAGGAACACAATCTTAATCTCTGCTTGAAAAGTTCTCATCCAGTTTCTACGAACGGATCTGGTGGTGGCGAAAACTGCAAAGACTCGTCGAACACAACTACTAACGAGGATGTTGCGGACAGAGTGTTTGGTGGACTTTATGATGACTAGTCATCATAGCTATGATGCAGCTATAAAAGACTCTACAACTGTGATCTTTTTCACTGGATTGTTATTCACTTTTTTAGTGTATATATGTACTCTTTCATTCTGAGTTATTTTTAACTTGATTGATTGTTGTTTCCTTGCAAATATATGCACTTAAGTCGACTGACTTTGTCTCTTTTGCTTATCATTTTGAGGACATTGTAGAGTTAACGAGAATGATAGGCAACGTAGTAATACTTATGTGAAATGCGTCAGTCTTAACTGTTATTTCCTCAATGTGTCATTAAGCCTTGCGTAAAGTCTTTCAGTTACGTTTAGTCCGGTTGCGTATAATATTAGTATTCACGATTGTTAAGAAAGTGGCCGTCAAACATATATTCGTACTGTGATAACGAAACATAACCTAGTTTCCTAGCGAAAGCAATTACTCAAAAGTAATAACAGTACCCCAACGCGACCAAATTCAATCACGTGAAAATATGACATTTTACGAATATTTCGTCTTCTACACTAGCATCACTTCGCGACTCGACAAACAGTAATTATTAATAATGTATGAATAGAGTGAAAAATTTTAAAAACAATATTTATTCGATGAATACATTCGTAATATCACAAATATTTCATCATTTACACAAATATTTTCCTTTTAAATCCCATTAGAATGCCTAAATTTATTGAGTGATTGAGTAGGTAAATACCATAATCTGTAAATTAAAAATGATAAAAATTTAGTGAGAAAATGATGAGTCAAATAAATAACTCAAAACAGCACCTACCAGTTAAATGACTGTCTCTGCACCGTTATCTGACCAAATAACCTTTCTTACTGTGAGATTTGGTAAAGATAATGAAATCATAATTACCTCGATATTTAAACACCTCCCCATCATTTACATTAAATACACTACGAAAATTGGAATCATTTAGCATTTTCCACCATAATTGACATTTTTCAACGAACTCTGACATTTCTTATGCACCTCAGCATGTCAATTCCATGAAAACATAGCATGTTGTCAACACATTGAAAACGACCATTTTCCCCACCTTTTACACGTTTTTTCGTTAAAATACGATTTTTAAAATGCATTTCTGTCGAAAAACCACTAAAAACAACGTAGAATAGCCCAAACACAACACCACGATAACACCTTAAAACTGCAGAAATCAGCTGATTTGTGCCTCTATCCTCTATCAACCTCCCAACACTATAATAAAAATGTGGACAAACGATCTTGTGGCTTGAACAGTCAACCCACGCAAGATTTAAATTGTCCGGGTACAAAGTTAGTTATCGTCATTTATAACAAGTTTCGACAACCGGTCTTCTTCTTCCTCTAGCAGGGCCACGTCCGCGTTCCTTTCTGAAAAATAGGGAAAAGGAAACTCGTTAAGTGATATCATACAAGGTTTATAGCATTACACGTTAACAGTTAGCTGCACGTTTGAAAGTACCACCAACAACACACGTTGAATTAACCGATGATGATTCCAGTCCAAGTAAAATGGGTTAAGCACCTTCCAGTTTAATTAATTTAATCTTTGAAGAGGATCATCAACAAAGAAAGACTTCAACTCATCTACGAGCTGATTTGAGTTGATCAATTGAAACAATTTAATATTGTGACACTGTGCTTGTTAATAATACTAACTTCACACTTTTATTTGGCATACTTTGTTTTTTGATTAATGTTTTCAGATGTATTCTGTTCACATATAATCAGTGTTTTATTTCTAACACTGTGTCCTTGTCCTCTCCTCACTTCAGGAATTTTAGAGAATACATAAATAAACTTATAGAAATTCTATAATTATTTGAGTCTGTGAATTGAGAGAATTTAATATTGTGACACTGTGCTTGTTAATAATACTAATTTCACACTTTTATTTGGCATACTTTGTTTTTTGATTAATGTTTTCAGATGTATTCAGTACTTTTGGTTCACATATGATCAGTGTTTTATTTCTAACACTGTGTCCTTGGCCTCTTCTCACTTCAGGAATTTTGAAGAATACATAAATAAACTTATAGAAGTTATATAATTATTTTATTATTCTGTCTGTGATATACATACATATATATGTATCTTTAGTATTTATTATTGATGTTGTCTGTATTATTAAAATGTGCGAGAATCATTACTTGATTCTGAGTTGTTTCTCATTCGAACTATACAAATATTTTATTTGTATATCTATTTGACTTGCACGGTCTTCAGATGGCAAAAGGAAATAAATTCACTGGCAATATAAAGCTATATATTATGTAATATATCTATATATATTTCACATAATTTAAGCATTTACGTGATTGGCATGCCGTTTTTGCTGGCATGATCATATTTTAACAAGTTCAATTTGAAATGAAACAGTGTTTTATGAGGTTAAAATTGAAAAGATGGAAAGAAACCTCTAAAAACTTTATTAGAATAGACTACAATGTATTGGTTCATGTCCTAATTATATTATACAGTAAACCTTTAGTCAGTCAAATTCTTGCGGGAATTACGAAATGTTGGGTGAATGGAAGGTAAGCAGAGAGGTGGTACACAGGTGCTAGAGTATGACATACAGGATACATGCCTTGTGATCGTTTTACCAATTAATAAGGGATCGAAAATTTATAAAACTCCACAGTAGAGGTTAAGTAGAGCATTATTTTGGAATAATAATAATGTTCATTTTCATGTGAACATAAATTTACGTGAAAATGCATGCCATTTTTACAGGCATGATCAATTATGATGTAATGTCAAATAGTAGATTATCTTCAAGTTAATGTTTGAACAGCTAAATATTTGATACATATATATATAAATACACTCATTGTCGTACCCAACCGGATGATTATTGAATTGAACAGTAGTCGTCCAGGTTGCGCGGGAAAATCGACTTCTTTCGTTTTCAACCCGTCTTTGTAGGCGTACGATAACCAACCAATATTGAGGTAAGTACAACGTTTACAAGGGGTAGTAAGCTGTTTCAGAAAATTAAAGGTGCTAATGTGAATCATTAAAGTGCAATGAAATAGGTAAATGCAATGTACCATTAATAGATGCATTCATAAAGGAAATACAATGAGAGACTATAATCCCTAGGCTAACAAAGTTCATTTGAGATGTATGATGCTACCCATATACGTCTCGCTATCATGATGTCCGCTTTTGGTTTTAATACAATTATCCACAAGCTGGTTGATACATGGGACCAACTCTGCGATGATAAACAGAATTCAGAACGGAATTTGTTCCGTTGTTCGTCGTATGTGCCAACAATATTCTGAATAACGCTCAAGTAATACAAACGTAGAAAGCAGCATTACTGTTCACTTGCTTTGCTTCGATGCAATACCTTCGAGAAGAGAAGAAAGAGGAAAACAGACAGAGAGGTGCAGGGCAGCCAGCAAATAATAATATGCGATAACCGCAGGGTTTATTCTCCTTTTTTGTTACTAAGAATTTAGAGTTATTGAGTTTTAAAGTGTTACATACTAACAGTTAGATCAAGTTTATGGTGGTAAACAAAAAAATGTAGGATAACAAAATTAAAAAAATTTGGACAAAACGAATGATGATGATTTTCACACCCATATAAGGTAATGGGAATAGAAATTCAAACGCCAAAGTACATAAAATATGTAGGAGAAAAAAGTGTATGATAATACTTATTTATGCTGTTTTTCTGATTTATACAGTTAGATGTCCTCCTGAAGTAGAGAAATCGTACCATGAGCTTGTTTTCAAAGGGTTTATACACAAGCTTTGGCATACAGACAGCTTTTATTTATTTTTTGTTGAAGTTATTCAAACTCAGGAGCCTTAGCAAGAGAGCGCATTCCCACAGATAAGGGTGGTTCTCTTACGTCCCCACCATCATATCCGCTGAATAGCAGACACCACCATCCAACCTTTTAATGTGCCAGGCCCTGGCGACAAACTCCTTTTGTTTTTAGGAAAAAATCTTTTTTTATTGCTACGTGTCATATAGACAGTTTTTGCATTCACTAGCTAATTCAACAAAACTCATGGTGTGAACGACTACTTTCAGTC
Source organism: Trichobilharzia szidati (assembly GCA_944472155.2). Classification (NCBI taxonomy): domain Eukaryota; kingdom Metazoa; phylum Platyhelminthes; class Trematoda; order Strigeidida; family Schistosomatidae; genus Trichobilharzia; species Trichobilharzia szidati. The sequence continues at coordinate 134,318,725 of OX235271.1, forward strand.
AGCCATTTTGTATGTGTCGCCTCTAACAGCATTTTAAAAATATATGTGCAACAAAATGTGAGGAAATCAGAGATTTGCAGTCTACCTTCTAGATTTTAGTTATAAACATATGAAACGAAGGGCCAATATGAAATGCTACGAGAAGAGAAAAATACGTAAAGGTACATAGTTATGTTTATATATGCATAAAAAGAGAGAGTAGTTAGTTAAAATAGACGGTTCCGAAGAATACGACTACAGAGGATTATAATAACAGAACAGTAAAGTAAAATCCATTAATATTTAAGACTCACAGTGCAGTTAAGCTAATTTCTTAGACGATCCCGCGTAGGGCTGGAATTTGCGTAGACGTAGATGGTATTTACTCACAACATTAGCTAGTCTGCAGAGGAGATTTTGGTCCCGGCCATATCCATGTTGTTTACTACTCAACCTTGAGGTAGAACTCCTACCACACTGAACTGCCCAAAATACAGTTTTGCCAGGGATATTCGCCATAATTTTTGATTAATTTGACAGTCAGCAGCTGGGGTTAAATGTAGTTGAATGACTGAAAAGGTATGACATGAGGTGTGAGGGTAGTTCATATAGATTCAGTGCAGCTTTCGTGGTGAGTGTGTCAGGCTGCGTATTCCACTCCAGGTTTGTATGAAAGGATTGTGCATATTTTGTGATGATGCTTGCTAAACAAATAATTGAATCAACTAAAAAAGGAACTGAGAACAGCATTAGCGCAACGTTGATTATTTTAAATACGTCTGATAATACTGACCGTTTCTGTTAATGCTTTGGGTGAACAGAGCTGTTTAGGTACATAAGTCAAGGGGGAAAGAAACTATATCACGAATTTTCAGTATGTGGCAAACTGTTTCAAGACTGTTTTCAGAGAAATATTTATTTACTAGATAGGTAAATCGTTGTATTGTGATGCCATTTTTGATTTCACTTGGGAAGAAGTTCCATGTTTGCCTATATTTGACTGTAAAGAAGTTGGAACGAGATTTCGTTCGACAAAGAATATGACTTAGAGAAGACCCGTTGCTGCGTAGTTCATACGTTGAAGAAGTAAAGTTAAGGTCATTATTGGGGAAGTATACTATTCCTTTGAGGATTTTAAGTAGGAGAATGAGGTTAAGTCGGTAGCGCCTGAACCAAAGGGGTTCGATCTTAAGAGTTGTGCAACGATAGTTGTAGGGCACTTTCAGACTTGTTCCTAAGATTCTACTTGTAAATCTCCCTTGAACACTTTCAATCTTTAGTTTGTCCTTAACAGGGGTGTTGTCTAGGATAAATGGACAGTACTCAAGGAGGGGCCGTGTGTTTTATAAAGTAGCATTTCAGATTCTTGTGTCTGAAAGTTATGAAACTTCAATCCAAGTAATCTTCTGGCTTTAGAAACTTGGTTGGTGACATAGAGAGAGAATTGAAAATCAGCGGAGTAACGGAGCCCGAGGTCAAGTACGGAAGGAAAGATATTGATAGGCTTGTCGTATATAGTTATGTGTGGTGCGATACGTAAGCGAGCTGAGCATAACAGACCACACTTCTCCACGTTTATCTGCATCACCCACGACTTACAACATGTCTCAATATTATCAATATCCGATTGGATTTTTTGAGACAGATTTGTCACTTCTTGGGTGGTACTGTGGTAGACCACCTTCAAGTCATCGGCATATAAGAAGGGTCTGCCGTGCTTTATAACGTCACAGACGTCATTTAGGTATATTAAGAAAGAAGAGAGGCCCTAGTACACTACCTTGAATTACGCCACTTGATATAGGAATGGTATTGGAAAAAGTGTCGTTAATCTTAACAAACTGGGACCGACCACACACAAATGAATTACACCACTGTAAGAGATTGCCAGATATACCGTAAGCCTTAAGCTTTTTCAGGAGTAAATTACAACATACTTTATCGAATGCCTTCTTAAGATCAATATACGTAATGAGCACAACGAATTTTCGGTCTGTAAGTTCAGTTATAAAATCAAATAGTTCTAAGTGGCAATTATATATGACCTGGACTTTATAAAATCATGCTGAGATGGTGTTATGGGGTTTGCAGTCAATATGAAGTCAGTGACTTTGGTACTGATTATCTTCCCAAGTGTCCTTGACGAGACAGACGTTACATTGATCGGCCTGTAATTCTTTACATCATATTTTGAGCCGGATTTAAATCTAGGAATAATGTATGTCTGCTTCCATTTGGAAGGAAAAACTCCGTTCACAAGGGACCTTGAGAATATCTTAAGCAAAAAGAGAGGGAGACCAAACTTGTATTTGTTTTAAAAAGGCCTTTATCGATCGATCTATTAGGCTTATTGAGAAGATAATTTCAACCGTTATGTATTGGCAGACAACATCTTCGCTAATGAATAGCGATATATTTCACTAGATACACGCAAACATCAGCCAATGAAATCCACGACAGCTAGTTTATTTCAGCGAGCCACGTGCGGAGGTGTAGACTTCCAGCTTGGTTGGAGTCTTTGGGGTGATAAAATTCAGTGTCTGGAGATAATAAAATAATTAAACTGGAAGGTGCTAAACCCATTTCACTTAGACCGGCATCATCATCGGTTAATTCAACTTGTGTTGTTGGCGGTACTTTCAAACGTGCAGCTAACTGTAGACTAGGCGGAGTATACAAACGAAATGAACATGGTTCAGAGAAACATTCTGAAATCCATTGTCGTACTGTTAAGAGTTTATCAACAGCGTAAAATGTACCCTGTAAGTGAAAATAAATTTCTCATTATTTAAAGATCAAAAATTCTATCGACAGAAGATGTAAAACAAAGACAGTCGCCATCATCAGACAAGACAATATGCATTAGTATGAACAAAAATCAAGTCAAATATTCAAGTATTGGTTTGTAGGGATTTGGTTGATTGGTTACAGGGATACATCATGAGCTGACATTGGTTTGATGACTATTGGATAACCCAGGAGTACTGGACAGCTGTTTCGTCCTAGTTTTGAACTCTTCAGCCACACGCATCCACCGGGGTTCAAACCCAGGACCTTGTGGTTACAAGTTCAGCTCCTATACCATTAAGGCACTGGGACCAGATCAAATGGCCCGTGAATTCTGACTTCTGCCAATTCAAGATATAGCGCAACCGCTAGCCAATGTTTTCGGCAAGTATTTGTCCTCACACCAGCTGACCTGCTGCACCCTACTGGTCACGACTTCCCACTAGAACCCCAGGTAACTACATATCTGAATAGGGCCAGTCGCCAGTGAGCATCTCCTTGTCAGCTCATGATGATATCCTGTAAAATGTATTTTGCTGGATTAAAATGCATTGAAATCAATCGTCTTAGTAGCATTCACTATTTATATGCATCTATGTGTTAAGTAGTCTTTCGCCTATGTTGTAAGTCTAACCAATGTCAGCTCATGATGAAACCCTGTAACCAATCAAACAAATCCCCAGAAACCAATAATTGAATATCAATGAGATGCTCACTGGCGACTGGACATAATCACGTAGGTAGTTACCTGTAGTTCCAGTGAGAAGTCGAGGCTAGTAGGGTGCAGCAGGTCAGGTGTGAGGACATTGACTACCGGTTGCGCTTTATCGTGAATAAGGTCAAATAATTTTGTTTTACGGTGTAGGTGAATTAAAGTTTTGATTTTAATAGAAAGGAGAGGAAATTCGTCAGTCGGATGCTTCTTCAGATAATCTATTATATCAAGAATATGCAAGGCTATTGATACTTCTGTCCAGCTGTTCATACTAACATTTCATACCATTGTTTTGCCTTGATAAACTTGAACAAAACTTTGAGGCAGGATAATGTGACATCATTTCATTTCGTTATTTCTAGTCAATTGCATGCAACGCGAAATAATTTTATGTTGACACACGGAAAATATATTAACATTTTTCAGTTAGTTAGCTTGAACATTACCGTTGCATAATTTAAAGTCCTCTAGCTTTCAGCGGGTTCGTCTTAAAAATGTTTCAACAGTTGCATAACATTGGTCGATTTTATTCTGCTCAAATGATGAAACTTGAAGAAAACAAAGATTTCATCGAAGAAAATTCTCTTTTCGACGGTTTCATTTCCGTAGCTTAACAATTGAATATACATGAATTACAATAGGTAGTCTCTACGCATCATCATCGAACAAGGCATAGATTGGCAGTCAAACCTGTACCTTAACTTCAGTGACTTTGAAAAGGCCTTCGATAGTCAACGTTGGCCGAGAAGTAATTTGGAAACTGCTTCAATACCACAGCGCTCAGCGCCCAAATCTGTATTAACCTCACTCAACACCTATATGAGAGTGCCTCGTGTCAGGTGATCCACAACGGGAAACTCGAAGAAGCCTCTGAAGTGAAAACAGGAGTAGGACAAGGCTGCCTATTGCCACCAACAATGATATTCTTAATTGTGGTAGACTGGATTATGCGTCAGACTGTGAGTTGCGAGTGAGGAGACAGGAATACGCTTGACCGACAAGAAGACTCTGGAAGACGTGGATTTCGCAGATGATTTACGTTAAATATCACACGAACTCGAATACTTGCAGGTGAAAACCAACAAACTGGCAGGAGAGGCCAGCAGACAGCGAAGACAGGATTCCAGGGTAACATAGAGAAGACGGAGGTGATGAAGATAACCAACCAACAGCAACAACAATAACAATCAGTACCAATCACCATCAAAGGGAGAAGTTTGAAAGAGGTTACTTCCTTCACTTATCTAGGAAGCATCGTTTTAACTACAGGCGACAGCAGGGATGAAGATGTCTAAAACGGTCACAATCGGAAAGGCGAGATACACCTTCATCAATCTGAAACTAGTTTGGAAATCTGCACTCCAGCTGGCGGCCTGTTTGACATCCGGGCTTCCTTTCTGCACATCTACATATTTGCATCTAATACATCATGTTTTTATTTTTAATTTTAACAAAATATGATCACAAATCGTATCAAATACAGTAATGAGTTCATTAAATGCTTTAAACCATATGACTTTCAATGCATTTAATAAAACCAAGAGAAAACGTCATGGTGGTTGGCAACGCGCTCTCAAACGGACACCATTATATCGCACAACTATTCCTGTTATTGTCAGTTCAAACTGCCGTTCACTTCCCAACAAAATTATGCATCTCCAGTCTCTCTTATCATCTGATACTTATCACAATACGGCGATAGTCGCATTACAAGAAACATGGCTCCATGATCTTTATGACGATAACCTGGTTTCTCTAAATGGTTTCACATTGTTTAGACAAATCGAATATGCTCTAGAAAGAAAAGAGGTGGAGGTGTCGCAACCTTCAATCATTCTCAGTGGTCAACTTCAAATAATGTATGTTCTTCTTTCTCTAGTAACTTTATTGATTTTGTTACAGTCAAATGTCGTCCGAATCACTTATCCAAGTTTAAATACGTCTTCATCTCACACATTTATGTTACTCCTGGCTGTTCCGCCTCGGATCTATCTTATTTTGCCGATAAATTCACAGCATTCGCGGTTACACATCTTGAAAACTCTTTATCAGTTGTCACTGGACGCGGTACGTTCAACGTTTGCGTTACATTTTAGCTTGATTTGCTATATATTTCTATTTTAACTGTGAGACTCGCACAAGTGTTTCTCCAGTTCCATAAATTTATCAATAACTCTTTCACCAATTAGTTATGGTTAGTCGTACAAAAAAGCCACGAACTCAGTCACCTGTCAACGTGATGATTAGTAGTACAAATATGCTCGCAACAACGAGCAGCACAACTCCCACGAAGTATGGGAATGAGGTGCACAGCCTGCCAATACGCCGTAAACGTCAAGCTGCCGGTTCACTGCCATCTACCGTGGCTGAAACTGAGGAAGAAAACTTGCTGACAAACAGCAGTAGCATCGCTTCTACAAACTCAGCACTTGGTCCTAACATAAACCTCTCCACTTCACCCTATGTACGTGTCACAAAACTTCAGATACCAAGTCCAGCTCCAACACTTACTTCAGAAATAGAACGACTAAAGCTGTCTGTAGAGGAACTGAAGACTGGGATGCGAATCATAAGGCGTAGTAAATTTATGAATGCAGGATTTTCAGAAAATTTGGCCAACTTATCTGAACTATCAACACAAATTAGTGATATCAAATCACAGGTCTGTGAACTTGCCCCTCTGAACATCTTGACTAACACCATAAACCCTGGCGAACTTGGCACAGAATCAGTAACCAAGGTAGACACCTTGATAAACTTCATCACAACAGAGGTTATCAAAAGACTTGATACTAAACTAAGTGTGATTGTCTACAATATACCGGATAATGAGGGGTTGAAAAAGGTTCAAAGCATCTTACTTAGGGCGGCGAAAATGCCTAACTCCCAAACAAAATGTCACAGACTGAAGAAGAGTCAGCACGACCACTGCTGTCCTATACGCCTTCAGTTCGAAACACAGACAGAGGCTAAAAAATTCACCAACACACAATGTATCCTATTACAGGACACAAGCTACAAACAGATAAAAGTTGTAGCAGATAAGACAGTGATTGAAAGGCGTGCTTACAATCACCTTAATAAACCAAATGGCAGGACACCTCAAGCCACTAAAATAGATATACACACTACCAACACGGTAGAACTCATAGCCTCCCCCTCCCTAATCTCACAAAAATAGCTCCACAGAAAACGAAACCAAATGAAAGACTTGTGAGCTATAGTCTTACTCCTAAAGTAACCTCTCCTCCCTCTACGGTGGATCTAGATATGTCTATGGACAGCCATAAGATGGTAATCAATCCCTCTTGTAAGCTGACAACATCCTCTCCTAGCCAAAACGTGACAACGCAAATGGAACTCGGTAACAAAACAGGCTGAAATACGCCACTTGTTGCGAAGAATCCCCATTATATTCAGACTCTCAAGAATAGCTCACGCTTTAAGGTAAATAATATTCAAAACCATGCTAACAACCAAACTAAAAACAAAAATAAGGACCTAGAGTCCAAGGACAACAACGACACAACCTACTTGCATACTGTGCCAAGTCACACTGGTAGCTGGTGTAGTGACGCTATCACGCAATTGGAATTGAGACGCTACATTTTCGTTCGAATTCTTTCAAACCGTATGTAAACTATTTACACACAATTTTTACCGGAAACTGTTGAATTTTCACATTCTACATATAAGAATACTAGTGAGATACTATTTTTCCTTGGAAGTATTATATAAACTCTGTTACCACTGACCCTGCCCTCTGCAGGTTTTGGATGTATATTTTATGGGATATATCTGGTCCAATATGGTGAGTCTGTGCAATTTTTCGAAGTTTTGTGTGTTATATTACCTATTCAGTGCTATACCTAGAGTTCTGATATTTTTCTAACGAACTCCACCCTTGACTGAAGTTGCCCCCTTTTTAGTATCTATTATTCTAATAGGAGGATTGTTATCTGTTAATAGTTGTCGATTTTGTTCTTAATAGTTTATTTTTATTGACTTAGTGTTGATTATACTGGAAATCTGACGTTTTCATCACCAGTCGTCTCAATTGTGTGACGGTTCGAATCTACCTTAAACCCTGATTTGCGGAATTTACTTTTTCGTTAGTTTCATCTGAACTATAGCTTATTTCTCCATTATTTTTGACGCGGTGTTACTAGTCCCCAAACTTGTTCTTTTCATATACTTTTTACCGAGGAATTCCTTCAACTTACGATTTTTGCTTATTAACTTCCAGTATCTGACTGAAAAAAGGTAATTTTCCACTATTTTCACCTATTATTTCTTTTTCATCTCACTCTAACTTTCTAAAATTGTAATAGTCGATTGCAGCTCGCCAAGCTGAATCTTTTGATACCTATTTTATCCTCATTATTTGCCCATTTCTCTTCCAAATCATTTTGTTTTTGGTACTTTTAGCCATTTCGGCCGAAAAAGTACTTTATACTCAACTAAGGATTTTCTGATCTAGTGACAGTGACAACACTGGTCCTTGTTTTTAATCTCCCTTGGTCTATCTAGTAAGACCGAGGCCACTTCTTGTCTCGTCATTAGCTTTCTATTCCCCTACACGAGACCTTTTTCCACTTTTGCTCTTAATACCACCTATAATATTTCAGATTTATTCAGTCTTCTTCTCTGTCCAAATATCTCTATCATGAACCATCTAAAATAAATTCTTTCATCATTCTTCACCCTGTAGACCTAAAAGCCTCATACTCCTATCGCCTGTGTAAAAGTTGTGAGCCCCCCCTCTTCGCATAGAATCCCCCTAACAGGAGAGTTCTGCTGCCTCTTTCCAAGGCTAAACTTCTACATACATCTCAGATTCCAAATCGTCAACACTATTTCTTTATTTTTACAAAAAACTCGTAGCTTTTGCTTTCTCCCAAACTTTTTAACGGGGTGTAGCTTTCGACCACATTTTAGCAACCTTTAAAAATATTGTGCTCCTCCCCCTGTTTGTCTAATTGTACCTTCGTCCCTTTCACCCCTCTGAGCCTCTGATCTAATTTCCCTAAATCTGCACTGTCTATTCTCTGTACATCTTCAAATTTCACCACATCCTTCTGTAGCTTCTATTCCTAATAGGCCCTATTTTTCTCAACTCTCGTTAATTTTGCTCTAGAAATTTACGCAGTTTTCCAAGTTTACGTTGAAATATCTCCTCGTTGTCCTCAACATATTCTGATCACTCTGCGGTTTTTCGTAGTACTCTTAGCGTTCTGTCATTCCCAGCAAACCGCTTTGTCCTAGCTTTTTTCTGCTTTTCGGTATTTGTTTTCAAACTTGCTGCTGCTGCTGGATTCAACATAGAACTTGGCACCGAAGTGCAGCAGCTCGAGTTGACACGTTCCAAATAGCACACAAAGGTAGACAGGAAAATGAGAGAAGAGAATCAATAGAATTTAGATGAGTATAAGAGTGAAACAGAATGAGTAATGGTAGAAAGGAATATGAAAGATTACACAAGAGACTGAATATATCTGCGTAAGCTATTGACAACGAATTTTTCTTCTATTTTTCTTTCTTCCTTTTTTACAATTGTGTAATATTAAAGAAATTTTCCATGTATTTTTGTGCGTGCATTCAACTTCAATATTTTTATTTAATATTCGAAAATAAATATGTTATATAAGTGGCAACACACGAAGCTCAGCCACCAGGCACTCAGGGTCTACAAAGCATGACACACAAACTAACTTCGGCAGATTATACGGAACAAGCCTTCTGGGAAACAAACCACAGTGCAGCTATGCATATAACGACACCCATGTAAGGTCTCCTGGAATGTCCCCACACAATAGGCAGATTAACAAGTCATGGGCATCGCAAGGTACCAAAGATTTTTTATCCAACACATCCCTGTCAGCGCTAACCAAACAGCTGGTGGGGATGTTAACCCTTCTGAACACATACCACCAACGTTGGCCCCCTATCGAGAAGAAAACAGACATGGGCTAGTACATACGGAACTATTAGTCACACCCAAAGACTGTACAAGCATATGCCAATTAAAAACCTCAACCCAAGTCTCCAACCTACCCAAGCCTAGAACCACGTCATTGTATAGTTTATCTAATAATCAAACCCATTACCCACTAAAAAAATGGATAGTAATTCGACAGACATAGGTGGACAAACTAGTTGCAACACAAGGTTGATATGGCACGTGGAAACAGTGGATGCCGATCCACACTTGAACCTTATTGACGAGCTTAAACACTTCTTCAAATCTCAACTCTACTTAATAATTATTAATGCTAGATCTATCCTTAACAAACTACCGATGCTCAGGGCACACACGCTGGTATACAAACCCCCTATAATCATTATTACCGAATCCTGGTGTCACTCCAATATACCAGACGAAGAGATAAGCATCGAAGGGTACATACACTTTCGCTGTGACAGGAAGAGTGGTAAGGGAGGAGGCTGCCTAATGTACTTCCTGAACACACTTACTGTATTACAGCTAGAAAATAAGGAACTCAATGACATGCACGACACCCTATGGGTCAACGTACACTTCAAAAGTGCTACACTACTAATAGGATGCATCTACAGAGCACCTGACACCTTTAGTGATTACGAGACACAACTTATAAATGTACTGGAGCAAGTATCCACTCTTCCATACGAGCATAAGATCAAATGAGGAGACTTCAACCTACCCGAAATCAACTGGGACTTATTAAAAGGGCCAACTAAATACGACAAGCTCTTAGGGACACTGGATATTTTCGGCTGGAAACAAACTGTCACTATCCCTACAAGAGGTGACAATGTACTAGACTTAATATTCTGTCACGATATAAGCCCCCTCTCAATCTTAGTGGGTTTTAAGTTTTCAGGTAGTGACCAAAAAACAGTGATGTGTGCTCTGCCCCTTCCACTGAATAGCAATGCAGCTGACACCTCCACTTCACAACAAGTACTATATAGGAACTATAGTAAGGCAAACTGGACCTTAGTAGAATCAGTGCTAAGATCATCCGAATGGAGCGAATACTTCACTACTGATGACCTCTCGAGAGCTCTGAGCATCTTCTACCATAACTCAAACACATGCTTAGATGCTGTCATTCCACTCCAAACACCTGAGCTTTCCCCACATAGGAAGTCATTCATAAAACCAAAGGATCGTATGAAACTGAAGAGACTCTCAACAAGTTACTTCAAAAACCACGACTTTGGCACACTAGGTTTAATACTTAACACACTTAGTTCCGTCTCACAAGCTCGAAATTTCCGTATGAGAAACGAAGAACGCATCGCAGGAGCCAGTCCTGCTAGAGTGTATGCACTCACAGAAATCTTAAAGAAGCGAATGAATCGCAAAAATCACAGCATTTCCCTCCTCATAGACAAAGGTAGGCTATGCACTAATTCTGCAGACATGTGTGAATGATTTAACTCAACTTTTGCAGGTAGCTACCTTAAGCCCACAGTCCGGTTACTCAATATACACCTTGCTACTAATATGGCACAAACTCCATCTCCACACACACCAAACTTAATTAGTACTGTTGGATTTACTTATACTAACATTAAACAAACTATAAGAACCCTAAAATGCTCAAAAGGTTTCGGTGCTGACGGCATATCATCCTATTTTTATAAATATGGTGGCCCTGACATTCCCTTACTCCTGCTTAAAATATTCACAATGTCCCTAGAAGCCCAAACTTACCCTGAAATGTGGAAAGCAACGTTTATTATGCCTAAACACAAATCTGGCTCAAAAACAGACGTCAGTAACTACAGGCCAATTAATATCACACCTTTAGCATCTAGAATTATGGAGAGACTAGTTAAAGATAACCTAATGAAGCATATGCTTAGCTGCAACATTATAAGTCCGAACCAACATGGATTCCTAAAATCCAGATCTTGTTTAACATGCCACTTAGACTTCTTTAACTTTGTGATCAGCAGTCGTGACAGACGACAACTAGTACTTGTCATCTACTTTGACATCTCAAAGGCATTTGACCGTGTCGACCATTTACTACTAGTGCACAAGCTGAAATCCTTAGGAATAAGTGACCCGCTATTAGGATGGCTTAAATCATTCCTTAACAATAGGTCCCAAATAGTTAAACTCGGATCTATAACTTCGAAACCTAGCCTAATCACCTCTGGTGTAGTACAAGGTAGTGTCATTGGACCCCTCCTATTTACTCTATATATTAACGGCATATGCGCTTCCTTCTCTGATGGGAAACCATTCATCTTTGCAGATGACCTAAAAGTAGCTTAAACATTCCAATCTGATGACCTAGGGTACTTCCAGAATGTTGTACAAAAAGAACTGGATAAAGTGACTGCTTGGTCGTCTTTATGGACCTACAATTTAACCTTAAAAAATGTGGCTGGATCTGCTTCGGTGCACTCTCAATCGACATGAAATTAACGCTTCAATCGGCTAACCTAACCAAACTCCAAAGTGTCGTTGACCTAGGTTTGAGGTACTCGAATAACCTAAAATTTTCTGAGCAAGTGGCATCACAGACTCAAAAGTCGAGGATGCTCTTAGGATGCATACTCAGGAACATTCACGACAATGAAGCCAAGCTAATTCTGTACAAAACCTGTGTGAGGCCGCTACTAGAATACTGTCCATTTATTATTAGCAGCACTCACACACGTGAAAAGCTAAGAATTGAAAGTATCCAACGATATTTTACCTCGAAACTACTAGGCTACGAATGTAAGAAAGACTACATTTCACGGTGCATGATTCTACAACTTGACCCACTCTGGACAAGACGACTAATTATAAACCTAGTATTCTTCTATAAGGTCCTACACAAAATATCATTCTCAGACATTAAGGACATACAATTCGCTCAAGAAGGCTCTTACAATCTGCGTAACTAAAATTGCATAGTGACAATAAAAGCCTTTAAGTCAACACTCCGCGAAAACTTCTTCACAGTCATGTATTCTAAAATATGGAACAATCTGCCCCTAGAAGTCAGGAACTGCAATACGGTTATAAGTTTCAAACGCTCTCTGTACACACTATTTCACTCTACCGACTATATAAATAAACTATTTATCCCTAGAACGAATCAACTATTAGTCTACTGCAGTACCTAAACGCGCTTAAATACCCTTACTTCCCTAAAGACTATAAATAAACTAGTAGCATAAATGCATAAAATGACATAGTAGAAACAAATTTTTGTTCATCAAATTACAATGTACAACGAATATAATCAAATCTTTTAGACTCCACCTGGTTTTTCTCTGTCCTCTGGTACATTTCTGTTGTATTTACTTTGTAGTACAAGTTGCATTGATCTACATTCCGACTGAAGCTGAGAAACAATTGAAGTCACTTACTCATACATCATCCCTCAAGGTTTGGCTAGTAATGGCTCAGCATCCTTGATGAAATCCACTGTCACCATAACAAGACGCTGTACAGCATCTTATACAAGCACTGTCAACGATCTAAAATGGTTTTTATATAGCTTTCTACGCGTTTATCAACTTACTCGTACGGAGCAACCATGCAGTGACAAATGGCGGGCTATGGGTGACTTGGGTGCAGTAAAACAAATCTGCTTGACAATGACCAATATTAATCTGCATTCAGCTGAATTCACATCTGGTATTACTTGCAATAAAAATGACGTCAAAATCATAAAAATAAATCACTCATTTTAAATTAATACACAATTTGAACATAAAACAAGATACGATGCCGCACACAACAAAGTTATATGGAAGAATTGACTTCAAGCTTTATTTTCTACCCAAATATTTGTAATTTATCCGACACGTACTTGGGTTTTTTTGTTAATGCGAAGACAATATTTCTATATTTTTTATGTGCTCCATTGAACGACTAACTATCAGAATGTGCTCACTAACTGATGTCAGAGAGGACAGCAACCATGTAATTTCACTATAAATCCAATGGTTTTTACTCACTTTTGGATTTGCCTTATTCACAGCTTTTACAGCTGTATCTACGGCTGACTGAATATTTTTCCAGGCTTCTTCAGGGTGAGCGCAGCTGTCGAACTCAGATATGTGTTTAGCCAGTTCTTCCTCAAATAGGGACTTAGTTTCCTGATCGAGCTGGGGACGTGATGGGTTTACCGCCAACTGTTTCCTACGTCCGTTCAGTCGTCAGCACACACGAGCGCGGACCAGTGCGTGATCTGTATCTACACACGTGTTCCAGAAGGAGCGACAATCCCCTACCGACTCACGCCAGCGATAGCTTATTGCTATGTGGTCTATTTGTGTCCAGCGTTGGTTTGATGATGGAGGTTGCCAGGTCAAACAGTGTCTCTCCTTGTGTTTGAAGTTAGTGCTCACAAGAAACAAATGATTATCTGAACAGAACTGTAGGAGACGGTCACCGTTGTCGGTTCGCTGGCACGGAATTCCGTATGTGCCACCGACATTCTTCTCAGATTGACAAAATTTCCCTACTTGAGCATTAAATTCACCAGCTAAAACGACTATATCTGAGCGTTTAGCCTTTCGCAGCAAACTAGACAGCTTTTGGTAGAACTCATCCTTCGTTTCATCCGAACTGCAGTCAGTGGGAGCGTAGGCGGAGATTACGAAAAGGCATCGGCGAGTAGTGCAGTCCTTTCTCCTTTTCACTGATCCGTTCAGACGGACAGCACACATTCGGCTATCTACCGGGATCCAGTCAAGTAATGTTTTTTCTGCCCTAGTGCTCAGAGCTATCCCAACACCAGCTAATCCTCGTGAGCTAGCCGTCGCATCTCCTGACACCCTCAAGGTGAATTTTGCAGATTCATCCTGTTGGCCAGGTGGGGTTAGGTGAATAACCACACTTGGGTCTTGTATGCGTGTTTCTCAAACACAACATACATCAATGGCTCGGGATGCCAGAGTCTTGGCTAGTGATGCCTGTTGTCCTATTTGACAAAGTGTCCTAACATTAAATGCCCCTATATGAAATTGGTGACGTGGCTTTGGGAGACTATCGATGGTGGTTTTTTGGCTTCCGTCGTTTTCAGTGCACACAGAGTGAGGAGGAAGTGAAGAGCCATTAAGTGGAGGAGTTGCATTAGTAGAAGGAGGGCAAGATAATAGAGATGAAGATGAAGACAAAGGTGAGTGAGGATTAGAGAGGTTTCGCGTGCACTTTGGATTGTGAGGGCGATTGTTACCTCCCGGCTGCCCACACCGTGGAAGTTGGTTGCGTGACCACAGAGCCCAGGGGACAACTGCTTGAGGCCGGTCACACACGGCCTGTTTTTGTTTGTTCTTTTTTATTTGGTGTGTCTCAGTGGCGTATTTATCACTTCTGCCCTGTGACACGGCAGCAGGAAGCTTGGTCTTTGTTAATCCGGGCCCCGACCGATCCGGCATGATATTTTGTGATTTATTTGAAGTCATAGGATTGCTACTGAGACCAGTTATATTTTGTGCCTCAGGCACGAACTTTCACTCAATCTCAGTTGCTGTAATTTTGCTGTCTTTTGCGCACTGACCGAAATTCAGCCAAAATCCGTTTCCACAGGCTCTATTCACTTTTTATCGATCGCGAGCTATGCTACTAATCAGCCACTCTGATTAGTGGGCACGCCTATACTACCTGCTTGTATGCTGGTGTATAGGTGTATGGTGTTCCTCTTGAATATTTTGTTTGTCTTTATTTTTTTCGGCCTGGGCTTTTTCTTTGCTGGTTCCCGACGACCCTGTCAGGGTTTCTCGGCACGAGGAATCGACTCGTGCAATTCCTGTCACCATAGCACCCATCATTCTCGAGTTGGCTTTGGGAGTGGCCTTTTCTTGTATTTCCTTTTGTACCCGCGTAATTCTTTATTCTTACAGATTCTGAAGTTGATCTTGGTATAATTGTACTCCTTTCGTCAAGACCTGTCGATTGATACCCATATCAATAGCCCATCTCCTGTAGTTTCTGTGATTCTGTAACTCATCAACTTTCCTATTACGCCATCCCGCTCCCCCCCACCTATCAAATTTAAACCCCTGTAACTTCCGCATTCTTTTACTTTTACCCCCGTGTTTGTACTCATTCTGCTCGTCTCTTCAAGTTCTATCGATTGAAAGCTATAATATCATCTCATCTTCCATAGTCTTCGTCTTCAAAAGTAACCACTCTCCATTACGTCATCCCCACCTCTATTTCGCTGGCTATTTCGCATCGCTGTTACTTTCACATTTCTTCCTCTTTTACCGTTGTTCTTGGCATTTTTCGACTCCTCTCATCGAGATCTGTAGTTTGATAACCATTTTGACACCCTATCTCTGACAGTTTTGACTTTTGATAATCGACATCCTCCCATTGTGTCATCATTATACTCATTTCGTTGCCTTTCTCGAAGTGTTGTAACTGCCACATTTCTTCACCTCTTCCGTTGTTCTAGGTATTTCTCGACTCTTCTCTCCGTGCTCCTTTGTTCATTTTCACGCTGAATCTCCTTCTTATTGTTTTCGAAAGAGGACTCTTTCATATCACCTCCTCCCCATTCATTTTCGGCTTCCGTTCTTTTTGCTTCAATCCCAAAGTGATTACGTGAAATATCGTATAACAGTACCTTTCTTTTCGTTTGTTTTTATATCTGATTTGTTTCGTTTTTGTTTGCTTTGTTTGATTTTGGTTTAACCATTTTTCAAGCCACGAGTGAGGGCCTATGTACGGTCCGTGGCACAACTAACGGTCCATCGTTGGTTGTCCTCTAAACTCGAGCCTGCGACACCGCAATCTCCAGTCATGTCAGCTATGTCAAGTCAACCCTCATCACAGTCCATGGCCTCTGCCATGGTTCAAGCTGACCTTCAAACAACAGCCTCCTGTTCTCCTTCCCTCATCTCCCAATTGCCAGCAGCTCATCCTTCGCCCCTCACATCCAATCCGTCATCACCTCACTCCATGCGGTCCAATCAATCCCTATCCTCAATCGTATCTCCAAGATTCCTGTGTATATACTGTCCTTCAAACTTCGCTTCTCCGAGAGGTTTGACTCAACATCTGCGTCAAATCCACCCAGCCGAATACAATGAGTTCCTTCTCGATCACCTCCTCAACGACTGTCGAACACGACGAAATTGGTCCAAAAATGAAGAACTCACTTTACTGATGTTAGCAGATGCAGCAGTCGACCGATTCAACGGCAAAGCTGAACTGTATCAACACCTACACGACCATCTGTCACATCGCTCAGTTGAAGCCATCAGACGCCGTCTACAAACACTCAAATGGTCAACATTTGTCCCATCATCGTCGCGCTCCGCATCAACCATTGACTCCTACTCGATACCATCCTCACCTGCATCATCACATGAAAACTATGCTATTAGATCAGCACTGTATGTGCGTCCAAGACCTCAAACCTGGTCCACTCAAGAAGATGCTCGATTGATCTCAACGGCCAAATGTCTCGATTCACCTTTACTTGCGCCTATACAGTTCTTCGCTCTTGTCGCCGAAGCCGTTGGCAACCGCACCTCTGATGCAGTTAGACTACGTCTACCCAGGATAAAATGGAGACGTACACTCAACCCATCTCTGTCAACAATAGTCCTAACTCCAAATACGTCTTATCGCCAAATTCAGCCAGTTACCTCACTCATTGATACGTTCACCGTCAACAGATCAATCTCTGCTCCCATAAGTCCATGCAGAGCAACTTCAGATACAGCTATCACAATCTCATCGAATTCCTACACGCCGACTCAGCTAGAAGAACAGCGATCCCTCCAATTGGCTGTCATTAATAATGATTGCACTGTAATTGATGAATCCACCCAACCAATGCGAATACCGCAGTACTACTATGCAATAAGTACTGTCGATAGAACGATTTTATATTCTCCCAATGACAATGATCCGTCCACTTCTGCATACTATTGATATTGACGAATCAGTCCCAACTTATACTGTCAACGCTTTCTCGCTCAACCGAACCTCATCACCCACTGCAACCTTTAAACATGAAGCTCGAAGACAAATTATGCCAACTACTCGACTCGCTCAAGATGGTTCAAGTCCCCTGGTGAATCTGACACTTCATAGAAGCCACCACATGGACAATATACACGCTAACCTCCTGGCTGCCATCAGCACACAACTGGCAAATTCATCTCAGCGGCTGGACACGAAATCCACTCGACAAATTATTCTGCAACTATATGCGAATGATATTACTCTTGAGGAGACACGTCAACTTTTGGATAAGCAGGCCCACCAACTGTTCCCTACAAAATGGAAACCATCCAAGCAGCGATACGTCTCCGGTCTCCCACCGAACTTAAACAACAGGAAGAGGCGACGCATTCTATATGCCCACATGCAAACGCTCTTCCACCGTTCGCCGAAAGACGCTGCAAACACGGTACTTGATGGCAGATGGATAGACCCGTTTACATGTCAGCCTTCCAGTATAGGAGGCTTCAATGAATTTTGGATTGACACCTTCACACGCCCAGCCCTACCAGACACTAGACCGGTTCAAGAATACCTTCCAACCAACAACGACTTGGTCGCCCCAGTTTCAACTGAAGAGATCAAATGGGCACTAAAAGAAATGGTCAAATCCGCCGCAGGTGTCGACCGCATAACCGCCAGGGACCTCCAGAAAATCAACCCAACTAGTTTGACTGGGTATTTTAACACTCTTTTGCTGACGTCTTTTTTACCTCCACCTCTGTCGGCTTCCAGGGGCACCTTCATTCCGAAGACATCACATCCCGATAACCCTACCGACTTCCGGCCTATTTCCATCACTTCTGTTGTTACGCGCTGTCTGCGCAAGATTATCGCTAAGCGATGGTCCAGATCATTACCAAAGGAAAAACTACAGTTTGCCTTCCTGCAACGTGTTGGCTCCTTCAAAGCAACCAATCTACTTCACACCATCTTGAGAGAAGCGCACCCCAACTACACAAGTTGCGCATTAGCTATCCTCGACATCTCGAAAGCGTTCGACAGCGTCTTACATCAAACAATTCTAAGGGTGGCTGAGAGTTCTGGTGTGCCCCCAATGCTTAAAGAATATCTTACAAACTACTACTCCAATTCCTACAGTCTCTTCCACGAAGTGAATTGTCATCCAACACGAGGAGTCAAACAGGGTGACCCTCTGTCACCACTTCTCTTCATCATGACTATGGATGAGATATTCAATGTTCTTGAAGCCCATGACCCCATCTACGTCGATGGCCATCCTCTGCACTACATAGTATATGCTGATGATCTCATCATCCTAGCTCCAAATGCTGCGGCCCTTCAAAACAAACTCAGCTGTATCGCCGCCTCGCTGGAGCTGGCGGCATTATCGATCAACGTCGAAAAAAGCCGCACAATCAACATAGTCGCTGACAGACAGCATAGAATCGTTGCCCTTTCTCCTACTGTCTTCAATATCAACTGCCTGTCAATTCCAGCTATCTCGCCAACAGTGGAATTTACCTATCTGGGTGTTCCCTTCAATTACAAGGGCAGGCGCTGCTTCGATCATGTTGGCGTCCTCAACAAACACTTAGACAATGTGAAAAGCGCCCCCCTTACACCTCATCAACGAATGAGAATCCTGAAGAACAATCTGATTCCTCGTCTACTATACTCACTGACTCTCGGCATCACTCACAAGAATACTCTGAAAACGATGGACAAACTTATTCGTGCAGCTGTCCGCCGCCGGCTTCACCTCCCAAAAGACACTCCAACTGCATTTTTCCAAGCGGATATCAAAAAGGGAGGCCTGGAAATTATGAATCTCTCAACAACGATTCCGATTCATAGGCGCAAAAGAATCGAGGTACTACTCAACAATAGGAATCCGCTCACACGCAGCATCGCGTCCTCCGCCACCTTCACACCTTTTCTTAGGATCTGCAACCTTCCGATGCAAGCGCATAGACAAATAGTGACATCAGTAGAAGAAGCCCATGAAAGCTGGGCACAACAGCTACACTCATCGGCGGATGGTTACGGTTTGACTGAGTCAACAAAATGCCCTGAATCTCACAAATGGCTTCTCAACCCCGAAATGGTCTTGCCCAAACTCTATGTACGAGCCGTTCAACTGCGTGGAGGCCTCTTGGGCACAAAAACGAGAAGTACGCGTGGACGTCCCAGAGCGGACATCAACTGCAGAGGCGGGTGTGGTCAACCGGAAAATCTTCAACATATTCTTCAGCATTGCGCTCTAACTCATGACGTCAGATGCAAGAGACACAACTACATCCTCAAGCTGATCGCTAACAAATTGCGCAAAATGAATACCAGATTTTACGTCGAGCCATGTGTTCCAACGCCCACGTCTTTCTGTAAACCTGATCTAATTACCTTGTTAGACGGAGTAGCATACATTCTCGACGTAACAATCTGCAGCGACGCCTTCATTTATAAAAGCCATGCGTCGAAGATGTCAAAATACGGAACTCCAACGATGGTTGCTGCATGCCAACGGTTCCTGTCTGCAATGGGACATACAGTTCAAAGAATCTTGTAAATTCCTGTTGTAATCTCTTATCGAGGGATGATCAGTCAACTCTCTGCAAAATACCTTCGCAGACTGTCTTTCACCTCCTTCGACATTTCGAACCTCTGCATCTCAACCATCAAAGGCTCTTTGAAAATCTGTGATACTTATATGCGTGGAACGTATAGACTCACACGTGCAAAACAATTGAACCAATGATGTTGTAAATTTATTGTCATATCAAACTACTCTGTGAACGTTTACTGTACTACCATCTGTTGTAATACACTGCGAGACAAATTATGACACTCATACACATATATATATACTCATCCAACCTATAGTACTGTTATGAACCTCCTAAAATACGTGACAATTTTGTTTATTCTATATCTTCTAATTGCTCCACACTATGTACACGCAAAGAGTATACTGTCCTTATAAAAATCTCCGATGTTAAAGACTATTAGTACACACAACTGTCGCTGATATCCTATGATTCACATATGTAAGCAACATCCAAATACTCAAAATTGAAAAGATTATTGTATTACATTTAATGATTTTACAGATATTAGATATTAAAATCACACTTCTGTACCATATATGAATGTCTCACATGGACACATGACATGAACAATCACACATAAAAATACATAAAGCTGATAGTGCTGCAGCAAAAGTACATATTACTGGAAAAAACATGGGCTGCAGTGCAAATTTTCTTCTATTTTTCTTTCTTCCTTTTTTACAATTGTGTAATATTAAAGAGATTTTCCATGTATTTTTGTGCGTGCATTCAACTTCAATATTTTTATTTAATATTCGAAAATAAATATGTTATATAAGTGGCAACACACGAAGCTCAGCCACCAGGCACTCAGGGTCTACAAAGCATGACACACAAACTAACTTCGGCAGATTATACGGAACAAGCCTTCTGGGAAACAAACCACAGTGCAGCTATGCATATAACGACACCCATGTAAGGTCTCCTGGAATGTCCCCACACAATAGGCAGATTAACAAGTCATGGGCATCGCAAGGTACCAAAGATTTTTTATCCAACACATCCCTGTCAGCGCTAACCAAACAGCTGGTGGGGATGTTAACCCTTCTGAACACATACCACCAACGTTGGCCCCCTATCGAGAAGAAAACAGACATGGGCTAGTACATACGGAACTATTAGTCACACCCAAAGACTGTACAAGCATATGCCAATTAAAAACCTCAACCCAAGTCTCCAACCTACCCAAGCCTAGAACCACGTCATTGTATAGTTTATCTAATAATCAAACCCATTACCCACTAAAAAAATGGATAGTAATTCGACAGACATAGGTGGACAAACTAGTTGCAACACAAGGTTGATATGGCACGTGGAAACAGTGGATGCCGATCCACACTTGAACCTTATTGACGAGCTTAAACACTTCTTCAAATCTCAACTCTACTTAATAATTATTAATGCTAGATCTATCCTTAACAAACTACCGATGCTCAGGGCACACACGCTGGTATACAAACCCCCTATAATCATTATTACCGAATCCTGGTGTCACTCCAATATACCAGACGAAGAGATAAGCATCGAAGGGTACATACACTTTCGCTGTGACAGGAAGAGTGGTAAGGGAGGAGGCTGCCTAATGTACTTCCTGAACACACTTACTGTATTACAGCTAGAAAATAAGGAACTCAATGACATGCACGACACCCTATGGGTCAACGTACACTTCAAAAGTGCTACACTACTAATAGGATGCATCTACAGAGCACCTGACACCTTTAGTGATTACGAGACACAACTTATAAATGTACTGGAGCAAGTATCCACTCTTCCATACGAGCATAAGATCAAATGAGGAGACTTCAACCTACCCGAAATCAACTGGGACTTATTAAAAGGGCCAACTAAATACGACAAGCTCTTAGGGACACTGGATATTTTCGGCTGGAAACAAACTGTCACTATCCCTACAAGAGGTGACAATGTACTAGACTTAATATTCTGTCACGATATAAGCCCCCTCTCAATCTTAGTGGGTTTTAAGTTTTCAGGTAGTGACCAAAAAACAGTGATGTGTGCTCTGCCCCTTCCACTGAATAGCAATGCAGCTGACACCTCCACTTCACAACAAGTACTATATAGGAACTATAGTAAGGCAAACTGGACCTTAGTAGAATCAGTGCTAAGATCATCCGAATGGAGCGAATACTTCACTACTGATGACCTCTCGAGAGCTCTGAGCATCTTCTACCATAACTCAAACACATGCTTAGATGCTGTCATTCCACTCCAAACACCTGAGCTTTCCCCACATAGGAAGTCATTCATAAAACCAAAGGATCGTATGAAACTGAAGAGACTCTCAACAAGTTACTTCAAAAACCACGACTTTGGCACACTAGGTTTAATACTTAACACACTTAGTTCCGTCTCACAAGCTCGAAATTTCCGTATGAGAAACGAAGAACGCATCGCAGGAGCCAGTCCTGCTAGAGTGTATGCACTCACAGAAATCTTAAAGAAGCGAATGAATCGCAAAAATCACAGCATTTCCCTCCTCATAGACAAAGGTAGGCTATGCACTAATTCTGCAGACATGTGTGAATTATTTAACTCAACTTTTGCAGGTAGCTACCTTAAGCCCACAGTCCGGTTACTCAATATACACCTTGCTACTAATATGGCACAAACTCCATCTCCACACACACCAAACTTAATTAGTACTGTTGGATTTACTTATACTAACATTAAACAAACTATAAGAACCCTAAAATGCTCAAAAGGTTTCGGTGCTGACGGCATATCATCCTATTTTTATAAATATGGTGGCCCTGACATTCCCTTACTCCTGCTTAAAATATTCACAATGTCCCTAGAAGCCCAAACTTACCCTGAAATGTGGAAAGCAACGTTTATTATGCCTAAACACAAATCTGGCTCAAAAACAGACGTCAGTAACTACAGGCCAATTAATATCACACCTTTAGCATCTAGAATTATGGAGAGACTAGTTAAAGATAACCTAATGAAGCATATGCTTAGCTGCAACATTATAAGTCCGAACCAACATGGATTCCTAAAATCCAGATCTTGTTTAACATGCCACTTAGACTTCTTTAACTTTGTGATCAGCAGTCGTGACAGACGACAACTAGTACTTGTCATCTACTTTGACATCTCAAAGGCATTTGACCGTGTCGACCATTTACTACTAGTGCACAAGCTGAAATCCTTAGGAATAAGTGACCCGCTATTAGGATGGCTTAAATCATTCCTTAACAATAGGTCCCAAATAGTTAAACTCGGATCTATAACTTCGAAACCTAGCCTAATCACCTCTGGTGTAGTACAAGGTAGTGTCATTGGACCCCTCCTATTTACTCTATATATTAACGGCATATGCGCTTCCTTCTCTGATGGGAAACCATTCATCTTTGCAGATGACCTAAAAGTAGCTTAAACATTCCAATCTGATGACCTAGGGTACTTCCAGAATGTTGTACAAAAAGAACTGGATAAAGTGACTGCTTGGTCGTCTTTATGGACCTACAATTTAACCTTAAAAAATGTGGCTGGATCTGCTTCGGTGCACTCTCAATCGACATGAAATTAACGCTTCAATCGGCTAACCTAACCAAACTCCAAAGTGTCGTTGACCTAGGTTTGAGGTACTCGAATAACCTAAAATTTTCTGAGCAAGTGGCATCACAGACTCAAAAGTCGAGGATGCTCTTAGGATGCATACTCAGGAACATTCACGACAATGAAGCCAAGCTAATTCTGTACAAAACCTGTGTGAGGCCGCTACTAGAATACTGTCCATTTATTATTAGCAGCACTCACACACGTGAAAAGCTAAGAATTGAAAGTATCCAACGATATTTTACCTCAAAACTACTTCGCTACGAATATAAGAAGGACTACATCTCATGATTCTACAACTTGACTCACTCTGGACAAGACGACTAATTGTCAAGATTCTATCCCATGGGCCATACACAAGTTCGCCAAACATCCTACAGGTCACCATATTCAACAGGTTCTAATCCTTCTAGCCACTTCTCTCTGAAATGTCACTTATATACTTCACGATAATCCTTCTACCTAATTACTATTATACTCTATTTTATCTGAACTCCCTAGGCATTTGATAAAGCTGAAATTTACTTCTTTTCTTTTTTCTCATTTACACTCTTTTCTCGCGTAAAGTTCGATTACTCTGATTATAAAAAAACATAACAGCACTCATGTTTGTGAATAACTTTATTTTCATAGAAAACGTCATAGTTTTCCATGGTAAGACCAATATGGTTAGCATCATGCATTGCAAATGTGCACTATCATATCAAGTACTTTATAGCTTATTCTTGTATTTTTCTTGTAAATATACTTCCAATAATGCATTATTCATGATTGCATTTTGTACCACTTTGTAGCTGTGCAGGATTTTCTCCTCTTCCTGAAATAGCGTTGAAGCACGTGGAGTCACAGTACTTACTCACATATGTGTTGTTTATCGATGGAACGAAGTATGGGTTGTCTCTCAACTTCGATGGAGAGCTTCGTGAAAGATTTACAAATTAAAAAATTATAAGAATCTGTTCCGATTGCCTGTACTGTAGTTTAACAATTTGAACTTTTTTAAAAGAGTGATAATGTATGCTAATTCACAATTGTAATTCGTAGCATAATTGATCGTGCCTGTAAAAGTGGCACGCATTTCATGTAAACTTACCCGTTTATACGAAACATATATTATTATTATTCTATAAGGTCCTACACAAAATATCATTCTCAGACAGTAAAAACATACAATTCGCACAAGAAGGCTCTTACGATCTGCGTAACCAAACCTGCACAGTGGCATTAAAAGCCTTTAAGTCAACACTCCGGGAAAACTTCTTCACAGTCATGTATTCTAAAATATGGAACAACCTGCCCCTAGAAGTCAGGAACTGCAATACGGTTATAAGTTTCAAACGCTCTCTGTACACACTATTTCACTCTACCGACTATATAAATAAACTATTTATCCCTAGAACGAATCAACTATTAGTCTACTGCAGTACCTAAACGCGCTTAAATACCCTTACTTCCCTAAAGACTATAAATAAACTAGTAGCATAAATGCATAAAATGACATAGTAGAAACAAATTTTTGTTCATCAAATTACAATGTACAACGAATATAATCAAATCTTTTAGACTCCACCTGGTTTTTCTCTGTCCTCTGGTACATTTCTGTTGTATTTACTTTGTAGTACAAGTTGCATTGATCTACATTCCGACTGAAGCTGAGAAACAATTGAAGTCACTTACTCATACATCATCCCTCAAGGTTTGGCTAGTAATGGCTCAGCATCCTTGATGAAATCCACTGTCACCATAACAAGACGCTGTACAGCATCTTATACAAGCACTGTCAACGATCTAAAATGGTTTTTATATAGCTTTCTACGCGTTTATCAACTTACTCGTACGGAGCAACCATGCAGTGACAAATGGCGGGCTATGGGTGACTTGGGTGCAGTAAAACAAATCTGCTTGACAATGACCAATATTAATCTGCATTCAGCTGAATTCACATCTGGTATTACTTGCAATAAAAATGACGTCAAAATCATAAAAATAAATCACTCATTTTAAATTAATACACAATTTGAACATAAAACAAGATACGATGCCGCACACAACAAAGTTATATGGAAGAATTGACTTCAAGCTTTATTTTCTACCCAAATATTTGTAATTTATCCGACACGTACTTGGGTTTTTTTGTTAATGCGAAGACAATATTTCTATATTTCTTTATGAGCTCCATTGAACGACTAACTATCAGAATGTGCTCACTAACTGATGTCAGAGAGGACAGCAACCATGTAATTTCACTATAAATCAAATTCATGTAATTTAAATAATACTTGTCCATGCCTGCACAACTGGTGTGTCCTACATAGATAGGAAATATATATAAGGTTATCAAGAAATGCCTAATCGTGCGTTGCGTCGAAGCACTTGCTCACGGAAGTGAACCGTGCGAACTACTACACTGCAGAATTAATTGCATAGGCCAAGACATTGACCTCATTGCTACATACCGCAGTCCTAACTGCAGTGCAGATGACTTCCTAACAGAGAAGCTAGGCTGCTGGACTTCGAAATGTCGAAGTCTCGTAATCAGTGGATTCAACGCCTCAACAGTTGACTGGACGAGCCTTACAACTCCATCTTCACTCAACTCCTTTGATCATAAACTGCCAGAACCTAGTATATCGCTAGCCCTAGTCCAACATGTCATTAAGCCCATGCGCTATGACTCACAGCACTCCTCCTCAACTATACACCTTGTGTTCTCCCACGTAAGGATGTGGATCTCATACAACATCTTCCTCCTTTAGGAAGAACTGATCATGCTGTGCTCACTTTCAAGTTCACAACAATAGCATAAAGGGGCAAAACCCCACCTCGACCAAACGTTTGGAAAGCTGATATGAATGCGATCGTCTCAGCAGCACACTCAGTAAACTGGTACATAAACCCAGAGTCTCAAGTAGAAGCCGCATGGAACCAATTTAAACAACTTTACGCCAAAGTAACTGAACCTGTTATCCCTTGGTCTATCCCAGAGGGTCGGAAACATTCCCCCCTTGGATAAACCGAGAGATTCGTAAGTTACTCAGAAGTAAACACAAATGTTGGAACCTGTCTGCCACACTTGAGACTTCTGAGACCAGGAGATTATATAACGCTGCTAGAAATAAAGCCATTGCAGAAATCCGCCAATCAAGGATGAAGTTCGAAGCACACCTGGCTCAAAATGCAAAGGCGCAACGCAAGAAAATTTTCTCGAACATGAACTCCGGGAATAAAAAATCCAATGGTGTCCCAAACCTGACTATTGAAAATGATACAGTCGAAGAAGATCAAGAAAGAGCAGAAGCAATGACAAACTACTTCTCCCACGTCTTCACTCAGGAGTCATCACTGCCTATAGGATCAGCTCTGGCTGCATCAGAAGAACATGTGATACATTCTGTTGACATCGACCAAGGTATAGTGCTCAACTGCCTAATGAAACTAGATGCAGGGAAATCAATGGGTCCTGATAATCTTCATCCAAGGCTTCTCAAGGAGCTATCAGCCCACATAGCCGGCCCTTGGACTACGATCTCCAAGCTATCTCTCCTAAATGAAGTGTTATCGCTTGACTGGAAAGACACCATAGTAATCCCCATCCACAAAGAAGGATCAAGACAAAGCCCTTCAAATTACAGGCCAATCAGTCTCACCAGCACTTTAATCAAGACACTGGAAAGAATCATCAAGAAAAGTATCATGGCATATCTGGAAAACAGTTTGTTATCCAGAGCACAGCATGGCTTTCGAGGAAACTTCTCATGTCTGTCAAATCTCCTCACTGCAAAAGAAAGCTGGGTCAAATCAAGGGACAACAGAAGACCTGTTGACGTCGTCTTCATAGACTTCAGCAAAGCCTTCGATAAGGTTCCTCACAAGAGACTACTCATGAAGTTGGAAAGTCCTGGTATCAAAGACAGCTTACAAAACTGGACTAGGGAATTCCTCATAGACAGGAGGCAGAGGGTTAGAATCAACTGGAAACTTTCCTCTTGGACAAAATTGCGTAGCGAAGTGTGGTACTCGGACCTCTCCTATTTATTTTGTATATCACTGAGTTATCCCTGCTCACTAAATCCCCTATGGTCCTGTACACAAATGACTTAAAAATTTGGAGAGAGCTGAGGGGCGACACTGGCACATCCACGTTGCAAGAGGGCCTCAAAAAATTGTCGGAGTGGTCCATAGAATGGATGCTCCCGATAAATGTGGCAAAATGTGCAACCATGCGCATTGGACAAGCTAGCACGAGCTCCTACGAACTAGGGGGAATAACACTTCCATCACTTCAGACTCACTTGGACTTAGGTGTCATAGTTAGCCACGACTTAAAAACTACAGCATACTGTCACGCGGTGGCTGCACGTAGTTTCAGGTCCTTATGGGCAATTCGCACAGCCTTCACTAGAATCACCAGAGATATGTTCACCTCCTTATATACATCTCTGGTGAGGTCAAGACTGGAAAACTGCATCCATCCCGCGAGTCCTTGTCTAAAAGGGGACTCACACATTCTAGAAAGGGCTCAAAGGAAGGTAACACGTATGGTTCACGTCATGACTAACTTATCATACGAGGAAAGACTAGACAGTTTAAATCTCTTCTCACTGTCATACTGTAGGCAGAGAGGAGATTTAATCACAATGTTTAAAATTTAAAATAATGATTACGGACCAGACCTATTCTCTCTTTTCCTCCCCACCAGGTCGGAACACCTTAGAAGACATAGCAGGAGAGTTCAAAAGTCAAGAAATCACTGCTGTTGAGTACTGGTTCTCACATCGAGTCATAAACTCTTGGAACCGATGTAGTGACCCGTTTTATTACTCATCATCGCAGTATACTTTCACTATGTAATTGGACTTTGACTTGTTTATCACTCTAAAGATTGCGTGTTAATAATTGATACTTTTGATCTCGATCGATTTTGAATTTTTGATTGCTGCAATAATACACTATCGGATTCCTCCGCAAGTGCCTTTTGAATAACGTTGTGGATGTCGAGTAATCACAACGTTAAAACACAATTATAAACGCGAAGAAGTACTAGGATATACGTGTACGCTAGTTTAGTCAAAATAGAGCAGCACAATTGTGCTAATACTGACTCCCAGAAGAAGTGATGTCTGCAACCTCAACTGATTCGTTCCAGAAGGGTTTGGATGACCACAGAAATTTATTAGAAAAGGATTAATGGCAATGTTAAACTTTCGCTGATTGATAGTCATTGGTGTCTAAAGTTTAACTTGGTCGGGTTAATATCGGCTCCAAGCCTTCTCAACCAATAAATCTGAATCTGAAATCAAAGGAAAATCTACCAATCACAGTGTGTATAAGTGACCTGCAAGTGCTCAGCCTCTCCGTAAGCCGTTTGTGCCGCTATCTTGTCGTTGAGATGACGTCATACTGCGTTGAGGTTTGAGAATTCTGCGTCGGTTCACTCTTTAAATTACAGCAAAAACCAATCAGGTGTCTACAAAATGAGTGCGAACAACTTACTTCATCTACAGAATTTTCCGACATCAAAAAATTGCTGGAGGATGGGGAGAAATCACAGCATCAGGCAAATCACTTAGAAAAGGTAAGACAAAACAATTCTGATTGTTGTAGTATTTGAGGGAGCTGGAAATTCAAACGAAGCATAACGTCATTGGCATTCAGGCGGCTGTCTCTTCACTCTTTGATTATGCTATCAAAGGTGTCTTCACGGATATCAAACACTCCGTGCAACTGAATGTACCTACGAAACGTAGCTTCGGGGATTACCAGTGCAATTCTGCTCTCGCCATTCGAAAGGTATGTCCTATAATCCTTATGTAGCCCTTAGGAAATCAATAGTGAACTAAGCCCGCTGGATATTGCCAAGTCTATTGTTTCTGCCCTACCAGTTAATGATTTGATTGAAAAAGTTAGTGTTTGCGTTGTTGAGTAACCCATCTGTAGGTAGATATTGTTCCCCCTGGCTTCATGAACATCTGGATTCGTCATACGTTTGTCGCTGCAGAGATCAACAAAATATTACGTTTTGGAGTTACGCCTCCATTCATCCCTCACAAATATTCCGTAATTGTTGACATGTCCTCTCCGAACATCGCGAAAGAAATGCACGTTGGACATCTGAGGTAAGATGATTGAGAAAACTTGCATAATAATGCCTCATGTGCAGGTTTCTTGTGTTTTTGGTGAACTTTTAGTGCACCACATTTGCAATGTTTCCTATGGACTTGTTGTCGTTGTGCTTCCAGTGGGTAACTTATATTCCTGTTAGTCTGAAAGGTCGGTATTGGTGTATTTCACTAGAGCTAAGTCATAGTATTTGATTGACAAATTTGGAGGATCAGGTGATTTGTGACCTGTGTATTAGTGGTAGACACTCACTGGACCACTGACAATTGTTAGGTGGCTGAGCTGTATGTCGCTGTAACGTCTGCTATATCGAGTTTTGCACTGATTAGTTCAGTACATCGCCTAAAACGTGTGTCACAGATATCCTTGAACTTCCTCTTATCTTGGTGCAGATGTATTTGTCTTTGTTTTGGAAGGGCATTGCTTGTAATCTATCGCCCCAACAACAATTAGTGTCATTAACCCTCATTGCATACGCGTGGCTCATATCTTGGTATATGAAAAATTAGAGTTCTTGTCACATGAGTGTTATGTAAGAAATTTGTTGTGAATGCCTTTATTCGTAGGTTAAATGTGGCTCGCAACCTATTACATGATCATCAACTCATGCTTCGTGTGCAATTGAAATACAGTTCCCATTCTTTTCCAGACGTATCTTCATGTCTTAGACGTGGTCAGTGCTAAACTCACTAGTGATGAGTGGCTTGTGCTAGTGGACGAGTTATGGAAGTTATCCTGTCTGAGTTTTCCGATCCACCTACATGGATATGGAAAATGCGTGTTTGGGCGGTTCAGATATATTAGGTTATATCACGAAGTGACATCACTTAGAAGACCAAAGAGAACTGAGGAGGTCTTTCGTCGTTTTCGGGAGTATGTGGCAGTGCGCACTCACAACCCTACCGCCCATCTAGTGCACGCCCATCAAGTCACCAGAAGAGCCTGTAGAATAGTTTACTTGCACCACCTTTGGTTGATGAGAAATCATCAGCGAGAACGCGAAGTCATGATAATATAATAGGTTTATTCCAGAAAATATTTTTGGTACAAATATGGAATTTCCAGCATGTAGTACAGTATTGCATCCAACTTTTTGATGACAGAGGTGATAATTAAAACATGCCATAGCCTTGATAATTTTGTTCAGTAAGAATATGAATATAAAACTAAGTGGAAACACTAACAATACCATAATGAAGAAGTGAGTCGGTTTAATTAGAGTTCCGCAGTTATTTGTGCGTGAATGCATTACTGTTATACTTGTAAGGTTTAAGTTGTCCTTTAAGAGTGAAGTTATGAAGGTCTGAGGCATATCATCTCGTATGGACTCATGGACATACGAAATCATGGCATTATTTAGGAGGCGACTTGCATATTAGTGTTGTAATTGCTAATGGATTGAGAAAACTAGGGTTGTTATTTTTATGCCTACCTGTATAAAAGTGAATTGTTGGGTGTCAGTTTCAGGATTGACAGGCATTTTTAGCAGTGGAGTTATGATTTATGCGTATACTACTGACATGATAACCTTATTGAACAGTTTTCATTCGTTTATCTATGGCTTAATTTTCTGAGGGTTGTACAAATATAAGATGCCGCGTATTTTATGTAATAAGGGACGTCTTTTTTCCCAGTGTGATTTTTGTATCTGAGTGTGGAAGATAATTGCAAGTGGTCTGTTAGTAATAGTGTCGTGTTCTGGTGGCTCACACTAGTCAAGTTAGACGAACCCCAGCCCAACATCACTCCGTCATAAGAGTCAGTGACGTGAGAAATACAAGCAGAGTGAAATTAACTGCAACGTAACTACTATGTGAAATTTGTGCAATAAATAAGGATTTGTTTTAAAAATATCTACTTGCGACTAACATGTTATATTATGTATTTATCCACTTGACAATTATTCCAAGAAAAGTGGTGTTTGCATCAGTGAAGTAAACTTTTCCGTGTATTACAAGAGTATTTTTTAGTGTTATTTCTTAGTGAAGATAGGTAAAAACTCCGGTTATTATCATACCTTGTTTTGTTGGCTGATATGAGTGTTTGTTGTCAAACCGACCGCCAAACCCAATCTATATCTACAGCAAAACTAGCACAACTTCACTAAAAAGTCATCTGCATTTAGGATTGATTGATCAACTGGGCGTTTCTTGCGTGTTTCATCTAATTCTAGTAAAGTACAGTAGCGGTAAGTAACAGGAATAAACATATATACTTCCCAGCCAACTAGCTTCTGTTTTTTTCGAAACAATGACGAAGATCTGTAGCTCAGGTGAATGAAGTCATTTTGAGATTAGCACCGAAGATGTTTAGAAGAACACTGATAGCTTCGCAGCTTGTAGAACACAGCAATACAAAAAGCTTTCGGGATTATTGTCATTTTTGAAGTGAGGTTACTAAACAATTTTGTAACTAATGTTCCAATCAACAATTTCTCTAATTCTCCTAGATTACACATTTTGAATAACATTTAAATTAAGTTATGTCGTTATTTAGTTGTTATGAAATATTTATTTTTGTTTTTGATCATTGTATTTTGGTCAGTTAATGCGGGCAAATAATGCCAATTATGATGCTTTTGTGAAACACAAAATAATAGAATGATAATAATGATAATACCAGTACTTTGTTATCATATGACACTAACGTTTGTCATTTTCCTTTTATTCAGAAATTAACTGAAGCTGAACTGGAGCGTGCTCAAAAGGCAGTTGCATACGGTTGTATTAAATACGCTGATTTGTCGCATTTTGACAGGGTAAGTAATACTTATATCAAATGCAAGTAATTGCCTTCTGGTAGGGGGAAATATGTGAACACTAAATTTTAAAGAGACTTAATCACCCATATTGGAACGTATTTTCTCGTTATTTATTTAAAATTGGTAATGAAAGCCAGGAGATTCGATTTGTTGAGATTAAAAATCTTTTCGGCTGAATCCATAGACGTTATTTCCTTTCACTTATTGCCTGTTTTTTAAAGTAAAGTCACCATTCAGGATTAGAGGCCAAAATTAGATATCTGCTGGTGGTTACTGCCCTTTCCTTCTTTAGTTGAAGGGATAACTGCGATGAACTGTGGCTATTGCAGTGTTTAATCACCGTATAAGAAACTTATAATAACTTACTGTCTTTTGGGTTGTGCCACAAGTTGTAAATCACTGTCTATATGGCGAAAGTGTTAGATCCCTTTAAAACCCCAAGGTCCATTCGATCACTGTGCTAAATTATAATATGAAACATCTTCCAAATAATGGAGCATTTAATAATTTGGATAGTTTCGCCTTATAATTTAGCACAACTGCTAAATAGTTAGAGGATTTCCTTTTTCGATAAAATGAAATTTCTTTTCCAAAGAAGTAGAGTAAATGACTAAATTGGAGTTGTAATGGATTATGAAATTTTCGAAATAACACACTTGGAAAGTGTTCCTGGAAATACTGTTTTCAGTGTTAATTTTAATGTGATGTTAAAAAAGTTATCCGGGGTAATGTTCTTGTGTGTGTTGCGAGAAAACTTCCCAATTCCTTATTGAAGTATTTATTGATAGGTCGAACTAATTTCTGTACATAAATAAATTCATCCAGATAACTGTACATCATGCTGTTTCACAACCCATTCACTACATCATCCATGAACTTAAAAAAGAAACGTCATACCTTTTGGGTGAAATTTTCTGCACAAACAATCTGGACACCTGTATAGATGCATATCAACAGCGGCTGCACGTCTCCAGGATGATATTACTCCTCTACATCTGTATGTTTTGTTCCATCATGCGGACCTGTTATCCAGACAGTGGTGAAATACTAGATATGGATTGAATTTACAACGTAATTCGTGTACTGCATCTATAATTCCACGTACTAACTATGGACTCATCTGATTGGTTGACCGAGGTCATGATTATGCCCGTTGACTTGAGTTGCTGTAATTAATTATCCACTATACAACCTTTGTAGTGAAATTAAATAGAACTGAAATTTTTTTCAATCGATTTAATGTTTCATGGGATTTGTTTTTACTATTGACCATTATACTTTCAGATGTTGGATGATAAAGGAAATACTGCAGTTTACTTGCTATATGCATATACTCGTATCAAGTAATTAACTGTTTGAAATTCTGTATTCATCAAATATCTTTCTCTGTTAAACTAGTAATCTAACAACTACTTTATTTTAGTGTGTGTAAACAATGCGCTGTGTAACCTAAGAAACAAATTGAATTTATTTTGGTTTGTAGTGACTATCTGGGGAATCCAGAATGCGCATTTCGAGCTATTCGGGATTCGTCAGCTGGATGTGCGTACACTCCCAGTGAGTAGTGGTGTTCCTGCTTAGATTCGAGTCTATAACCATCATTTAAAACGGCGAAACATGATACACAAGGCCAAGAGTAGCACCTGTTGGCATCTGAAATGATGGGTGCAGGTTTCGAGTCTCAGTGGACACGCCATCGCTCACTGGGGTATGCAGCTGTATCCAGGTGCCGCATACCAAACAGGACGAGATGCACATCCCGGATCCCACTGCTAGTCACTACCAATGAAAACAATTCCTAGACATTGTTGAAGCGTCCGTACTGAAAGCCGACTTGTCAACAGAGAACGAGCACTTCAGTCCGAAACACTCAATCAACGGGAAATGTCAAATTAATCTAAAGAAACAAATTAATGTAACTTGTTTAGACTGAGGTCATTTTGTTCATTGAAATTAGTCCAACGCCTATCAAACCGATAGACTGAATATTATTTTCAAGCTGGAAAACTAACGCTGAGCAAACCTTGATTTCGTATACTCTTATTTATTTACAGATCAATAATCAGAAATGCTGGCTATTCGGAACAGACAATCAATGAAATCTCAGAAACAGTACCTTTATTATTTAACCATCCTATGGAGTTCACATTGGCTAAAGCTTTATGTCGATTACCAGATATTTTACTGAAAATTCAGAATGATTTCTTGTTGCACAGCCTATGTGATTATCTTTATGAGCTGTGTTGTACTTTTACCAGTTTTTATGATGCTTGTTATTGCATTGAACGTAATCAGGCAACAGGTATGTTTATTGGTTATAATTCTTTTTTTTTTTCAAATTAGCTTTCATTATTTTAGTAGTGTGTAGTTGATTGTTTTTGTTGGCTTCATATAGTAAAGCGCAACTAAAATACCTCGGGCTAGTTATTCAGGCATCCAACTCAGGTTAAATAAAACGAGGTCTTCTGTATTAGCGCACATGTTCTTCTATTGCAATAGGGTAGTGCATTGTTGCAACCGATTTAATCTCATTATCGATACAGTGCGAAGGGAAACTAACCAAAGGGACTAAATGCCGTGTGCATAATGCAGCAATAACACTGTGGCGTGTGCTATCACTTACAAGATTTATAAGTAGTATATAGATGCAGATACAAATATGTATATCGTCTGCAGGAATATCAAATAGCGGAGTTTTTGAAACAATATGGAAAACATGAAAGGAAGTCGAAGTAGCACAACACCGAAGATATGTGCAAATAGAGGTTCTAATATGTCTTAGACGTCATTTACCTATGTCTATACACCGAGTTGCCAATTACTAATTCCCTTGCCAAATTATCTTGTGTTCTGCCATTACGATATAATAAGATTGCATATAAGCATGTGAGAGTAGAGAGCAGATAAACTGTAAAAGTTCAGATTTACAACAAAATTGTTTTATACTTGAATCAGTTTCATGGTATTATTTTGCGATTCACATTGGATATGTTGCTTCTCAATTAGGAATCAATTATTCTTCGATATCCATTCACTTCATTTGTTATCAAATGGTCTCAATTAGTAGACGATAGTAATACTGTAGCTTATTGGTTTGCATGCTTGATCAGTGGGGTACAAGTTGTATTCCTAACGACATCTGTGAAAACACACAGCATAACTGGCTTTCACATAATACTTATGGCTCAGCATCTTGTGAATTGGTTTTCCATCTGGAGTAAAAGCAAAGTGGAGACAATACTTGGAGGAGGTGCACAACCAAGGTATTTAAGGCTGGTTACATTTAGCTGCCACACAAAAGGTAGATAACGTGGAGGGAAAAGAGATCCAAGAGAACCACAAAAAGCGAAAATGTGAGGGAGAAGGAAAGGGACATGGGATCACAGAGAGTGTAAATGCATTTGAGTCATGGAGAACGATTTTCAGCCATATCACCGATAGTCCCTAGCCATTGGTTCTTAGCATCCCTGAAACCTCAGTCAGACAACCTACATGTAATTACGTGGCTGGCTCAAACCAGTTGTCAAAGACTTCATAGTCTGATGTCAGGTTTTGGTTTGACTATCCCTAACTCTTTTCCAGCCTAAGAGGTGACACTCAATGGAGGTTTTGTATTTCATGCAGTATTCCAATGATTGATTAAATTCACTTGTTATTTTTTGGGTAAAAAATGTTAACGCATAAGTATAAATTTACATTTTATACATCGTAGGTGATGTCCAAATCAACAAAGAACGCATTTTGTTATGTGAAGCTACTGCCCGTGTAATGAAATGTGGATTTGATATACTTGGAATCGAAACAGTCGAAAAGATGTAAAGAAAAAACCTGTGTATACAATAAATCTCTGGTGTATAAAAGGAATTAAATTTGTTACTTCTAAAATGTTTGTAGAAAGTGTGATGGAGACACTGAGAATGACGAAAAGAGACGTAGAGTAATGAATTAATGTTAATTAATTAGAAAAGAGACGAAAATTGCTTTTGAAACAATTTAACCGTTAAGTATTAAAACTACGTTTTCGTTAAGAGCAGTATAATTTGTATAACCCTGTAGACAACAGGTTACATGAAATTCTGTTCCATTCGGCACATGAAGGATGAATAAATATATTGCAGACATGCTGGACCAGTAGTAATGATTTGAAGTTCATTCAGATGATTTTCCGAAAATGTATGTTAAAATCCACCAAAAGATAAGTGTGCATATCGGTACACTAAATCTCATGGTAAGTAGGTGAAGATAACTTATACGGGATCAAACTAACAGATCTGATTTCCTGATAACAATCAATCAGCAGCCACAAACTCTAGTCAACTTGAGTATTTAGCTGATTATAGGAATTCGCTTAAATTTTGCATACGTGTTATCCCTAGACGCATGATACCTGATGTGTATAGCGAGACACTAATGAATGACCGAAATACTGAGAATTACATTTTTGAAGTAAAAGTCTACGTGTTCACAGTAATAATAATGATGATATTGTACAAGAGGAAAGAAATGCGTCACTGATGCAGCCGTTTAAGTTGATGTAGACGTGCCTTTATTTTAGTTGGTTCGTTATACTCAGTGAGAAAAAGGATTAGCAGTAGTGATAGAGATGCCCACTGAAGTAGATTACATAATGACATTCTTACTTTGATACCTTAATAAACATGCATCAAATCATACTTTGTACAACCCTCAAAAACAAGACTTACTTTTAACACACACACAAGCAGACGTTTTAATACTCCAGTGAAGAACCAGCAGTCTGAGAAAGGATTTCATTTGTAAACACATCGGCCACTACTCTATATAGTTGTCCGGAAAATCATATTCTTGAACAACTTACCAAATCTACTCATACAGTTATCCTAATATTCATTGTAAAAACTCTCAGATACATGTACCATTTTAGTATTAGCATCAATGGACAAGAAATGTAGCATAGTCGACAGTTTGAGCCCAGATGACAGCATTTTATTGGTGAATTCAGATAACCCAGAATTAGATAAAGAATAAGAGATATCTTTATAACTACGTCCCCTTATATAAAGAAAGCATTTTAATTTGCTGCATCTGACTGACTGGTTACATCGTAGAACATTGCAAAGATGTGCAGCAATTCGAGTTGCCACACTCCCTCCATGTAGCACACAAAGCAAGTGAAGACAGTAGAGAGGGATAATAAACAGAAATATGAGGTTAAACGAATGATTATATATATGTCATTTTATTAGATATTATGAATCACAAGGAGTGAATGCATCTGCGCCAGCCGTTGAGAACGATTCTGATCCATATCATCGATTGTCTCCAGACACTAGATTTTATCACCCCAAAGACTCCGCACGTGGCTCGCTGAATTAAACTAGCTGTTGTGGATTTCATTGGCTGATGTTTGCGTGTATCTAGTGAAATATATCGCTATTCATTAGCGAAGATGTTGTCTGTCAATACATAACGGGGGAAATTATCTTCTCAAAAAGCTTAATAGATCGATCGACAAAGGCCTTTTTAAAACAAATACAAGTTTGAAAGTAGGTTTATAATGCAAGCGAATTTATTTCCTTTTACCATCTGAAGACCGTGAAAGTTAAATAGATATACAAATAAAATATTTGTATAGTTCGAATGAGAAACAACTCGGAATCAAGTGATGATTCTCGCACATTTTAATAATACAGACAACATCAATAATAAATACCAAAGATATATATATATATGTATGTATATCACAGACAGAATAATAAAATAATTATATAAGTTTATTTATGTATTCTTCAAAATTCCTGAAGTAAGAAGAGGCCAAGGACAGTTTTAAATTATATCTGAACCAAAAGCACAGAATTCATCTCAAAACATTAATCAAACAACAAAGTATGCTAAATAAAAGTGAGAAATTAGTATTATTAACAAGCACAGTGTCACAATATTAAATTGTTTCAATTGATCGACTCAAATCAGCTCGTAGACGAGTTGAAGTCTTTCTTTGTTGATGATCCTCTTCAAAGATCAAATTAATTAAACTGGAAGGTGCTAAACCCATTTCACTTAGACCGGCATCATCATCGGTTAATTCAACTTGTGTTGTTGGCGGTACTTTCAAACGTGCAGCTAACTGTAGACTAGGCGGAGTATACAAACGAAATGAACATGGTTCAGAGAAACATTCTGAAATCCATTGTCGTACTGTTAGGAGTTTATCAACAGCGTAAAATGTACCCTGTAAGTGAAAATAAATTTCTCATTATTTAGAGATTAAAAATTCTATCGACAGAAAATGTAAAACAAAGACAATCGCCATCATCAGACAAGACAATATGCATTAGCATGAACAAAAATTAAGTCAAATAATTTTGTTTTACGGTGTAGGTGAATTAAAGTTTTGATTTTAATAGAAAGGAGAGGAAATTCGTCAGTCGGATGCTTCTTCAGACAATCTATTATATCAACAGTATGCAAGGCTATTGATACTTCTGTCAAGCTGTTCATGCTAAAATTTCATACCATTGTTTAGCCTTGATAAACTTGAACAAAACTTTGAGGCAGGATAATGTGACATCATTTCATTTCGTTATTTCTAGTCAATCGCATGCAACGCGAAATAATTTTATGTTGATAAACGGAAAATATATTAACATTTTTTAGTTAGTTAACTTGAACATTACCGTTGCATAATTTAATGTCCTCTAGCTTTCAGCGGGTTCGTCTTAAAAATGTTTCAAAAGTTGCATAACATTGATCGATTTTATTCTGCTCAAATGACGAAACTTGAAGAAAACAAAGATTTCATCGAAGAAAATTCTCTTTTCGACGGTTTCATTTCCATAGCTTTACAATTGAATATATATGAATTACAACAGGTAGTCTCTACGCATCATCATCGAATAAAGCATAGATTGGCAGTCAAACCTGTACCTTAACTTCATTGACTTTGAAAAGGCCTTCGACAGTCAACGTTAGCCGAGAAGTAATTTGGAAACTGCTTCAATACCACAGCGCTCAGTGCCCAAATCTTTATCAACCTCACTCAACACCTATATGAGAGTGCCACGTGTCAGGTGATCCACAACGGGAAACTCGAAGAAGCCTTTGAAGTGAAAACAGGAGTAAGACAAGGCTGCCTGTTATCACCAACTGATATTCTTAATTGTGTTGGACTGGATTATGCATCAGACTGTGGGGGATGAGAAGACAGAAATACGCCGGACCAAGAAGAAGACTCTAGAAGATCATGATTTCGCGAGTGGATCATATATGTATAATTTCACATATATTTGAAGTTTTGCAAGCGGAAACCACTAAACTGGCTGAAGAGGCAGCGAAAACAGGACGCGAGGTGAACATAGAGAAGACGGAGGTGATGAAGATAACCAACCAACAGCAACAACAACAACAACAATTACCATCAACGGGAGAGATTTCGCAGAGGTTATTTCCTTCACTTGTCTAGGAAGCATTGTTTCAACCACAGGCCGAACGGATGAAGATGTCAAAGCTGGCCGCACTAGGCGAGGCAAGATACATCTTCATCGGCCTGAAACCAGTTTGGAAATCTTCTGCACTTCAAGGTGTAAAGAACAAGATTCGGATTCACAACACAAATGTCAAATCAGTTAGTTCTTCTATATCGGTCAGAAACGGCTTGTGTCTTGAGAAGTATCTTCAACAGGCTGCAGACTTTTATCAACAGCTGGCTTCATAGTGAAGATCAAATGGTTGACCAGAAAAAATTAGCATCATGCAACTCCGGAGACGAACCAACCAACCAAGATCAACCGTGAACCCAGTTGAAGAGGACAGTTGAGAATAGAACAAAGTGGATATGTGTTGTTGAGGCTCTGTGTTCCACTCGGAACGCAAGAGAATAATAATATATAATACAATAAGCAGTGACAATCCGACTTTTTTGTGTGTGTTAAAGTTTGATGGTGAGTGGAAATACTAAAGCGTGATTATATTGGTGTATATGATTATAAGTGACAAACTTACACAGAAAACTGGGGTTTCGGATTCACTACTACCCGTTGGTTGTACGTCGAGTATCTAAACTCACCAGATGAGTTACGGTTGTTTGTAAATGAACAGTAGTAAGTATTTGGTGTTTCACAGAAGCGAAACAACGGCACTGAAGGTATCACATCATATATCATTATTTCGACTTACTTCAATATAGGTTACAATAGCTTTTTGCATTTCCTCCCCATAAAATATATTTTTCTCCATTGTATTTACTTGATGTGATCTTTCAGACTTGCGATACTATATGAGAGGATAATTCTACTTAGTAAAGTCATTCACTCAACGAACCATATTGGTCGAAATGTTATTATGTATCAAGACAAAAATTTGGTGTACGTTATGGGTACCAAGAGATGAGCCTCACAAAATCTCCTAGAGTTTGCTAGGACTAGGATACTGTCCAGACGCCCAAACCGAAGCAGGTGGATGTCTTGAGGGGCCACTCTCAAACTTTCGGATTGAAGTGCATCCTAAAAGTAGTGGAGCAGCGCTACCATGATTTCCGGTGACCAGAACAGGTTCATACACCGTTTGATTCGTTCGGATTCTTGAGCCCATGTACACCATAAGTTTGGAATCAGGATTTTCCAGCTCCTCCAGGGAGACAAGTATGTCTACTAGTCCGGTTGTCAGCGCTAGACGATTGTATTCACCCTTTCACTTTTGTGAGGAACATCCCCCCCCACCATATGAAGGCAGAGGTTATGAACGCGTGGTCACATGATAGGATTTCGAGAAGAAAACTGAAATCTACCTACCCTCAGACGCATTAGGTAGTTCAAGAGAGCAAGTCGAAGTATATCTCATTAACAGAAGACAGTAAATAAACGGAAGAAAACAGGAAAATAAAATGTATGAAAGTGAGCCGGCAGAGATAAGTAGGAATAGTATATGACCAATTCACTTTCAAGGAACAAACACTTAGGAGTTCAAATATGCTACCGTAGAATTTCAGAATCTGACAATTAGTGTTTAATTCATGCTTCTCATTGTTTCACCCCCTAAAGCAACCTGAGACATTTGTAAAAGACTAAGACAAAGCACTTATTTTGGAAGTTTGACTGTAAGTCTGAGCCTTAATGTGAAAGTGATTATTTGAAACCCTAGTTGAATAGTCCAAAATCCAACTGCGTGAATACTGTTACTCACTTGGCCTCATTTGAAATAGTGTATTATCCTGCCTAAATCGCTTTTTCTTTTTGTCATTCTTTCCTTTCAGGGTTTTACAGTTTCTTTTACTGTACCGTTCTAATTTATTTTTCTTCTGCTATACTAGCGTTAACATGAGGTGTGAACAATTCAACGGTTACGCGATAATGTAGAGTACAGGAAAGGAGATTTAAGAGACATATCACATGGACGTCTTCGAAAATAATGGATATCCAAGGAACTCCATCAAAAGACATCTACCCCCAAGCCAACCTATCAAATGAAAGTCCCCCGAGGAATGCACAAAGAAATTAGCCTTACTATGTATAAAAGACATCTCAGAAATCACTGCAAGACTCTTCAAACCTTTAGGAATTCATGTCTCACATAAACCAACGAAATCACTTCACTCAGCTGGCTCTGTGTCAACCAAAAGACTCAACGGCGAAAGAAGATAAAACCAACATCATCTATAAAGTAAATTGCAACGACTGCGAAAACACTATATTGGCCAAAGTGGACGTCCCCTTCGTCTTCGTATCCATGATCATAAACTAGCCGTCAAAAGACATGATATCCACTTCCTCACATCGCTGCATACAGACAACCATGGGCATCAATTCGATTTGGACAACGTTCAGATATTAGACAGAGGGAACACCAAGAATGCTAGAGAATTTTTAGATGGCTGGTATTCCAGTGAATCGTCAATCAATAGACACACTGAAATAGACAAAATTCACTAATGGATAAGAAGGAAATATCACGCACAAAGAGTCAAACTTCAGGTCAAGGAAACAATAAATACAAATACAAATAGTCTAGAGGGTGTGAAAATACAAAAACAACCAATCAGGTCACCAGGAGAGATAACTTATAAACTCGTGGAGAATTCTAAAGACTCACTTCAAATTGAATTATGCACTGAAGATGTTGCCTAGTGGGGCAATGAAAGCTCCCCAAATAAACCATCCAGTGCAGAGAATACAATTACATCAAAAAGAGTGCAGGGTTGATAACTACTATCGGCACCAAGTGTACACAATGAAAGGCTCTTTTATTCAAAACATAAGTTAATTAGTGAATCAAACACTGTGGTATATGATATTCATACTAACCTGAAGAATAAGATTATCCGGAAGCCGAACACGAATAATAGTGTAACGAAATAATTTCAAACCTTGTGTTTTTAAACGTTCTCTCATTGCTTTAGTGAGCAGCATACCACTTTCTTCTATAATTTGCTGTTGTTGATCAATAGCCCTTCGAAGATCTTCTTTCGTTGCAAGGAAAAATTCATCAGGAAGATGTTCACGAGAAATACATGACAAAGCACGACCAGTTGCCTAATAAGTAGAAATTTTGAAACATTTTGTCAGACGCAAAAACACCAGTTCATAATGCTTATTTAGATTTTATGTTACAAAAGTTGAGTCTTAATTCATGAGATATCAATTTACATATAGCGTTTTTGCAAAAACAATGAATTATATAAGTCGTGGGAGACAAATCAACATCTCGTTTGGTAAACGCAATGAAAAATATGACATAAATATACAGGGGGTTACAAAAGTTGTACTAACAATGAGCTGTTATTAGATGGTTGGAGTCAAAATCGGCAGGAAGCATTCGACCTCGGTTTCGTGCTTGTTGGCAATCACTCACCAGTCAACAATTCGTATGTGCAATCTTCAAGGAAGGAACTCATGTTCCTTCTGAAATTCCAACCCATGTCATTCAGTCCTGCAGTCAGAGACGTTACCACTGATCGGTAGGTCAGTCGGTTTTCGACATAGAACTTTGCACATATGTGCGGCAGTCCAAGTCGGCACACTCCATGTAGCACACAAAGCAAGAGAAGAAAGTAGCAGAAATGCATAATATAGACAGTAAACAGAGGTGTGAGACAAAGGAATAGTAATAACAAAGAACAAAACAGTTTCATTGGAAATCATAAGTCACAAGGAGTGGATGCATCTGCGCCAGCCATTGGGAACGATTTTGAGCCATGTCACCAATTGTTTCCAACCACTGGTTTTTACCGTCCTGAGGACCCCAACCAGGAAGTCTACACCTTCCTACGTGGCTTAGACTAACTGTTGTGGATTTCATTGACTGGTGCCATTTTTCATTTGACCGCCGCTAGCTCTTTTCCAGTCTGGCCCTTTATCAGCTAACATTGCCCGTCGAGGAAGGCGATGACTAGACATACGTAACATATGTCCTAACCATCTCAATCAATGTAACCTCACAGCCTCGTCTATCGATTTCCATTCCTCGTTTAGCACATGATGCCTAACCTCAATATTGTTCACCCTATTATACAACTTCACACAGGAGATAGAACGTAGGCACCTATGATCAAAGACAGCTAGCCTTTTCATGTCTTCCACTATCAACGTTCATGTCTCACAGTCGCAAAGGAAGACACAATGAACTGCTGAGTAGTACATACGCCCTTTGATCGACAGCCAGCCGGATATCACGTCTACGCCAAAGACGGTGTAAACTAGCATATGCGAAACGAGCCTTGGATGGATTTCTTCAAGTTTTGATTTGTGAACTACCGGTGAATTAAAACCTAGTGACTAAATGGTAACGTGCTCACCTCGAAATATGCTTATGCATTACCTAAAAATACACCACTGGAACAAAACAGCTGTTTTTTTAGTGCTTCTCAATCCACAAAAGTTCTTCAACCAATGTTAGTTTTTCACAGAATCTGTCCTGAAATCAATCACACTTTCTTCTGGTTACTTCTTAGGAAAACTAAATTTGTCTAAAAATACCTCTCTCAATTTGAAAATTAATGGGTACGTAGACAATATAAAGAACAGCATACGAAAACACTATGTCATTTGTTTTATGCTGCAATTTTAAGAGAATACACTGAGAAAACTATTTTTCCCTCCAGTCACTTGTCAAATAACACAGGTGTTCTATGGTTACAGTAGCAATAATACAAAATACACCAAAATCTCTGAGTTTTCAGTTAAACTCCTATACTTGAGAATTAACTATATACACAAGACAGTAGAAGGGGATATTTATTCGAGGTTAAACAAAACAAAGTAACAACTTACCCTGTATACTTTTGTATCACGATATAATTCAGGTAGGATAGGATCAGCTGTAATGAAAAGATTCAATAATCTCTCTAAATACTCTTGATTTTTTGCATCCTCTTCTGATATTACATAGAAGATTTCATTTTCAACTACCT
Source organism: Trichobilharzia szidati (assembly GCA_944472155.2). NCBI lineage: Eukaryota > Metazoa > Platyhelminthes > Trematoda > Strigeidida > Schistosomatidae > Trichobilharzia > Trichobilharzia szidati. Next base: position 134,363,584 of record OX235271.1, read on the forward strand.
CTTCATTAGGCTGTTCAGCTGAATCTGCATTACTTTTATCCGGGCGACTAACAGGTAACAATTGTTTTGTGAATTTGCATGCCTTTTTTGAAAAAAACAACACATGAAACAAGAATAGTGTAAGAGCTTAATAAAACTAAAATCAAGAACATCTTAAAAGAAAAGTGATAAACGAATTATAGAGAGTAGGAAATTTATGCAATCAGGGAGTGTAGAAATATATTTTAAAAAAAAGAAAATATTCAACTAAAACCACTTAAGATCAACTTCGACTATCTTGCAAATCTCATTAAGGGGAAGAGAATAGAACTGAATAACAAGACTCATGTTAATATGAGTCCACGAAGCAGTCTGAAACGTTCAAAATCAGCAGTCCTATTAATTTAAAAGTAATTAGTTTAGTTAGTGTGCCTCAGTGACACAGAGGTAGGATGCTCGCCGACTACGCATGTGCTCCACGGTTCCATCCCCGGCCGACGCACTCCTTTACCTCGCTAAGCCAGCAATAAGACTGGTAAGGAGGGAAGGTTGGGTATGAGGCTAGTAATCCCATCCCGTAAATATAAACACCACTGTTATCGAAACTTCAAGCATCTAGCTTGAAGCCCTATGTTCCACCGGGGACGTAAAGGAATAAAAAAATTAGTTTAGTTAGTGAACAGATTCTAAAATTCAGTAAACGCAACAATCAAATCCAAAAAAGCGCAATGCACTTGTGACTTGACAGTAGTACTTTGTATGTGCTACGTAGCAGCACTCAAACCTGTTTAACTCGTTTGAAGTAATATATTATATTATTATTGTTTCCTTTAATTCCAAGAGGAACATAGGGCTTCAGCCGTGCGTCTCCATTGCGTTCGGTTCTCTGCTAGAGTCTTCACCTGTCTCCAAGTCTGCCCACACGTTTTCATCTCCTCTTCACATGACCTCCTCCAAGTCACCCTTGCAATGACGACCAACTCGCCGCTTCCCTTTTGGGTTCCACTCGAGCAATGGCTTGTCTAGTGATGTCACTTGATGGTTTCCTAAGAGTATGGCCAATCCATCTCCATTTCTTCCTGCCTATTTGTTTCACAATCGGTTCCTGGTTGGTTCGCTCCCAGAGGTCTTTGTTGATGACCTTTCCTGGCCGGCCATCTGATCTTGAGTATTGAGCGAAGACAATTGTTAATGAAGGTCCTAGTTTGTTTGAGATGCTCTTTATGACGCGCCAAGTCTCTGATCCATATAGTAGCACTGACTTCACATTGGAGTTGAAAATCTGGATCTTATTTTTGATGCTGAGTGCTGTTGACCTCCAAACAGACTTGAGGGTAGTGAAAGCTTGTCTTACTTTTCCGATTCTTGCTTTGATATCCTCGTCAGTTCCGCTTGTAGTTGAAACGATGCTTCCCAGGTAGGTAAAAGAGGTTGTTTCTTTCAGGTTCCTCCCATTTATGCTGATCGTTGTCTGTTGTTGTTGTTCTTGTCCAGGAATCTTCATTATCTCTGTTTTCTCTATGTTCACCTGAAGTCCTATCTTTGATGGTTCTTCTGCCAACTTGTTGCTTTTCGCTTGTATATCTTCCAGTTTGTGGGAAATCAGACATATATCATCGGCGAAGTCCAGATCCTCGTTTGAAGTAATAAAAAATTTAATTATAGGAGATATGATAAGGTTACAGGTATCCGATTGTAGGTGAAATTAACAAGCCAGGAGTATTAGAGTCAGTAAGAGTGGAAGACAATACATGTCAGTCAAGCTTAATGTAAATCTGAACAGGTTAAAGTGATTGAAATCAATGAAATGCATAATTGTGGCGCATGCTACTGATAAGATTTATCAGTAGTATATAAAGAGAAGTTCAAAGGCAAAAAAATCAAATAGCAGGGCGATAGATAGATAGATTTGATTTCAGAGATGGCAAATGATACAGAGTTGCAGAGATACATGGAACACGTGAAAGTAACACAAATAAACACAATATGAAGGCCAGAAGTAGCACAACACGGAAGATCTGTGTAAATGGTGCGTTGAAGATAAGGGGTGTACATAATTTCGCTATACAGAGATACCAAATACCAAATAAACATCCCTTTACCAAGTTTCTCGTCTTCTATCCTTACATAATTTATCATATACTAGAAGAATACGTACATGTTGTCATAATATATGACACGTGTGATTATTTCGAGTGAACCCACAATGAAACACACAGTGGTCGAGAGAAATGTCTCAAGGAATGCAATGAACGACGTTTCCTTTTTACACCCGCGGATGCCCTGGCATAAGATACACATTATTATTATTATTATTATTATTATCCAGCTACTAAATCGCCCTAAATATGGATGAAATAGTATACAAGAATAACTACACAAAATGGTAGTGTATGTTTGAAACACTAACAGAAACTTAACGTAACTCACAATAGGAAGTCATTTTTACTTTATAATATAATGAAGATGTGAACAAGAACACAATATACAAATAAAGAATAAATCACATAACAAAAGAAGTTAAATTCCAAATCAATAAAAACGATCAATACTAACTGATACAAATTAACAACCAATTACGACAAAGGCTGTCAGGAGATACAATTATATCCTTCATGGAGAGCTTATATAAGTTCGCTTTATATTACAGCTTGTGCTGAAGGTATTGTCTGCATGGACAGAGAAAGGTTAGCAACTAAATCATCCATCTGACTGACTTGTAAATCTTTTCTAGCATTTCAACATGGAAATGAATAGATATCATTCAATAAACGGTTTGGTTATTGTGAAGTAAAAAAGGGATTTAGGAACTTTGATAGGTCAAAGAAAGCGATAAAATGAAAACTTTATTATTATTGAAAAGAGAAACGTCAGTAAAAACAACACTGTCTTTTTCTTTCTTTTCAAATTCATTGAGAAGTACAAACGGCAAACTAGTGAATAACGTTCGAGCAGTAACAAAATGGCGTCAAACCATTAATTTTTAACTTAATTTGGATATCTACAATAAAGTGGTTGAAGTTAACCATGTTATGTGAAGGACAACATAGGAAATGTGATTCATACATAAAAGCAATGTAAACTTGACTTTCTTTGAAAAGGTTTTTGTGCTAGCTCATTCTTAATGACAGAAAACAAACCGATTGGAGTTCCTTATGCGTTAGGTCCTTTGAAAGCGGTAATATGATTCAACACTGATTGCTTCACATATATATGTGGAGTTGTGACTCACTGATCGAAGCAATTGAGTTTTAAAAGTAGGATGCTAGATTCAAACCTTGCTTTATCTGGGCGTTCTTTCGTTACTTTAGTTTTCATACATCAAGTTTGGCATATAGTTTATCACAGAAACGTATCCAGGACCCTATGGATGGCCATAGGCATTAGATCAAATCAGCAAATGCATTTTGTACTCTGATTCAGCTATCTCTACATGATTAAATTTTAAACCACTTTAAACAAATCAAAGATAGCTTTGCAGAACAGAAAGTTTTCTTTCTTCACAGAGTTCACAACAAGTATAACCGGCAAAGTTAAACTTTAAGCATCAGTAAATACCGACGGACAAATAAGTTTGAACGCACCAACCACATGATAAAAGCGATTTTTGAGGATGAAATACACATATTAATGAAAATAATGAATTAAAAGGTATGAAACTGTCACACAGGATACTTTTCTCTGACATGTAATAAAAATGCCTCTCAGTTTTGGATTGGAGTGTCAACATTCTCTGAATGTAATTATCTAGTCTTCTATTGCCCCCCCCCATCAGGTTGGCCTAACCCTAACCTGTCCTTAGCCTAAACCCTAACGTTATCTTCCCCACACCCAACCTAAAACTTGCCAGATATCCTATTTAATAACACACCACTTCATCAGGCATATTTTATTCATGATTACAATATTATTTATCAGGTTTCACTAACTTGTTCACTGAGAATTTCAAGGTCATTGGTGCGATCGCACTTCATTGGTATTTACTGGTGCTTAAAGTTTAACTTTGCCATATGACTATAAATATTAATTATAACACTTACTGTTAAGAATGGTTCCATTCCATCAATGGAAAGAAGATCTTGTATCAGTCTATTTGAAGCGCGTAAACGCCGATATAATGGATTCTCCGGGGTATTAATGAGATTCTGTAGAATTCGAATGATATTTTGCTTTCTATTTTCTTTGATTTCACTAAGAGAAGTTGTAGTACTATGGGACGGTGGCACTTTGCTTTTTTCTAATCCTCGTATAAGCATTAAAACAACAGCTTCATTTGTATTACAGTTGGATTCAGATAAAAGATAATTTTGAATGGCTTGTTCTACTTCATCTCGAGATCCCATTACTGTATCACCGAACAGGTTGGGACACCAAAACAGTAATCCTGAAGGGAATTTTTAAAAGATGAGAATTGTTTTTGAAGTGATTATGGAAATCAATATACTAGTAACTGATAATGGGCTATATGGCCCTTTAGCCTAGATACTAAACTTTCATCCGGTGGACTATGAATTCGAACCTTGATACAATTACCAGACAGATCGTATTATCAACCCTTACACAACAGACATAGTTCACTGTCATGTGTATGAAAATGAATATGGTCGTTGAGGTAATTCACATTTTATGAGTATTTCATGAAGTTAATACTTAATTAACAAACTCAAAGGAGATAGAATAATTACTGCCTCTTCCTTAATCCACTAGTACAGTACTTATACTGAAATACTTCCAACTATTATTTGAAGAATGTTTGGTATTTGGGACTAACACAAAGGCTTTTCATGAATAGAAGAAAGGCGGCCAATTACGATTTGAGTGTCCTCAGGGAAATGGTTTTACGTGACTTTGTAATACATACTTAGAGGAATGTTGTAATCATATCAGATATTACGTTTGACTGTTATAAAGATGCATCATCGACTATTTTTAGACGGCTGGAATATCTATGCTAGGGTGAATATTGTACTATGCGCAATAATACCTTGAGATTACTTTTATCCTCACCCTTTTTCATGCTACTACATTAAGTATTACATTATAAGTTCTAAAGGCACAAGATCTCCTTACTATGTTATCTAGAAGTTTTGCGGACATAAAGCGTGTAAGTGAAAAAGTGGATCTAACCTTCATGCTTTGCGTTGGTGGCACAGCGGTGGAATGCTCGCCGACCACGCATGTGCTCCATGGTTCGATCCCCGGCCGACGCATTCCTTTACCTCGCTAAGACAGCAATAAGACTGGTAAAGAGGGAAGGTTGAGCATGAGGCTAGCAACCCCATCCCGTAAATATAAACACCACTGTTATCGAAACTTCAAGCATGTAGCTTGAAGCCCAATGTTCCACTTGGAACGTGAAGGAATAACAAGAAAAAGAACCTTCATGCTACGTCTCTTCAGAAATGCTCAACGCTTAGAAAAGAACTTTAGCATGCTAGAAAAGAATAGTATGTAAGTTAACGTCATATTTTAAGCGTTTAATCAGTGACGAAAACTTCTGATTGTCGAATATTATATGCCCACTATTCCTTAAAAATAAAAAGCTGCAGAGGGATTGGTTAAACCATGAATAATAATAAAGTAGATTCTCCAGGTATTTATACACAAAGCATGTGTAAAACAATAGTTGTACAATATAATTGGAAATACAAGCAAAACAAATTTGTAGACAGATTGTGCCAATTCTGATCAGTTAGTCCACATGATCCATGTATACTAAAAGCTATGCTATCAAAAAACAATCTATGTGGAATAGTTAATGCGAATTTAAGATCGATGAAACTACTCTCTCCTAGTGCAATTCACTTAACATAACAGAGAATATCAATCAATTTTTCTATTATATAAACTTAGAGAATTCTTTAAAATAGTAACTGAAATGCATAAAAATATGCATACTTGTTCATTGGCACATTAAGATGACAATATACAACAGTAAAAACATCAGTATATACATATGCACATTCGCTTCTGAACCTACAATGGATTTATGACAACCAACTATCAAGGCATAAAGTGGTATTGTGAATATACACTGGTGCATTCATCTTAGAAATCATGCAAATATATTTTCGGAGTTAAATACTATTTGTGAGTAATATGTACGATTCAGTTACCGTGCATATAAGACACACACTATGAAAAGACTAATAATATTACAAACAAGGAGTCGATAGAGGTTTAAAATCCCAGTGAATTATTTGACAACAGGTATGCGGTGCACAGGCTCTACCACTTCACGTTGCAGTCTCTTTAATTTTTATGTTCACCAATTAACAGGGAATAGCTGTCACCTAGTTAATAAAAATATTTAAAGACCTACAGATGAAAGATCTTATTTTTCGATTCAGATTATGTTTTGGAAAACAGTCTCAGAATACATCCACTGGACTACTTTACCTAGTATTTATGATCGATATGTAGGAGGGCGATCAACACCTGAAAATTTGTTTGCTAGTAGGTGGTATTACCAAAATTTAAAGCTAAATTATTCAGACTAAGTAATCGCATGGACTGAAAATGGACAGTGTTTATATCATTGAGATGATGAAAAAATTAATTCTAATAGTGGTTTTGAATAGCCCAGAAACTACTCTCTAACTGTGACTATGATTATCAAGTAAAACATTGTCTAGGGACTAGTTGTATTTCCTAATAAATAGAACTCGTAGTTACTGTATTAGCTAGTTTGTGAAAAAAGAACACCTCTACTGCTAAATTTATACAATTGGTCTCCAGAAACACATCACACTGGTTGACAGTGTGAAAGAAGAGAAACTACATTCTTGCAGACCAGTGATAATTTATGTACAAATAACTATAATATCAAGTGACAAATTATAAGAACAATTCAAATACCCGTTAATAGACTTTGTACAGAAAAGAAGACATCGCTAAATGTCTTAATTATACGATCTCATTCCACCGGGACTTAATCCATCATCTGTTTGCTGTCAACTTTATTATGAAACTACTCCTAACACATATTCCGTGTCACCAAAGTTATTACATCTTGATTTAAAGTCTTAGATAGCATAAGTAAATACAGAGTTTATGTTAACAAAAGATAATTACTGTACTATTACACTACACATTCTGCTATTCACTTTGAATGATGAAATACAAAATACAGTTAAGAATAAGGATCAAAACGAGAATAAATGGGGGTGAAATCTTTCAGAATTAGGTTGCATGGATTTCTGGGGAACAGTCTTCCTTTTGTCGTAAAACGTCAAGCTGATTACGTTTTATACAGAAAGTTCGAGTGGATCATCTGTCTCCAATGTAATACATTTAGAAATAACTGAAGGTAGGGAGTAACTTACTTGGAATAACAGCGGGTTTTTCTGCATCTGCCTGCTGTACAGTTTGTTGTTCATGCCCTACTCCGACTGACTGATTTCGCGAATTCCCACCACTCTGTGTACACACTTCTACAGAAACTATAGAAGGAATAGAAGGGAAACAAATAGATAGTAGTAGTCAAATTCAGTTGGCATTCATTGTTATTACACTGATATTCAGCAATGAAAAAGATACATTAGAAGATATCACTTGTTGTCTATTATAACACACTGCAACATTTTGTCCAAATACACATTCAGAGTCACAATTTTGCCTTCTAATCTGAAATATGTTAAGATATAAAAGTAAACTCGCTGAACAGCATGAAGTTATCTCCTAATAAAATACACATGTCAAGAATCATGTCATTACTGAATAACAGAGAATAACTATCCAATGAAATGAGATGATATCAAACGCTTTTCATCCTGCATCAGTTATTTAGAATGAAACTGCAATACTCCACTAGCATTTAGTAACCTTTGGACATAGGTTAACAACAGCCTTCCCTACAGTTTTTACAGAAGACTGAATATGATGTCAATTTTTTTCAGCACAATTGTTGCAATAATGCTATGGTAAGTGTTCATTTATCTGCTTAAATGCAGACTTAAGGTCTTCGTAAGGAAACTAGGCACGCAGTCACTTTTCTCGAGGAACCGAAAGAAGACTGGATAGTGACCTCAGTAGCGGATTACAGAGATTTCTCGGCAGATTTTTTAAAACAACCATTTACTTTGAAAAGTAACATAACTATGTGACTAAACACCACAAACATCAACTAGGCGATAAAAAAAACAATACTGGCAACTGTTAAGAGGCTACATTCCATGGTATTTATTACCTTTCATTACATCATAATCCAGATAGTTCGATACGGAAACAGACGGTCTTGTGTCCATCAAGAAGGTGGTTGAGGAGTGAATTCCAAGAGTGAATAAGATACTTATCTAAGCAACAAGTCTTTTCCCCATATAGTTTACTATGTGCATGAATATGAGGAAATTAAGTGACTCATCAATAGATTAGGCCGATGCAAACCACGAGGACTAAGTTAATTAAAAGTGAACCTGAATCAGTGGTAGACAAATAGGATAGTTAAATGAACAGAACAACACATTAATGAGTTGCAGCAACAAATCAGAACCAACTTGTGTTAAAGTTATTATAAAGTCGTTAGTTACATTACTGATTATAGGGTTACAATAGTTTGCATTATAATTAGAAATTGAGTTTATGCATGTTTCCTAACTTCGTCATTTAGGCTGTTTTTAACTTAATATGACACAAATTCACGCTAAACACAGTTAAAATGAGTGAATTCAAGTCAGTGAAACGGTCTTTCTGTTCTCTAAAGTTTATTTCCAAAGCCTCTATGTGCATGAGAGGTTACAGTCGAAAAGGTAAAGTTATTTAGTTTGAGAAAGAAATACTAGTTTCACCTCAGCAAAAAGCTATTTAGTTGTGTAGTTTAGTGCATAAACAGAAGTTCAGTGCGAATACATTTACAGTGTGGTTCTAATAGTGACATCCACATATTAGCGTATACTTTTACATTTTTCAATGCGCTGTTTCAAACTACAATATTTTTCACTTTGAGACTAAACATTATTAAAAAGAAATAACGAAACATTAGATTAAATTCTTAAGATAAATATTTTAGTTCTTGGCATGAATATTACTTAAAATGAGACAAGTGCAACACAACTCCAGGTATTGGGTCATTCATACTGAGATCACTGAGATATGCAATGATTGACAGATAAATATCAAAATTTTAACACCACTTAAAGTGACAAATGACGATTTTTTTCTTTTTCCTTGAAGCTGCTAGCCTAAAGCCGTATTAATATGTCTAAATCATTACAAATTAATAAGCATATTTCCAAAAGACTGTTTTTTAAGGTAACTTAAGTATCTCAAAGACCGAAAGTGTTAAGATGTTACGGAGCAGTTAAGAACAAGAGGTGGTGACAAGTGACAAGCAGTCAAATTTAAGTTATGAATACGTGTGAATATATATCTGCTAAAAATTCGGATTTTTATTTTAAGTACTATATAGTAGATGCCACATACAATTTCACACGAGAAATTTTCATGGGTGTAAAATTTACTCACTTCGGTATAATGCGAGGTTATGTACAGAGAGTTAAGAAACTGACTTTACCGTCGGCTTCAGTTTTCGCCTCATGGGTAAAGCCAGTGCCAATACAACAGACAAGAGATGTATGGTTGTGGTTAATATACTCGGTTTGTTTTCGACGTGTCACGATAGTCAAACACAAAAGCATACCATATAAGAGCGCCCTAGATTTTTGGTTTGAGAGAAATTGGTTTCAAAGTTATGAAGTATGTTTCCAAGGTCATAAGACAATCATTGCCAAGTGATAATTGTAACGCAATAAGATGATGGTAAATAACCATCATTTGGATGAACTATTCAGAGTTCGAAGAACAGAAACAAATATGGACATAGCTACTCAGCAGTTTGGAAGTGCGTCCATAAATACAGCTGTGTACTAATAGTCGGCGAACAGGATTTACTGCGTCTATCCGAACACGGTGTATTATCATTAAAGTACAAAAATTCACAATTTAATTAAAAACACTACCATTTCGCCCAATGAGCCTTCATGGATAGATAAATGGTAACCAAGCAAGGACAGAACAAGCAAGAATAAATTTTTAAAAAAGCAGCACTCAACCTTGTAATAAATCACATGGGAAACATACCTGTCCGATTACCAGCAGTTGGGGGCCTTGATATTGTTAACCTGGACATTGCTGCCTCTGCTGCTTTTGAAGATGACCCTGGCGATGCAGTAGGCTCAGACTTTTTTTTACTATTTGAGGTACTATTCTGACAAATGTTTCCATCATTAAGTCGATGGCCTTCACCTAATTTCGCAAATTTTCTGTCCAGATTTTTAGATTTGAAAAACTTGATTAGGTCACCCATTTGCTTTCACATGTGAACTCTTCAAGATAACTTACAAAAATACTTGAAGCGAAATGCAGTGTCAAATAAGAAAAAGGAAGGCCAAAACTGTTAGTAACGCAAGGCTTATTCTTAGCGCTCTTTTTTAAAGGCCCTACAGAGCAATCAAATCCAATATCGTTTTTACGAGCTACTACAAACCAGTTTGATTAATTTGTGCTCTTGATTGTGAGGTATAGGTTCCTAATCTTCGGTAAACTTCTGCGTAGCTCGTCCCGCCAGTCGACTGTCATAGCTTTGGTTGACTGCAAAAGGAGTGGTGCTGGGATTAATTATATGTGGTTTGTAGTATCAGGTGTGTTAAGACTGTTACTAATGTGAATGTAGTTGATCCTTTCACCAGTTAGTCCTCCAGTATCATCGTCAAAAGAGAAGAGGCAATAATAGTAACGATAGATACAATTAGTGAAGTTATTCAGACTGACAGACAGAAAAAGATATAAAGAAAACGTAAAACAATCAGCTGGTTAAATTTGAAGATTTTATATATGTATATCAGTAATAATAATGATAAGTGTAGTTAGAGTTTTCAGGAGAGTAAGACGGGAGAGAATGTAAAGAAGTAAAACAACGAACTTAGTTGTCTACCCCTGAATGGTGTATGGGATTTTAAGGGGAAAGGCTATTTGCACTCAGTCCTTGTATCACTGCATGATTGTCCAGCCTTCGCTTAAAGGTGTCCACAGACAATGCAATAGCTATGTCTGCCGGTAAAGAATTCCAGGGACGGGAAACCCTCAGTGAAAAGAAGTGGGAGCGCACCCGGGTCCTTGCCCTCTGGTGAGCTATCCTTCTGGGATTTCCACGAGGAAGCCTATACCTGCTGATTTGCAGAACACCTAATTTCTTTGGCCTTTCATCATATGGTTTATTTTGGAGACCAACCACTCCTTCTGTCACCCGTCTTTAGACTCTTTCCAAGAGATATCAACTAGTCTTGATTTGAACCGAACTTTCTTACCCTCACTAACGGGATGTAAGTCGGTGAGATACAAACGAACGCTGGTGAAAATGCTTTTCTCTAGAGCGAAGAGAATAGTTCACCAAACAAACTAGACAGTGAACCAATGTTTCTTGAAAAATGCTTTAAAGAAAATGATTACCCACAAGGTTTCATTAACAAATATGGCAAGAATGAACTCAAGAAGCTTGATACAGCTACAGCCAGCAAGAAGCCTATTTTCATCAAACTTGACTACAACAGCGACGACGTTATGAGAATGATAAATAAAAGATTAAGCGCAGCCCTGTCTAGGACATATCCTGCAGCGTTGTTAGTCTCTCTATCTCGAACAACCTCTTCACTGTTGCAGTCAAAGTTTGACAAGTACCCCTCACATGTTACCTCCAACTGTGTATACCAATTCACATGTATCTGCGGGAGCAGTTACATTGAAAGAACAGAGAGGAGGGCCTACGTCAGATTCCGCGAACATGTACCAAGGAGCCTCCGGTTAAAGGGACCGAATTATTTAAGCTCTTCAATCGCCAAACACCTGATTGACACAGGACGCCGAGTAGATGTGCTGGAATCATTCAAAATAATTTACAGACAAAGTACCTCAAGTCTTCTCAAGTTTGTTGAAGCTATAGCCATTCCGACTTACATCTTTCTAAGAGGTTGGCGTCTCTTCCAAGCAGTGGGGGTGCAATAATATCTTGCATTTTAAGGTGTGTTCTGAAGTATGTCTTGTACAACTTTAGAAAGAGCTCAGGAGTGGGTGCACCTAAGTGTCTATGTGTTAAGTGCACGACCGCATATTCCGTCACTACATCCCCGTGTAATTAGCACTTGTGTCCATTCTTTCCGTTAGAACTAGACCGAAGTCGCGCTCAGACGCTTGTGCAATACAAGCTTTCGTCGCACAGGTTGTAACACTCGTTCTGCAGCCTACGGGTGCGCAATTTCACTACTTTGCACTTTTCAGGTTGAAAGTCATACCAATGGCCACCGCCCAGTCTTCCAAAAGCTTTAGATCTGCCCGCAGTCTATCTGAGTCCTCCGGACACTTTATTGCCCTCCATATCTTCACATCGTTAGCTTATCGAAGAGTCGGGCAGCTTAGACGGCATGGTAGATCATCGATAAGGATCAAAAACATCAGTGGTCCTAGGATAGAGCCCTGCGACACTCCTGATGACGACCTGTGCCAAGATGATCGGACTTGACTGACCTTAGTGCAAAATTTCCTGTCAGCTAGGTAGTCCTTCAAACATGACAGAAGCGTCCCACCTATACCTATCTGACTTATTTATGTAGGAGAAGGTCATGTTGAATCGTGTCAAATGCCTTCTCGAAGTCTAGGAAGATAGTAGGTTTTTACACAGGATCTGCCTTTACTGAAACCGTGCTGCGCTTCAAGGAGTATATTAGACTTTCCAGTACTTTTGATACCACTGGGAGTAGAGCTACTGGCTTTTTTCCACTCCCTTGGCAGTTTCCCCGATTCCATTGAGGGTTGGAACAAGTCGCATAAGGGCCTACAGAGAGCTTCGGCGCACTGTTTCAGAACAGAAGGCCTGATGTCGTCACAACCTGGGGACTTCCTAGGTGTCAGTCGATGTAGCTTCCTTAGTACTATTGCCGGTCTTCCTCCGGTGAAATAGTAGTGCCGCCATTTCGGTCCATAACGGTAATACCAGCGTTGCTGTTCAACTGCTTGGCGAAGGCTAAACTGAATGTTTCAGCCATCTCCAGATTGGTGAGATATTGACCGTTTGGGTCTACTAAGGCGCATGCCCCCGTTGGTTGGTTTTCTTTCCGACATGAATCGGTTCAAGTATATGCGGTTCGCTAAGAGTTTTTTGGCAAGGTTAGCCTGGAATAACCCCTTGTCACTCGTGACTCTCACGTTGCCCTAGTTCCTGAGTTCTAGGTATGCACAGTGGTCGGTCTGACTCTTGGATACTCACCACGTAAAACAAGCCTTCCGCTTCGCTTGCGGAATACGTTGCGTACCTCTCTTCAGCCATGATGACGTTTTTTGGCCTATTTTATGAGTAAAGGGAGATTGCTTGCATGAATAGTCTCTTTTACCACTTCCCAGTGTTCATCCACAGACAGCTCATCCCATGCTAAGGGCCAGTCTGCATCGGACAAGAGCCTCCGCATTTCAGCATAGTCAGCCTTGCTATAACACAGACATGGTTGCGTAGCGTCCCACTGCAATTGCTCACGGAGAACGAGGTCGAAACCTATGACTGCATGGTCACTACTTCCTAGAGGAGTCATGACCTGGACCTTTTCCACAAGAACTTGGTCACTAGTTAGAATGTAGCCTAGTTTTTATGACTTTCCACTAGGGCCCCACTTAGTGTCGTCTCCAACGTTCTCAGTCAGTCCCGTGTTCCGAATAGCTTGCAGTAGATTTCGGCCGAATTTTCCCTTAGCATACCCCGAGCCAAGGTTCAGTGATGGGGCATTGAAATCTCCAGCTATGGTGATTTGGTTATAGCCCAAGTCACGTATCCCTGTGATGGCACTGAGCAGTAGCTGGTTGTGCTGTGCCCCACAGGTGGGTGATCAGTAGATGCCACTGAGTTAATACTTGGTGTGGCCTACGGTGAAATGGCATCATATGGAGTCTGGGAGTTCAATAAGTGGTGGGTCCATTGCACGTACACACTTAAGTTGCTTGTCAAAGTATGTGGCAAGTCCCACATTTCTTGCTATCCTTGTCTCTCATATCCAGCACCACATCATTTATACTGATTCCTACGATGACCCTAACCTTAATATATGCGATACATTGTGGGTGACACTCTACATAAATAAACAGCAAACTCTGTTATTAGGTTGCATCTATCGCCCACCCAACCATGACAGTGAACTGCTAAGTGAAATAACTGCAGCCTTTCATTACACTTCGAAATTAAACTTTACTTATAAAGTTATTGGAGGGGATTTTAACATGCCTGAAGTTTCATGGGAGCCCATCAGTGCTCCTCCCCGCTACAGCAAATTCTTAGATGCGGTTGAGTTATGTGGGTGGACACAAAGTATTCTAAGGCCCACCCGAAACCACAATATACTGGACTTGGTTTTCTTGAAAGACATTGCCTTATCCACCATAGACATCAGCCAACCATTTCCTGGTAGTGACCACAACACAATAATCTGCGCCCTCGATACCAAGCTTCACTCATCAAAATGCTTTACCCTGCGCAAGACATTCATGTGCTTCGGAAAAGCTAGGTGGGATGTATTTCACTCCTTCATTAGAAGCTTAGACTGGGACCTTTTCTTTTCTAGTAGCAACCTAGACACTATCCTAATAGCCTTTTACCAGAATGTAACTATATGCTTTGATAAACTTGTTCCTAAATGTAAAGAGAGCCCAAGACAAAACATAAAGAATTTCATTCCTATAAAAGTAAAGGCTAAGCTGCGAAAGCTGCACCGACAGTACTACAAAGGAAATGACTTCTCGTGTCTTGTAAATATACAGAACGTTTATCTCAGATTGAAAGAAAATAACGACAAAGTTCTACTCAGACAAGAAAGTGCAGCCCTTAAAGATAGCTCTAAATACACTGCAATCTGTAAGCTTTATCGCAAAAGGCTAAACTCTCGTAAAACAGATATACAATTCATCTTAGAAAATGGTGAGACTGCTACTGACCCTAAAATAATTTGTGAGCTTCTAAACTCCTACTTCTCACGGTCATATGCCTATGATGACAACACGTCGCCACAACCTCTATTCCATGTACGCTCACAAAAAACTTTAGAAACTATCAGCTTTTCTTTGGATAATATTAAGAAAGCAATCACGTCCCTTAAAAGTTCAAACAACCCTGGTCCTGATATGATTCCCTCAACTTTTTTAAAATACGGTGGTGAAGACATCCCTATTCTCTTTCTTAAATTGTTCTCTATCTCTCTATCAACTGGAACATATCCAGATGCATGGAAAACCACGCACATTACCCCTAGGTATAAGTCAGGCTCCCGTTCAAGTGTCATGAGTTACAGACCCATTAACCTAACTTCTGTTATTTCAAGGGTTCTGGAAAAGATCGTGAAAAGTGCCATTTTTGACTTCCTCTCTCAAGAGAAACTTATCACTCCTTATCAACATGGTTTCATGAAGTCACGTTCTTGCACTACATGCCATTTACAATTTTTTGATCACATCTCACAACTGAAAGATTCCAGTATGATCACAGTTATTGTATACTTAGATCTTAGTAAAGCTTTTGACACAGTAAGCCACCAACTGTTAATATCAAAAGTCCAGTCTTACGGGATCCAAGGTTCTTTGTTAAGCTGGCTCAGTTCATTCCTAAGCAATCGGATGCAAATGGTCAGGTTAGGTTCCCACACATCCAACCCCGTCCGGATAACAAGTGGAGTCATACAAGGTAGTGTTCTAGGTCCACTGTTATTCCTGTTATATTTCAATGATATTTGCGACGTTATTAGACATGGCAGACCTTTCCTATTTGCTGATGACATCAAAATAGTATACCACTCACTCAGAAATGAAGTGTCATGTGTATTTGATAGGATTCAGGATGATATTGATAGGGTTAAGTTGTGGTGTAACACGTGGAAAATGAAGTTTAACGTTGAAAAATGTTGTGTGCTATGCTCCAAAGGCATTTCATCCGAACTTTCCATCTCCCTACACAACAATCATATTCCTCGTCTGCCGCTTACAACAGACTTGGGTCTAAAATACACTCCAGAATTTAACCTAACGGAATACGTTAAATTACAAGTATCAAAGGTTAAAAGGCTTTTTGGGTTTTTATTCCGAAACTTTAAAGCGTGTGAATCCAAAATTATGCTGTACAAGTTATGCATAAGGCCCTTACTTGAATTTTGTCCTCCTGTCATGGACAGTGTTTCCGTAAAAGACAGGTGCAAATTGGAAAGCCTACAAAGGGCGTTTACCAAACGTCTAGTAGGTGAAAATCTTTGCATTTCCTACTACGACAGATGTAACATATTTGACTTGAAACCCTTATGGGTCAGACGACTGAAGTTTAACCTAAAAATTACATTTAGGATCGCTAAAGGGCTTATATATTTCCCCCACAATGACTTTACTTTTAGTTCACATAAGAAATATAACCTCAGAAATAAATCTTTATCTTTTGAAGTGCCCCGCTGTCATACAAAGTACAGATCAAATTCTTTCACTGTCAGATACCGCTGCATTTGGAACCGTCTTCCAACTGAAATTAGCAACAGTCCTACCCCAAAAACCTTCTCATCTCTGCTGAACAAATATTTTATCAACACCGGGTTAGAAGGCGTATGTGACAGACTAAAAATCAGAGATCTAATACGGCACTCCTCTGACCCTCACTGTTAGCTCCCGAAATCTGTGATCTCTATGTTTGACTCTACTTTCACTATGATTGTTTTCACAACCCCAATCACCTATTCTCAATCAGCCTTAAATTTTAACTATTTCTTCATTCAAATATTAAAAAAATTTTTTTGCACATATCACTGATAACATGGTATTATGAGTATTTCAGCATGCTAAGAGTTCAGTCTCAAGTTCCAGATGCAAATCAACTGAAAACGACTGGTATTAAAATGTCTCTGGAGACTGCCTAATGCGACATGTTAGCACTGTCTGCCTATACGCAAATTAAGGCCCGACTGTCGGTAGTCTAAATAATCAACTATACGGTGAGTCCTAAATAGTAATGAATCCTATCTTACTGTTCTATAAGTATAATGTTGTTTAGTCAAATCTTTCGGAACAAAATATTATAAATTACTACTACTTATATGTTTAATGCTGCATGATTATGCACTGTTTTCCGAAATTACATTTGTTTATATCTAAAATGTAGACTCTGATAGTCTATTTTCCTTATACTTTTATTATTGTTCCTCTCCAAAATGCTGTAACAGATGAAACGTACATGACGGTCTTCTGAAAGTAGTCACTCATGCCATGACTTCGAATGAGTTGACAAATGAATATTTTTTTTTAAAAAAAGAAAAGTTTGTGGCATATTATAACAGAAATTGAAAGATATATATAAAAAAATGAAGCATTTTGCCAGGGCCTTGCACAAAAAAGGTGGGAGGGTGGTGACTGCTAGTCAGCGGATATGATGGTGGGGACATATGAGAACCGCCCTTATCTGTGGGACAGCACTCTATTGCTAAGGCTCCTGA
Source organism: Trichobilharzia szidati (assembly GCA_944472155.2). Taxonomy (NCBI): domain Eukaryota; kingdom Metazoa; phylum Platyhelminthes; class Trematoda; order Strigeidida; family Schistosomatidae; genus Trichobilharzia; species Trichobilharzia szidati. The sequence goes on from OX235271.1 coordinate 134,381,052, forward strand.
GTTCGAATGGCTTCTGCAAAATAAGAGAATAAAATTTAAAAAAAAGACAACAGAAGTTGAAAATTTGCCTAAAGCTGAAGTTTAAATAACAAACTCCTCGAATGCAAGTACATGGTATGAGTCCCCTACTTCAGAAGGACACCTAAATGTATACTTCAGAAAAACAGTAGTTATTATTAAGCCCTCGCTTTTCTTCTACGTAGTTCACGCACTTTGACTTTTGTGTTTAACTCATATTCAACCTATATAAGTAGGTAAAATTATCACCTTTTTTCACTTAAACTTTTCGCAAGAAAGACTAGAATTCCATCACTAGAAAATCTCAGGGGGAAATAGTATTTTTTAAATGAAAAAAACAACAAAAAAATGATGAACCCCATGTTTTTTATATATGTTTTGAATAATTAACACCTATTATATACTTCTGCACCTCTCTGTCGGTTTCCTTGTGTCTTCTTCTCTTTTCAAAGGTACTGCCTTAAACGAAGGCACTGAAACAGTGCCGCTATCCTCAACTAATTCGGAATATTGCTAGCCCACCTGGTGAATAACGGAACCACCTCTATCATGAAATCTGCTGACAAGTTCAAAGTTGGTCTCATATACAACTGGAATTATGGTGTACTCACCGGTGAATTTGAAGTTTTATGGACTTTCAAACACTCTATGAATCATTTACTTACAATTACTGTTCATTCCGCATCTCTTATATTTCACGTCAGCACCTGTACAAAAATGCTACTTAACTTCCACAATTAACGTAATCGTTTATAATTCCCGCGTGAAATTGACATACCGTATTTTTTTTCAATAACAGTTTTGATTTGATGCTATATCTCATGAATTATTCAGTTGAAAGCATATCTCAAAAATTACCTATTGCCTTATTTGTACATTTCTTTTTAAATATTTCTCTCAAATTTACCAGTATTCAATCTATTTCTAGATTAACAAATCATATATATTCTATAAGTTCTAATTGGTGTACATTTGTTCATGCCTGTAAAAATGGCTGGTTTCCGTTCCAGAAATAAAATTATTATTAATTAGGTTTCAGTCAGGATGAAAATTTTTTATGGTGTTAGTGTGACAGGAGACTTCTGAGTTCACCCACTTTCCGTCTCAGTCCTCTTACACTGCTATACAGGCAGCTGACAGTGAGTCCTACAACCTCAGCGTGTTGTGGGGTAATTGGCGTTACATTTTCTGCTGGTAGGGGACCTAGTGTTTGGACTAGTTGGCCGATTCAGATAGAACCGGCCCATTGCCGGTTTCTCCTTGGATTCGAGTAGGACACCTGGGTGACACTGACTCCCATTCTCAGTGGTGCATCGCCCTAGTGTCACTGATCATTGGAGATGTATTAAGGCCTCAGTTTGCTGCCTCCGTATGCTTCGAGGTATACTTTCAAAGCATTGGATGTGTCCTCCCAATTTAACCTTGGTCTCGTTACACCGATGAAATACTGGAGACAATTATCCCTGGGAGTTGAATTTGACACTTGGGAGCCTTGAAAAACTAATCAGTGTGAAATGAACGGGACGAGGTAGCCGGAAAATCGAGATCTCTCCAGGATCACCAAGAGCCATCTGAGATGACAGCCACTTTCAAAGCTTTACGTCATGCATGCGTTTTTCACAAACAGTGCCAGTTTCCAGCTCCAGAACACTGTGTATGACCATAGAGGTAGAAGGCATCAGTTCTGGTGACTCCCTCACCATTTGCCTGTTAGCCCATGGCCTATCATGTCTCACTCTTATGCTGGAACTCCTGCCGATAGCTAATACTTGAGCCAATAACAGTATCTTTTCAGCCTCTTCGGTAGAGTCCAGTGTAACCCTTAATGGGGGTGACTTAACTTGAGGTGTGTGGACATACCTGTACAGCCCGCACAATTTCGCTGAACTAATGTTCTGACTGTTCTTTGCTATTTTTCCATGCTTGGTATAGGATGCAAGTGGTGCTTTGGCAGTTATATCTTCCCCTATTGTTGTGGGTGGAACCTTGGGAGTCTTCACTTTACGAAAATCGACATTTCCAGTCAGCTGGACTGGAGTATCCCTCTTACTGTCCTTACCAAGTTTTGGCAGTGTGGTCTTAGCGAGCTGTCGAGACACAAGAGTGACGTGATGTTTCTGCTATTCGCAGACACGCTGTGTGGGAATGCGCCAGGGCGACAAAGTGGGCAGATATGTTAGAACCATTGGCACAGGTTATTTCTTATAAACTCATAGTATGATTTTGGCACCCCTTTGTCACAACAGCAGTGTACCCATCGTCTGCGAAAATTGCATTCAAATGTTGAATCAGTATTGTAAACAATAACACTATAGGCCTGACATTCGTCTCCTTTTCTAGATGACACAGTCGAGGTCTTGTGATGTCTTGAGAGTTTCTCATCTGTCTCGCTGTCTTCCACGCATTGGATTTCATTGGATGCAGGTGTAGTACCATGTCCACCTGGCATTGCCTGTGCCGTTTCAGTGCTAGACTGTGGCAATGCAGGCGTAGTATCAGATTAGGCGAGAGCTACACGAGCCTTTAGAATCGGTATGCGAAATGGGGCTGATGTCCCTGGGTTATTGCCCCATTTGGCTGAAGCTCTTGTATCTACAGAATATTGTGTTTTATTGCTTTCGACAGCCACTATGACTTATGCCATATACGAATAAGAGAGCAACAGTATCTACCCACGAGAACAAGAATAAGACTGATAAAGCGGAAGATAAGGAAAAGAAAAGGTGTCGACTTTACCTAGTACATTCTGGATGAATGGCTTCACGGGCGATTATATGGCAAATCCCCTATTTGAAGTGGCACCTCTAGCTTTACTTCGTCGGCATTTGCACGCCTTAGTTGATTCGAGTTGGAGCTAGTCGTCCAGGCAAACGCAGTTTACGTGATTTTGGTGCTTATTTTTTAGATGAATTTATATGGAAAGTGTTGTTCTATCATGTCCTTGAGCATTTACTGATGGCTTGTGTGGCAGGACGCTCAAATATATGGTTCATGCAATGATTATTTGGCATACCGAGCAAGCTTCGAGTACATTTTGGCGACTATCTTTCGATAAATTTATTTGCAGCTTGGCGGCAACCTGAACTCGACCGTAAATTTCCCTATCAGCTGTTGTGCAGTGCCTATTTCTATGGCATGAACCGAAGGATATGTTTGATATCGAATTCGTGCATGCTTCCTCACCTTTTTTGGCATTTTGATCGCTAAAAGTCAATGGAATGCATAGATACAAGCGCAGATTAGTGTTCACAACTGGGCAGAAACTGCAATATGTTTAACGATCACTTAGAACATTCACTGTTTTCCGCCAAAATGTTTAACTGAGTTAAGTGCACACTGCAACATTCTAGTAATTTGGTGGATTTGAATACCATTCTCGTGATCAGGTACGTAAGGACATCTGAGGTGTACGTCATTTTGTCCTATGATTGAGTTTGATTTCATAAACTCCCCCTTCTTTGCAATTATCCTGAAGCCATATTATGCGCGTATGTACAACAGAAGTTCACAGAATTATACTGACATTTCCCTTACTTTTATCCACGTTTAAGCATTCCATTATACCTAGAATATATATCATTCTGACAGACTGACTTTCAAAATAGAAGCTTGCACACAAGCCACACGTTTAAGTTATCACATTACATGTAGCAAACAAAGGTAGAGAAAAAAGAAATTAAATGGAGCTCTAATGAGCAGAAATGTGATGGAAAACGAACAGTGATATGGAAAAAATATAAGGGTTGCTCAGATATGTGAGATTACACAAAGTGAATGCATCTGTGTCATTAACAACGTCTGGAGCCACATTTCTACTTAACACTAAGCTTAACCCCAATATTACTCAACATATTAGACTACTAAAAACAGAAGAAAGGACACAGACACTACGATCAAAAACCAGTAGTCTTCCAGATTCATTTGTCAGTTCTCACAGCCTAAGTGGACAATACCATCAGCATACACTAAGTTGACAAGACTGTTCCCTGGTAAGTCCCTAAAGTGATTGACAGACAATTCTGTTAATACATGTATGATGAAAGTGAACTAAAATAAGGACGACAGTTGCAGAAATGAACCTGGTATTATATCCTTCTTGGAAATATTAGTTCCCTCATAGTTTAGTTTCAGTACTAAGTGAATGGGATGCAATCTACAGATTCATGAAATTCACACACTGACTTGCTGCTTTTCCAGAATCCTAGTTAATGTCTCCTCAGTAAAGTGAAAAATGGGCATTGTACTTGTGTAAACTCAATAGGCTGTGAACTGCTGCCAATTAAAACGACAACAATTCTTGGAATTACCAGTTATAATTTTAGCTTGATCACATGCAATACTCAGTTGTTCAATGGCCACTTGATGAACATCGAATCCATACAGAAAGCGCAGACGATTTAGTACAACATGCACACTCCTGATTTCACAATGAAGCATACATGCCAAATGCATCACTTTAGAGGCCTACACAGTTCACAAATTAACTCACAACACTGAAGTGGAAAAATTTATATTTTTCCTTACCGAGCTGAACAGAGTGGATCTTGTGAAGTAACTTTCTTATGCAGAAGAGAAGAGCGAGGTATTCATAATCTTTTGCTACATGTGGAATCACAGTGGAACTCGATGCGCAATAGTCTATTTACCAATGAACTGAAAAATAATGTCCTCCTTACCTTCTGAACAACTTGTCCTTATTACAGGATAATAACTTTCTTTCACCTATGAGCCTAAGTTATTTCTATGAAATCGCAATATTGCATCAATTAAATCTCCCCCTAAAACCAAGGCCACTTGAAACCCATAGCAACATGGCAACAAGAATCATAGCGGGGACATGCAATAAAGCCACTCGATTCCACGACAGAAAATATTGACAATTATGATAAAGCTGATAACCAGGTATATATCAGGGAAGAAATCAACACAGATGATGAAATCGATAAAACTGGCCCAATGGGACCTGATTACGAAGGAGGAGAAACAAGTAGAACAATGGGCTGGTCACTTTTATGAACTCCTGAATCGACCATTACCTGCAGCTCGCCCAGTAAAAAGCCAACTGCAGGCACGAAATCAACAGCGGACACCAGTTCCCCCCAAAAAGTTGAAACACTAATGGGATCTATCCACTGAAGTCCGGAAAGACAGAAGGACCAGACGGAATTCCCCCGAAGCAATGGAAACCCACCCAGAGGCTGTGAGGGATGTTCTCACGCAATTACTGAAAAAAAGTTGGAAAGAAAAAAAGGTACCTTCTGATTGGAAGGAGGGCTACCTCAACAATCTTCCAAAAAAGGGCGACTTAGGCCTGTACAAGATCAAGCTACTGAATGTTAACTACGAAGGCAGCAGGGCCACACAGAATTTCTCCCAAAACTCTAAAAACGGATCCATAGACTGCGCAGATGTGCCTACGCCATTACTGCAGAAGGTTTGAAAAGAAGGAAGGAAGGTTGGAAAGATGCCTACCTGTGGACTGGAAGAAAGACTAGCTAACTCGTCAAGCTACCAAAGAAGGGCAATTAACGCTCGTTTCCGCAAGAACTGACTGGAGTAGAATAATGCCAGTCTTGACCACGCCAAGCAGAATATTGAGTCGCGCCATCCTGGAGAGCACGAAAGATGCACTGGATGCACGCCTCCACCCCTCACCAGAACAAGCTGGCTGGATTCAGGAAGGGCAAACCATTCGCTGATCATGTGCTGCTACTCTACACATCAATCATCATCATCGTCGTCATCGAAAAAAAGCATGGAATAGCAGTCAAACCTGTACCTCAACTTCATCGACTTCGATAAGGTCCTCAGCAGACAGCGTTGACTGAGAAGTAATTTGGATACTACTTCAACACTACGGCGTGCAGTGACCATATCTATGTCAGCTCCATTCAACAGCTCGCTACATGACAGTGCCACGTGTCAGTCAGGCGACTCACAACGGAAAACTCAGAGAAGCCGCCTTTGTAAGTGAACACAGGAGTAAGACAAGGCTGCCTGCTTATTATCACCGACGATGATATTCCTAATTGTGGTGGACTGGATTATGCATCAGACTGTGTGACGGCAGTTGGAAGACAGGAATACTTTGGACTAACCGATGAGGAGACTCGAGAAGATCTGGATTTCGCAGACGGATGATTTATGCTCAGTGTAACATAAACTCGAAGACTTGCAGGCGAAAACCAACAAACTGGCAGGAGAGGCTAGCAGTGAAGACAGGATTCCAGGGGCACATGGAGAAGACGGAGGTGATGAAAATGACAAACTAACGAAGCGCAACAAAAACAATAGCCGGCACCAATCACCACCGACCGGAGTGATTTGACAGAGGTGAATTCCTGTCTTCAATAATCCATTCAGGAAGCACAGCTGCAACCACAGCCGGTGGCACAGATGAAGATGTCAAAGCTGGACAGAATCGGAAAGCTAAGGCAGACGTTCACCACTCTGAAATCAGTTTGGAAATCTTCTCCACTCAGTCAGTCAACGTGAACAGCAAGAATCGGATTTCCACAGCGAGGGGAAAGTCAGTCAGTCAGTTCTTCTATACGGGTCAGAGAGTTGACACGCGCGTCACTGTTATATACACCTATTTTTGCCTAATTCTGCCTAAACCTTAAGATGAGCACTCTAAGGAGTTATCGCTCACCAGTGTGAGCCCTGTGTTTTTCCCTCTGTTTCGATTGATGGATTCCTACTGGCTGTTAATACCTGCAATGCATCACTGAATTACTGCATTTTCAGGGTCATTCTAACTGCATATATATACAGAGACAGGCGAGAGTCGATCGCTCAACAAATATGTAGGAGCGAAATGGAGGTGGGCGGGGCATACGCCACTGAGGAGACCGTCGAATGACATCGTGCGCAATGCAGGTCATCACTCGGATGGAATCTGAATGGGAAGTGGTGAGTGAAGAAGGAGATGAGGGATTGTTGACAAACGGGGGTTAGCCAACAGTAGGTGAGAGTGGCAAATAGAAAGAAATGGAGATGTGTTGTTGAAGCTCTGTGTTCCATTCGGAACCCAACGATAATAATGATATAATGTAATAATTATTTGTAATAGTAGCGTTTTGCAATGACGGAATTATCCTGATCAACAGATATTTGGTAGTGGTCACAAATGTGAATTGCTCCAATCTGTAGGACAGTAACAGGCATCTTCTGACAGCTCGAGGACTAAACGTTATTCTACATCCTTAACACAAAAATAATAAGGGTTGTACAGATCTAAATCAGAAAACAAATGCTTTTGATCCTAAGTCTACAAGCCTGCTCAGATTTTTGTCACGATGCTACCCCATGGAAGGAGCCTGCATACGGCCGTAGGTCATTTGATCAGCTGATGTCTATAGGCTATATTTACTGAAAAACTTCAAAACTAGGTAATTATTGGTTGTTTTACACACTTTTATGCTTGTATTCCTGCTAAAAGTCGATGGAATAAAGCGCTTTTAGCATAAAAAGAAAATGATTGTGTCCTTATCCGGCCGTAATTTACGGCCAGTTTACAAATAGTTGAAATACTTACTGTTTCGTTAAGAAAATGCCAAATTACTTAATAACACATTATAACGACTTTTAGTGATGTTTTTTGCAGTTCAAAGGATTAGACATCGACATGATAAGGTAGCTAGCCTAAGCTAGTTCGTTTTGTCAGTTATTTTCACTTACTTTGTTGTGTACTTTAGGTGATGGTGTCCAAGGTCCTCCACATGTATCTCTTTGAAGGAAATCTACAGAAATACTCGGGAATTATTTTCACATGTTATTTACTTCTTATACCGCATAGATTTGTTGTTTACAGGCAGATGCAATGTTCATTTTGTTTGCTTGAAAAATACTGAATGATGTAAGTATACACAATTTAACGCATTATTTAGTATTTCCCAACAATTAAATTTTGTTGTAAGTATAAAACTTGGGCACTGTGGTAGAGTGTAACTCCATAATGGAATTAAATTTTGTATTTAGAATGGTAACAATGTCTACATCTTTTGATTGCTTAATTTCTTTTTCAGATAATAATAATATATTCTCATTTTGTACATGAGGGATACCAGTTTACAGGCATCATTAATATGATAAATTACATATACGATTAGTAAGCATATTTAATAATAATAATTAAATAAAATACATAATTTTCCTACCTGTGTAGGACACACCAATTGTACAGGCATGGATAAGTATTATTTAAATTACATAAATTTGGTTTATGGTTAAATTATATGGTTGCAGTCGTTTTTGTCTTTGGTTTGTGGAAACAATATGATAACTAGTCATTCAATGGAGCACATCAAGAAACATATATGATAGCTACTTTCGGGGATTTCATGGAGTTGGGTGCTAAAGAAGATGTCCGCAGTGTCATTGATTTTGTATTACATGTTAATTCATTTGTAAATCCATTCCTCGTTATTCCTTTATACATTCTACTTGATAAGACCGAATATTAGCCCTTGTGTAAGTTGTGAGGTACAGGGTATATGAGGCTATCTTTCAAATACTAAGTAGGAGTAGACATTCGGAGAAGCCTATTGGTAAAAAGATTATGTTGTAGTCAAATAAAGTAAATATATCCAAATCTCAGAGGAGGTATTACGATTATGAAGCGTTTTGAGTTATTTATCGTCTTGGCAGAACACAAACTGATTCACGATTCACAGTCACAAAATGAAAATAAATCTACCTGGGATAGTGTGCTTGTGATTTCAGCATGTCACAATGTACGATGAGGACAGACTGTACCTTTACTGTTAGACTTATAACTCAGTGCAACTGTGGTTATCACAATAATTAAAAACAGAATGCCTACGGTTCGCAGCCACAGAACACGTGTGTTGCTATCTGTTCATCTAATCACGTAAACAAAAGTTTCCTAGACGCCGCATTCACTCCTATTAGTTTGCCCTCAATTCCTATCTTCGCACGTGTTACTAATGTTACTAGAACACAATAGCATTACAAAAGAAGGAACACAGACTCATTGAAAAATTGTTTATTAAATAAAAATTAGATTTCAGATGTACAGATAATCCAGATGAGTAGTCCTCTGTTACTGTCCGTAGGTTCCATCTGCGTACACAGCACGTATACGTTTCTGCATAAGTCTGAAAAGGTTTAAGAAAAGCATTATTAACATGGGTAGTACATGTATGATCTGAATAAAAACTTTTCCAGATGTGTACTTGGTAAGCATTTATAAGTGATCACTTTACAAATAATGTATATAAAAAGCTAAATAGTTTTCACTAAACTTAAGGGACTTCGCAATTCATCGTTGGTTGATATCTAGTAGATTCATCGAAGCATCATTAAATGTATCACTTAATCTTATGAAGCAGGTGTTTACGTACTTTCACTGTATTCTCGCAATACTGATGTGGTCAACTAGCTTATTCCAAATGAACTCGCGATTAATTCTGAAAGTGAATGGAGACCCAGTTTATGTCAACTAAAAACATGTAGCCTACATGTATTACACTGCTTACTGTGATGTTTGATACCTGCTTTGCAGTCTTCGTGACAAGAATACAGTATACAGTACAGAATACAGTACACTTATGTATATGTAGGTATACCTACATATACATAAGTGTACTCATATGCTGCATTAACCTTACCAATTTCATCATGATTAACCAGACTACTAACTAACTTCACGATCTCTGAAAACAATAGTCAAGCGGTAATTGAAGTTGCATAAAGTTACCACCTCTTCGGATCATTGGATGCATTCTTGACACTTCTGCAAAGTCCTTAGATCTTGATATGGGATGAATTCATTGAATTCAGCAAATAAATCCACTGGTATATCATTTCTATCCCGAGCTGTAACTGTATGTGTTGTCAGTTATGCACCTGACTTGATAAAACGATCCTGGTAATTTTGAACTCCACCAAGCAGCTAAATGATGTTTGAAATCATTGAAACTCAAAAGACAAACTGGCCAATCACAAGCGAGTAAATCACTTGTTTATCTCGCTCGCGGCACACGAAATTATGGCCGTCGACAGGCTGTCCCCCATGGGTCCTACAGAAATTCGTGAGACATCTTACAGGTTAGCTTTTCCTGTGGATTTTAATCATCCAGAATTTTGAATTTAAGGCAACAGTTAAGAATAGACACAAAAATCAAATGACCTTGAAACAACCAACCAGATTCTTTCAGTTAAGAAGTGGCATAAAATTAATAGAAAACTATGTTTATAACATATATATGTAATAAAAATGAATTATACAGGATCACTGTCTCTAATATGCTTCAAAAACTGGTCCCAGTCTCTCATAAGAGTGGTTATAGACATATTAAACCAATGTCGATACAAAAACTCATCTAAATGACTACATACGTATCACTTCGGGAACCGTTTACCATTCTGATAGGTTTTTTGAGGTGCGCCCAAAATCCTTCAATGGAATTTGTAAGTGTTCCTGTTACAGGATCCAGCAGTTCAGAAGAATGGTTAACGTTGTGATGAATACAGCCTAGTGACGATAATTGAGAATAACTCCTCCATTCGTCTGTGTGAATAGTAATTCCTGGGAGGACTAGTCGTTGTATAATTGGTATTAACACATCAACACTTCTGTTCGGGATGCGTTCTACAAACCCTTAACGAAGATTCTTGTCGTAAAGTCCCAGCACCCAAACATGATTTGCTCTACTCCTCCCTCGACTCATTTTTCGCTTAATAAGTACAGTTTCGTCAATATGCACGACGACGCCAACTCCCCCAAGTACAGAGGTGGTCCCATTTAGCTTTTGTAAGGCAATATCATGGCAGTACTGATACCACTGCGCTGCTGAAATCTGTGTTCTCCTTTTCTGAAGCTGTAGCAGACACTGGTCGCTTTAGTAGCTAGTTGTGGCATATACGCAATCTTTTACTAAGGGAAAATTTTGATTTGGAGAAGAAAGTATCTAAAAACTCACCGTAATGTACGACTTACCGACTCGCACAGATTTCCTCACGTAACAGTGGTTGCGTCTAAATGCGTAGCCGTTAGTAGTCCGGCAATACTTTTGTGGCATCATTATCCCTCCACATATGCAGGTTTTACACCTCCCTATCAATCCATTTTCAACACAGAAGTCAAAAAATAAATCTGGGTGAAACTTGCAACGAAGTTCATGAACCGCCTCCATTTCGAATGATGAGAGATCTGATTGGTTGTTTCAAGGTCATTTGACTTTGGTGTCTATTGCTTACTCTTGCCGAATTTACTTCTCGCTGAAATATCATTTATCTACCTCACGATTATCTTTTTGTTTGAGTACTGTTATGCTCTATTTTATATTGACTACCTAGGCCTTTAGTGAAGCTAAGACTCAGTCTTGTTCGTATTCGTCTCTTGCTTAAATTATGGTTGCTCTGCTTAAAAAGCAGCAACATCAATGCTTGAACAAAGCTATATTTTCATCGAAAACGTCATAGTTTCCCAGGTAATACCAGTATGGTTAGCGTCAAACATTGCAAATGTTTACTATTATTCCAAGGAGTCTCCAGCTCCTTTTTGCATATATCTTTTAAATATACTTCCAATGATCTGTTATCCACACTTGTATTTTTTGCCGTTTCGCAGTTTCCCAGGACGTTCTTCTCTTCCTGAAATAGCTTTCAATCACGAGACGACATAGCACTTACCCAAATGTAGGCTGTTCGCTGGTTGACAATAACTATCATCATGAAACAGAATGAAGTTTGGGTTGGCGCTTAACCTGGATGGTGACCTTAGTAAAGGGTTTACAATTTGATATTTATACGAACCTATTCTGATTGCTTGTACAGTAATCCAACAGTCTTAACTTTTTAAAAATTGCTACTTTATACTTCACGATTGTAATTTATAACATAACTGGTCGTGCCTGTGAAAATGGCACGCATTTCTTGTAAACTTACCTGTTCATACGAAATATAAATTATTAAAATTATGACTACAGGAAATCAACCAACAACACAGCGAGGGATGAATTTGGGAATTCGTATTTGGCAGAATAGTTTGTAATGTATATAATACATATTACAAAACAGCAGTAAGTATTTAAACAATACAGTAATAGACGCTGTCAATCACCCAGTCCGCAACATATCGAATGTCTCTTCGCGTGTTTATAATGAGGTTTCGGTTTGTTTGCGAGTCTCTGTGATCTTCCAACTGATTCTGTAATATTATTTTCATCAGTATCATCTGAACTTATTTCTGAATTATCTACAAAATCAGGATTAGTAGCGGAATCGTTAAAATTGTATTCGGAAGGACCTATTTCATTTATTTTCGCTTGATCCAGGTGTCTGTTGTGAAGTGAGTGACTTTCGATGTCTAACATGTTCACCATTCGATTTCCCATTTTTGCAGTTTGATTCCAACAGAAGGTCTATAGTCATTCTCTCTCCATAATAATGGAAATCAGAAGTCGTGGAAACCAGATGCGTTTGGAGAATTCGAGATTTGAATAGCTTAGCAGGACTTTCATGGGTACTTGTATGCTCCGCATTGCGATATTGAAGTAGGAAGTCATCTACACATCTCTCTAGCTCGTCAAGATTCTTAGGACTCATTGATGCTATGGCGCTCTTTAATCTTCGTGCGGAAAGTTACCTAAACACAATTCTATTTTCTACGTATGAGTGAAACATAGGGCTACAAACATTGCAAGCCTTGCAGTTTGTGCAGCAGACTCACGCCCTACCTCCTCTCCTTACTAGCCTGACTACCAGTATAGGCAGAATTAGGAGTGAGTTGAGTGGGGATAGAATCTCGAACCGAGTGAGTGGTTGGCGAGTGCTCTACTGCTTAACCACCAACGCACAACACATTAAAATGTGCACTTAAACTTGAGGGCGAATATCCTCCGATTTGAGTGGTTGGAGAAAATAAGCAGGAAGCTTCAGCATATCTTCATCCTCAAAGGTACTGATATTCTCTCTGAGACTGGTTGCCACGTTATCCATTTCGACATTCAGAGACGTTACTAGCTACTAGTGCAAATAAAATTGTCTTCCAATCATTTAACCTCAAATGAGAGTGTACTGCACTGATGAATCACCCAACATGTAACTGATAGATTTCAGTTAGCAGTAAGCACTATACATATGGCACTTGATACTTACTCCCCAGTGACCAGTCTATGTACAAATAACATCCATCTGTGAAAATAATAATAGAGTTTACGATAATATTTAAGAGTAGGTTTATAGTCATTAATCACTTAAGTTGAAATAAATGTTTAACTCTCCTTGATGTTCAATAATGCATGTCATCTTTGGATGAAAACACTGTTCTGTAGCTTCTGTAGCCGAAAAAAGCAATATTTTTCTGTATTGTATTCGTAATAATGGGAAATAGAGATGTAAAGGCTTCATTTCAAGTGTGATCTTTACCGCTGTTTACACAGATGTTTAAAAACTATTTACAGAGCATATGTCGTCATTTATTCTAAATACTATTTAGTAGGATTTGTACCAATTTTCTGCAAAAGTTTGCCTCCAAATGACATATGAGAGTAGAATAAACCTGGAATGACGTACGTATCAAATGATCACTGAATGAATAGTTATTTGGCAAATATGTAAAGGTAGAATTTGAGAGCTGTGTTAGCGCATACTTCTCTATTATCTAACTCTATTTGACATGACTCGTTTAAATAGTATTCAAGTGTTGGTTTGCATGGATATGATTGATTTCAAGTTTGGTCACGAACTGACTTCAGTTGCAGAACCGTTGAAAACCAAGGAGTACTGGATAGTTATTTCGTGCTTGTTTTTACCTCTTCAGCAGTTGGCACCCCACCAGGGATCGTACTTAGCACATTTAAGTTACGAGATGAATTTTCTGACTCTCCAGACAATGGGATGGAGACCAATGGTCTATCAGTTCTACCCTTACCGATTCTCAATATATGGTGTGACCTGAATGTCCTTGGTTCGATTCCTGGTAGCGTCATGCGTGCGTGCTGATAAAGAGTCCAAAACATTGAAGTAACGTTAATTACTGGATGACTTTTCGAGTGCAATTTATGACTGAAATACGCTTCAATGTCTTAGCATCTTTAAATCTTCAGCTAAAGCATAAATCTCCTTTCTTGATTTAAGTTTGAAAATCACTTATTAATTGGAGGCTTGCTTGAAATTCGGACTGCTGAAATAACTTCTTTCATCATAACCATACTGCTTCAAATTAGTCCCATAAGTTGTTTGTTGCGATTATTCGAAGATATACTCAAATCGTAGTATTTTTCTTTCTGGCATACTTTGGAAAGAAACATTTCAACCTATCACTTTTAGAGATACACTTCATTCTATACGAAATGAGTATCTAGAATAAAGTGATAAATATTTTAATTATTCCACCCAAGTTAAAGCCATAATAGTAATAATAACCAATATCTACCAAGATGCATAGCATCAGCTAATCCTTCGTTTGTAATAAAATCAAGAAAACTAACAGTCGCTTTGTCCTTAAAGTACCGAGGACATTTATTTTCGAGCTAACTTCGGATTTCCTGTTGATTGATTATGTTGGAACGAAATGTTGGGTCCCTGTTGACATGTTATCTCCTAGTATAGACACTTCAACGATGTATAAGGATTGACGTGAAGTTTGTTTGGTTGGTAATGACTACCATTCATCCTACTTGGAAATCGTCAGCTGGATGCACACCACTGGGACTCTAACTGTGCCCTCACTGTGTCAGACACCGAAGCACTATCCACTAGGCCACAAGGACCACGAGAATTACGGTGTTTGAAACGATTGCTAAAGGTCTTTGAGTCTCAATGGGAATACCATCAATCACTGGCAATGCACGTGTATCTAGCTGATGAATCCGATGAAATCCGGATGAAATGTACATCCTGGATTCCACAGTCAGTCACCAGTAACAGAAATAATGAAGACATATGGAAACTAAATGTTTACCTTTTAATCTGTTTACGTACTAAGCAGAAAATAGCAGTGAAGTCGAAGTTTATTCAAGTCAGTATGTCAAACTATATCTAGAAACCGATAACACTAATTTATGCCCTAAAAAAAGTCTTGATAAGTGTCTCAGTAGAGTTGATTTACATTACTACCGTTTATAAAAAAATTGATAATCTTTTGTTGTATATATGCGTATCTTGGTTTCTCAATTAAAATTAGATAATTCTATACTTCAGTCTGTTGTCACATGAATGTATCAATTGAATGTTTTATAGTAATTTATATAATACTTAATAGTTTTGTTTCAAATATGTATTCAGCGACATGCATCAATTCACTTGTTCCAGCTTACTACAGTCTTGTCCCAGATACGTTAATCAAAGATTTAAAGTTATACAAATTACACTTTTACCGAAAAATTGTATATTCCCATGTGTCTCGTTATTTCATAATCTGTTATGTTAAATTAATATTGAATACTTTATTAGAATCCTTTTATTTCGAACAATAGTTGTTTTTAAACAAAATGAAGTTTTGGGCACTTAAAACAATTTTTCACCATATCACAAATCAAATCGAAGCAGACAAGCATGCAATGCTGTTCTTTTTTATTTCTTTTATTTCTCTTTTCTCTTTTTGTTGTTGTTGCTTTTTATTTCTAAATCCTTATAAAATTTATGAGGTAATTAGATGCAATATTGTAATGAACGCTGAAAATTCCATACCTGTACCACAAATACTGTTTGGAATAAAGCCATTATTATTATTATTAAGCACAAAATGTGGGAAACGAATCGAATATCAACGTATGTAGCAATAATAATGATGATAATAACAGTAATAATAATAATAATCAATATTGTTATACTGGAAATATAATGTTAATTATTTATGAGTTATACGGTAGATGTTTTAAATTTATTTCTGAATTACATCTTCAACAAACAACATATCAGTATGGTTGAATTTCTACATTTAAATATGTGTAAACATAACCTCAAATGAATTTCTGCCTACAAATTTACCAGAAGAGATACATGAAGAAAATAATGAATATGGAGAATGGTGGCCACATTGCAAATACCTGACTGATAGAATTCAGTCTGCACCAAAGAAGCACTAGATACGTCACCCTAGTTACTAGTGTCCAATCAAAATACCCACTACAGTCCTACAGGAGGTCAATCGCGAGCCCGAATAGCTCAGTGGTAACGTCTTTGACTACAGCAATGGGTGACGCAGTTTCAAATCTCAGAAGGAACATGAGTTCCCTCAAGGTTGCAGATACTCCTTGCTGATGAGTGCCAACTAGCACGAAATCTAGGTCCAAGGCTTCCTGCCGATTGCCCCCAACTACCTAATATCAAATCAATGTGCACCGTGATGGCGAGCTACCTAGAATGGTGGCCACATTGCAAATACCTGATTGATAGAATTCAGTTTGCACCAAAGAAGGACTAGATACGACACACCAGTTACTAGTGTTCAATCAGAATATGGAGAGTCTTCAGAGTATCTAAGATGACAGTCATAGCCAACTGTTAAGATGAATTATTTGTCTATCAGCCACATCTGAAACAGCCAGTCCCTCTCATAAATTAAAATAAGGCATTTAGAAGACCAATGTCACGAGATGGCATCACATTTCGCAGTTTCTCCACAATCACTTTACAACCTGCATGATTCACAATAATAAAATAAAGTGTATGATAATTACTCAGTTGTATCCAACAAAAGTACATACTAATAATCAATCATAGTAAGTAGGTCAGGTAGTCCATGGTAGGCATAGTCTTTTTTCAAAAGCTCAGGAAAGAATAGCTGGAATAAAACAGAAGGATGCGTAGAATACATGAATCATTGAATCGTAAAAAAGAGAATGAGTTGTGCGAGAAAGTCTCAGTTCTGTTATGAAATAAGTCGGACGAATGATCTTTTCTAAATCAACAAGAACTGAGATGACCAGCAAAGATTAGAAGAGAAGCTGATACCAAAACATGTGATATTCCACTTGTTCTCTACAACAGCGCTGTTGACATCACAAAAATGATGGGAGTGAAGTAATCCACACAGGTCTTTCTCATGCCTTAGACTGAAAGTAACTGTGGTGATCGATAATATCTATTTCTGTATTGTTTAAATACTTACTGTCGTTTGTTAATACGTAATATTTGAATTACAAATATTTCTGCCAAATACAAATTCCTAAATTCACCGCTTTTTCTGTTGGTTGGTTGTTGGTTGATTTGCTGTAATTTGGTCACTGCGAATTACTACTATTACAAATAATTATACGAATAACGATTTGGGGTTGGCAGAGGTTCAGTCTGAGACCACTTGAACATAACTTCAGAATGTCCACTGGGAAGAATAAACTGGTAAAAAAGTGGAATAGTGGTTGTCAGTACATCAGCCTACCTAATGAAATTAGCTTTAGAAGAATAGAGTGAATCATTCTGAAAAGAAGAAAAGAAGCAGATTAAGTTGAACACTTTGAGGCATACCAGATTCAGCAAGCACTGAAGTGGAGAGCTATCCTTCGAACAGAATGTAATATTTTCAGCCACAAATTCCAGAAGACGAGTTTTTGACCCAGAGATCAGTGAGTGCTGTAGTCAGGTTGGCTAGAAATAGTTCTGTGGGTAATGGTAGTGTGGTGGTGTGATACAGTATATCTAGATGATACGGTATATCTAGATGAACATTCTGTTTGTTACTAGAGTCAGAATATTATTCTAACAGTTCATTACTGCGTTTGCAACACAATACTATATATATATATATATATACACGGACATTCCATTTGCTGTTAGAGACAGAATCCCTTTCACACAGTTCAATACTGCGTTAGCAAGAGAATACTATGTATATTTGAATATTCTATTTCATGTCGTTCCATGTAAACCAAAATCCCACGCTCAATGGTTGATTGACGACTATAAACTGTATGTGTATAAACAGCGGTTTGATTAATGAAAAATATACTTTGGCTTCCGTGTCTTGTCTTGTGCTGTTACAGTAGTATAGTCTAAGAAAACATAAGCAGTAGGCTTCGCAACTTTATGTACATTGGATAAACCGGATGAATCCCACTAGTCACAACTTCTTACAAGAACTCCAGACAACTTCTTCCTGTAGCCAGTCACTAGCGAATACGTTCATTCGATATAATACACACTGATAAGGTCTAAGCAACTGGATGATTTTACGAGTAAAACGACTGATAAATCGTATTCATATCAGTATACTCAAGCGTCTTTTTAACCTGTTTTATGTAGTTGTTTTTTCATTGATCTTTTTTCATTAGTGATATCTTTCATATATTCGAGACTGGTGTCGCGTCATTTCTACTACATGTGTTCGGCAATGATCTGATGAATAAAGTTCCACTGACCAACCAATTTCTACACCTAACTACATTACTTTTTAATCCTACGATACTAAATCCTCCTGTTGTATGATTGCATGCAAGTGTATGTAATACAATGACGGAGTTTCTCCGTGATTGTTCAACATGGCGAGGTGCATCATTTCGAATTATAGACAATAAATTATTCTCGAAATGTTGTCCAGCTGTTATTGATGTATCGCCATGTATTATTTCAGATAAACTTATTTAAATAAAGAACTATATATTCAGTTACCGTTTGCCTAATTCCACTCTTGAATTAAAATCACATAAATTTAATATAAGCGAAAGTGAATACGTAACATACTTCAAGATCATTTCAACTAAAAGGACATTTGATTATTTCATAATGTAGAAACGAGACAGAAGTCATGAGAAAAGGACAATTAATACTGGCATTATTAGAAAACTCGAGTAAATTCATAAATAATACGATAGTAATTTCGAGAAATATAGGGGAAGGAGGTAGTTGAAATAAGTAGTTGGATTAAACCACGTCAGCAAAAAGTTAAACAAGTTGAAAGTAATTTAAATATCTCTATAATCTGTTCAGTATAGGGGGAATTTGAGCAAAATACTGTTTTCAGTGATTTCATCAGACTCTACAGTCAGAATACTATAGCATTATGACTATATTATTCCCTTGAGTTCCAAGTGGAACAAAGGTCTTCAACAACACATCTCCATTTCGTTCTATTTGATGTTTTCCTCTTCTGCTGGCTGACTTCACGATTGCCAATAATCCCTCAGCTCCTCCTCAACACACCATCTCCTCCGTATCACCCTCGAACCCGACGATCCACTCATTGCTGCCTATTCGGGATCCACTTGAGCGATAACCTGAATTAGGAGCGATGTCATTCGACGGTCTCCTCAGTGGCGTATGCCCCACCCACCTCCATTTCGCTCCTACATATTTGTTGAGCCATCGACTCTCGCCTGTCTCTGTATATATATGCAGTTAGAATGACACTGAAAATGCAGTAATTCAGTGATGCATTGCAGGTATTAACAGCCAGTAGGAATCCATCAATCGAAACAGAGGGAAAAACACAGGGCTCACGCTGGTGAGCGATAACTCCTTAGAGTGCTCATCTTAAGGTTTAGGCAGAATTAGGCAAAACTAGGTGTATATAACAGTGACGCGCGTGTCAACTCTCTGACCCGTATATAAGAACTGGCTGACTGACTTCCCATTCGCGGTGGAAATCCGAATCTTGCTGTTCACGTTGACTGACTGAGTGGAGAAGATTTCCAAACTGATTTCAGAGTAGCGAACGTCTGCCTTAGCTTTCCGATTCTGTCCAGCTTTGACATCTTCATCTGTGCCACCGGCTGTGGTTGCAGCTGTGCTTCCTGAATGGATTATTGAAGACAGGAATTCACCTCTGTCAAATCACTCCGGTCGGTGGTGATTGGTGCCGGCTATTGTTTTTGTTGTGCTTCGTTAGTTTGTTATGTTCATCACCTCCATCTTCTGTATATTCCCCTGAAATCCTGTCTTCGCTGCCAGCCTCTCCTGCCAGTTTGTTGCAAGTCTTCGAGTTTGTGTTACACTAAGCATAAATCATCCGTCTGCGGTATCCAGATCTTCTAGAGTCTTCTCATCAGTTAGTCCAAAGTATTCCTGTCTTCTAACTGCCGTCGCACAGTCTGATCCATAATCCAGTTCGCCACAATTAGGAGTATCATCGTCGGTGATAATAAGGCACGCAGCCTTGTCTTACTCCTGTATTAACTTATAAAAGAGGCTTCTCTGAGTTTTCCTTTGTGGGTCGCCTGACTGACGCGTGACACTGTCATGTAGCGAGCTATTGAATGGAGCTGACATAGATATGGTCATTGCACGCCGTAGTGTTGAACTAGTCTCCAAATTACTTCTCAGTCAACGATGTCTGCTAACGGCCTTATCGAAGTCGATGAAGTTGAGGTACAGGTTTGACTGCCATTCTATGCTGTGTTCGATGACGACGATGATGATGATTGATATGTAGAGTAGCAGCACATGCTCAGCGAATGGTTTGCCTTTCCTGAGTCCAGCTAGCTTGTTCCGGTGAGGACTGGAGTCGTGCATCCAGTGTATCTTTCGTGCTCTCTAGGATAACCCGACTCAACATTCTGCTTAGCGTGGACAAGATTGGCATTATTCCACGCCAGTCAGTTCTTGTGGAGGCGAGTGTAAGTTGCCCTTCTTTGGTAGCTTGACAAGTTAGCTAGCCTTTCTTCCAATCTACAGGTAGCCACTTTTCCTCCACCCTCTTCTTTCCTCACTTCCAAACCTTCTGCAGTAATGGCGTAGGCACACCTGCGCAGTCTATGAATCCGTGTTCAGCGCTGTGTAGCCCTGCTTCATTCCCTGTCAACGTTGAGTAGCTTGATCTCATTCAAGCTCTCCACTATTGCTGAGGTATTGGAGTGCACTGACAGGCAGTTCTCTGCGTGCTGTCGGTGGTGGTGGTGGTATTTCTGGACGCGTTGCATGTGCCAATAGATTCAAGAGTTCTTAAGAGTGATAAGCCCATTGTTTTATTTCATATTTATGGAGCGGGATAAATATCAGTCAGTTAGGAAGTCAGTTATTCAAGGAGTCAGTCAGTGCATGAAGTGAGAACTTGTGAGCAGGAAAGTGAGTGATAAAAGTCGCCAAGTGATGCATATCAGTGCTGACTAAAGGAAACATTTCTGTATGTCGCGCTTGTTTAATGACCATTCCACCATGGGAGAGTTTTCTGTGTGATATAATCAAACAGTGAGACGGCATTAACTGCTGTGTGCTTGTATCACCAAGTGAATTTCTTCTCTGGTGGTATCATACTGTGTGCATACTGTGTATGCATGTGCTATGTTCTTATATGTACGATGACTACCTGATAATGTGGTTTGAGAGATCAGTGCATTTTGATGTTACGCTGTCACTTGATGTTGACAAGGTGGTGGCAATCAGACGGGAAAGCCAATGGAACTGATAAATTTGCAGTCGACGAATAGACACAGCATAGTGTATAAATACATTATGTATGGCTGATGCACTACTCAGTCGATGAATGTTTAAGTATTTCGGTGAGGCTGCAGGTTCGTCAGGTTTCTCATGAATATGAATTCAGATGAGATGGGATGGATGTCAGCTCGTTGGTGTCTGTCTGGTGAACGCAGTGAGTCAACTGACACGAGGTGCACAACAGTGTGAATACACAGAGAGTAGTGGAGATGGTGAATGGAGAAGTTGACTCGTCATCTTGATTGAGATCTCATGAAATTGTATTACTGTACTACTTACTATATGAAGACAATACATGGAGTAAAAGGAGTCTGCCCAGCTATGAATACTAACTAGCTTGCATAACAGGATGTGCAGAATATATTCGTCCAGTTGACTGAACTTCAGGCGTTTCGTTGTCAACGATCGATTGGCGGTCAATCCATGCGGATTGAAGCACATGGTGGTCAATATACGTTTTAGGGGAAAAGAGATCGGCGGCTTCGTTGCGGTGTGATCATCCACTCTCTCTTCACACTTTCTTCAAATTATAGTCGATGAATGCATCTTCCAGCCGCCGTAAGTCATATATTCTCCTTTCGCTAGTGGGGACGGTGTTAAGAGCTGTCTGACAACCAAGCTACATGGGCCAAGCTAAATAGCCAGCAGGTAGTGTGGCTAGAGCTGAAGTCTAGGAGGACTGACAGCCACACATCAGTCGTCAGTGTTATATTCAGTCGAAACCGACTGGAAACGAGTCGAAAATAACTCAAGCAGCTTAACTAATTGGTTTCCAACAGCACAAGCCCGAACGGTCATCGATTCCTTCCAGTAAAGTCTGAGACTACAATAACTAAGTCTTCGGTCTGCACATTCCCGTTAATATCCATCCATTTGTGTCGTTGTCGTAGGAAGGAGACGTATTCCCCCGACCAATGTTTCAAAAATACATCTGTCAAATAGCTGACTTGTGTCCAACCTATGGAGAACTCAGGGAGGAGTAATCGCACTTTGCATGTGAGGGTGGGAGAGCATATTCCAAAATGATTAGAGAAACAGATGAACTCTGAAAACTCGATAACCAAACGCAGAGTTAATTAATCATATTCATAAATCTTTCTCGTCACTTCCTGTGTTTTAATTGGCTTCAGATTTTCATATAAATCGACTCGACAAGTAAATGTGTGATGGATCAGATTATCCAGAGTGTATTGCGCATATACTATCTCGGATCTTTCAGATACTCTCCGTCTACTGATAACACCACTCAAATATATGAAAGGGACTAACTGTCTCAAACTTGTGATAGAAACCTCTCTTCACACATGCAAAGTTTTTACACTAGAACTGTGATCTTCCCTGCATATTTTCACTAATCCGCCTACAAACAGGTGAGATGTAGTCTGACTACCATCTGTAAATGTTGAACACGTAATGTAAGCTTTGTTGTAGTTCACCATTAGGATGATGCCTCCAAACAGGTGTCCGACATCCACAATGAACATAAGAGATGATGATAACCAGTCAATGAAAAGACCCATGGTCTTTATTAGTGCATGTGATGCATAAGAATAGCAGCACCGACTGCAGTCCTAGTGGTGAATGAAGCCTGGAACCTCATTTTACACACTAATTTGTTGTGTGTGTAAAGGGGCATAGGTCTGCGTGCGTTTGAAACGGTCAAAAAGTCAGAGATAATTGTCCGATAACGACGATGCGCCATTCATATGAGTTTGAAGTTGTTTCCGAAAGAGTGAAGACTCAAAGATTAATTGACTTCACATAGATATCTGGTCGCACATATGCAAGATTGAGTGCATCTTTGAAAGACACGCCTATATTTAATACGCCCGCGTGAAATTTCTCCTATCACACCGCTTTCATTCATCCTACATATCTCCTAAATGTTCCCGTCAATACGCTCTTCTGTTACCTCGAGAATCTTCACATGTTCCTTGATCCATACAAAGATGGCCGAATCACCCAACACTTCATTCACGGTATCGTGCACCAAGGCATACACGGATGACATTCTAATAGCTAGTCGAGACATATCATCTCATTACTCAACTTCATTTTACCTCATGTTCTGACTGACAGCATATTCTTAATGGATTCCGATGACAAAGAAATTTCACTGATAATCATTTCACTGAACTTCCACCTGTATCACAATACACCGTCTCATATAATCCTAACTCGTCTTTATTGGCTAATGTGTGCTAAAATTGTTGGATTTATAATTGTAAAGTGTGAATAGGAATTTATTGAAAAAGAGTCGTCCGCTCTTGTTATTCTTCCTCTGTTCCGTAAATATCATCTTTAGTTGTACTGTTATTCTCTTTATTCCCTATCACTATCATCAGCGAAATGCAAATTTATCTTAATTTCACAATCTATAGTCGAACCAAACATTGTGATGAGACAGTGGTCCCTGTATCCCTCTAACCCCTTCAGATATACACATTCATAACAGTTGGCTGACTACCTTGTTGTTGGAAACATTTATTTCCCGATACGAATTTAAAACAAGCAAACCTTGTTGTTGCTAGTTACTATTACCTATTATTATAAGCATGTAATTAGGTTATTAATAGTCTAATCACCTTAGTTATTATCCACTAGTTCACACACTTGATGAGGAGTTACCAAAAGGATGTATTTGAATAAATTCTATCCTCTATTGCAGTAGTAATGCGAGTAGTTCAATCAATATCATTCTGTTCGTGTGCTTTGCGTTTCGCTCTGTCACGCAACATCCCTCTTGATTTTGATTTTCACTCACTCGGTTGAACTCACCATTCAGTCTTCAATGCATCTGATTGTTTGTCTGTCACAGTTTCACTCTACTATTCATTCCCACCATCTTCAGCCCACTCTCCATCGTAATATGTATAAATTCACTGTGTTCTTCGATTTCGCACTTCGTCTCTAGTCATTCCTCAGTCCCAAGCAAAATTTCAATTTTATATCCCTACCCTCCCCAACTCCCACTTTGTTAGTTCTACTGCAAATAGTTAGTCTTTTAACACTGAACAATGTGTCTTCGTGCATCGTTATCGGAATTATGTTCTCTACACTTTCTATCTAGAACTCCAAGTCATCGTGTGGCTAATCGTGAGTTCAAAAACTTTGTAACTTATAATTCGATTTAGTTTAGTATGTTCGCGTTTGAAAAGAATCCGTGAAATCGAACGAGCTCGTATTATCCTGCGAATATCTTCGCTATTTCTCTCTTCACACCAACTGATTGTTAGATAGTAGTAAGTTCTTATTGGAGGGAAACTACAACCAACACGGGTGAATTTTCCTATCACTTCGTCTCTAATATGACTATGACACTTTACACACACCACCATCATTGAACATTGAAAGGAGAAGTCAAAGTGAAGTCAAAATATTATCATTACCATAATTATTATTTTTACACTTATCAGTACCACACAAATACTAGAAACACGACTACGACTACGACTCCAACTAGCTATCAGTAATAAAGTCTAATCAAGTGATGAAAGAGAAAGAAAAGAAAAAGCATTTTGTCTTCAAATAATTCGTGAAGACAGCTGAATGTATATGTTCATCTCACACGGATGACAGTGTTCCATTTGATGTCAGTAGCGTGTATTCACTCTTCAAGAAGACAAGAAAGAATGCAAAAATAACGAATGAATCAATAGTCTCAACAAAATCAAGGACAATACTCAAGGAAATAGAAACGTTTCATAAAGTGAATCAATCACTAATTTTTGACATTTTCGGTTTCAAATGACTGAATTACTCTCGAGTCGATTGTGCTTCAGTCGATACGCTGGGTCATACACTCGATGCATTCCAATGTGGCCAAGACGTGTGTTTATTAAACACCTGAGTGAAAAGCATCATACAAATAAACCCTAACAACAGTTAGTCAGTCAGTCAGAAAGCAGACATAGCTTCCAATATAATTATAATACCCATCCCCGAAGTTTTCATTTCACAATGTTTAGTTATTTATTAGAAGTGAACATCTCATCTAATTGTCTCAAAACACTAACACAACATTCATTAGTCATTACGACATGAGATGTGGTGATGCAGGACAAACGACAAGTAGACTGATGTTTGTCACAAGGAGGTGTGTGTATTGAATCTCGCACATGAACTCACCCTCATATTCGTCAGAACATTGTCATAAATTGATTTGGTTTCTATAATGAGAAGATGCAGTTTGTCGTCAGAAAGGCTCACTCGATATGCAAACTTGAATAGACGCATGAGAGAAAACAGATAAAATGTTGACAATCTATGGTTTCTAATCGTCAGAAACAAGCACCAGGAGAGGACGCAAAACATCTGAGTGTGAAATGCTATCTCGCCTCCGACTCAATGTCTAAGACGTACTAGACTGTTGAAAGCGCCTTACAAAATATTTGATTCTGTATGTTTCAACTTACCATAACCTACCACCAAGGCAGATTTCGAACTACTGAGCCTTGTTATCAGTTGACTCAGTCGGCTCATTTCTGAAAGGAAGGTAAAGTGTGAAGTGTAACACAATGAAAGTATATCATGGATAGACATGATGATTTGTGGACAGATGAGGGCGAAGAGAAACATTGGTAATTTGGAGGACGACAACATTGAGCGAAGCAATGCTTACTTCCCAATTAAATCTCTCTCATCAGCTCTACTGTTATATGTCAATGAATGTACACATATGTGCATTTACATATCACAGCATTTTGTGTAGGCAGTAGACTTTATCAACAGCTGACTTCGCTAGCTACATACTGACTATCGATCGAATGGTCAGATAGAATTAACAACAAAACGCTCTGGCTGGGAACGAACCAACTAAAAACCTATCGATCAACAAATATGCCGGAGAAAATCGAGAAGGATCAAATGCACGCTGAGGAGATCATCAGTTGATATCTCAATCAATGTAGGCCGTCGTTCGAGTGGAATCCGAGTGGGAAAAGACGAGTTGGGTGTCTGTCCGAGTATGGTGACATTAAGGAGGTGCTGTGAGGAGGCAGGACAGCCGATGCGCATTCTTGCGGCCGCAGAGAACAGGACGAGGGGAGGATGTAGTGTTGAATCACCATATTCCACTCACTCGAAACCAAAGGGAACAATTATATTAATAACAACTGTAATAAAATCTAAGAGATTCAGTCAGTGGTAAATGCACTAGAAGGAAAATCATTGAGGTATTTTCAAGTAAACAGTCTTTCTCTCTGTAGAGAACAGCTTCATCATTCACGAAAAATATAATAGGACAGTCACTATCAATTATTACTGTTATTAATCAGTCGAACTAATCGAAAAACACCTGTGTGCGAAATATGAAGAGTGGAACTGGTGGAATAATCTTCCACCACAAAGCAATGACATGTTTCGAATTACCTCCAGTGGGTTCAATCAACAGAAGACTATCACATTCACTGAGATGCGGGATTTGTTCAAAACCTGTTCAAGAAGAAAGGATAGTATTGACAGCATTTCGTTGACTACAATGAACACAGTGTGTTTAGTAATACTGATCACCAGTATTCAGTGATTTGACTTACGTGTTGCATTAACTGAAATACACAGAAGTCAACACATACAAGAATATTACTCGTTTATTATAACACCTGGAATGTGCGCGTATATGTATGGGTTGTGAATTTCGCCAACTCGTTGATAGAGTGAGAGTGATTCTTGGTGGGTAAGCAATGAGTGACACATATTCAGGGAGAAATACTTCAGGTTTCAAATCTTCATAGGGATTGGCTTTGAATCAATGAACTGCCCATCTTCTGGTTAAGTGATATGCACGATGTTGCCGACTAGTTCTCAATCGCTTCCAACTCACCTCTGAGCAATGCGAGCAGATAGGTGTAAGCTACTCAAAATGACGTGCTCATCCACAAAGTGATTGTAGTGAGTAGCATCAGAGAGTAGCCACACGTTTTGTTCTTGACAACCTCATAAACTAACGTGTCCCAACACACTGACACTGTTTCACAAGACGACAACAAAATTACACAAAATCACTATTGAATGTCAACTATTGTCAAGTGACTGACCAATTCACCCAAATATCTAACGGATAAATACATCCGACTTTCAGTCATGACTGAGTTACCAGTTGAATATGATGGTTTAGATCACAACAATGTTTGACTGAGTCAGAAGAGTGAGAAACCGTAAGCAAGAGTGAAGCTAACTTGCTCAAATAACAATATTAATGCTTACGTCCAGATCCATGGATTAGAGATTCGTTCCAGAGAGTTTTATTGGGAGACATGACGAAGAAATCACCTGAATAAAATGCAAGGAGAAGAGAATAAAAATACATATATACATATATTGAACATTGATTCGAAAATCACCTGTCACATTGATCGAATGCAGCAAATTCAACGGATAATTTCATGTTTGTTTCACCATCTGGCCAAAATTCCTGGCCTGTAGTTCGAGATTTCCAGCGAATAAATCAACTGAGTCTCTTCCACCAACTTCCGTCAACATTAAGTCTCAATACGCAGAGATTGAATAAAATGCTCGATACTCTCATACTGGTTGCATCCAAGTGACTGACAGTGAAATATAAGATGACCATCTTAAGCAGCTGAAAACAGTCGGCCACTTTTACGCTCATCTCTCAATAGCAGTAGTGTGACTCAACTGAATTTCTTCCACAGATCAGCTTCTACAACTCGCCGATTGAAATGCAGAGGGGTCAAGATCAAACAGAATGTCCTATGAATTACGAAAGCCTACTCACCATATGACAGATTCACATCTCTGATGGTCTGTGAAATGCCTGAAAAAACAAATGAATACACGACAGATTCAGGAGGGACAAAAAGTGGGATAATAAGAGGTGATAAATTCCTAATCATGAGATACTCAAATTTAACAGGTAGCACTATTCAGACAAATTATTTAAATAACTGAACATCAGTCAGCCTTCATATATCTGTGTGACTGATACTCAGTAGTAGCGTTAACTCGAAATCTACTTGACGAAGGATTTCAATAGTCTAGTCACTGTGTTTGCAAGTTGAAGATGAACAACAAACATTCCACATACTTCTGTAAATTTCCGGTCGGTAGTGGTCTTCAGAACTATTGACTTGACACTGGACAACTAGAAGAACGATTATTGCTCAATATTGATTAAATTTGTTGACTTACACTCAGCGATGGTTGTGTTACTTTCCGTGGCCTGTGTTTCCAAGTGGTCTGAAGAGGGAAAAAGACATATAAATCATGATTGCAAAACATTGGAGACAATGATGTCAACATTGCTCGCTTCTCAACTAACGACATAGAAGCTGATGAATAAGCAAGCAAACAGTAGTATGATATCACCAGCTCTCTGTCTCCAGTGATCCCTGGATATTGGTGCTCACACACATTTGAACAGCATTCGGAAATTATTTACTGCATGTCCATGTACAAAGTATTCAACATCCTTCACCGACTAATAATGCAAAGCCACACATTCACTTCAGAAAACAAGAAGTTTGCACGAAACATTGCGAAACTGTTATTAATTATATTGGGACTCTGATCAAATTACTGGTTGTAAATCTAAATCACATCACTGTCGTCCTTAGTAGGAAGGATAACTAGGGGTGGTGAACACTGCACGTTTGTTGAGAGATTAGGACAGTGAAGAAAGAGAAGACTGAGTATGGAGCCTAGAAATCTTGTAGTTGCAAGTGATACGATTGTGAATAATCAATTTCCCTCGCAATATCATCCAGTGAATAAACCTGTTTCACTCTGTCATTTGTCCGACAATCACATTAGTTTTCAACCATATACTACTACAGAGTTTAAGTACCACACGCATACAGAAAAAATAAATTAAGAAATAACATACAAAATACATACGGCAAGTAAAAGCGACTTTGTAAAAGCACCTTTCAATGTCATCATTTGTTCTTCCAAAACGGTTGTCAAATTTTCCATCCTGCCTATCAATCCTGTAAAACAATTGCAAGTATTTCACAAATCAATTGATAATGACTATAGGGATGATGGTAAATTTCAAATCTGATCATCAGTCACGCTGAATTCGCCTACATTCACAGAGCGTATCAGTGTTACTTGCTGTATCATGCTCCCATCAACAACCTCAAATGCAGATAATTGCAAATTCGGAGAGAATACGATGAACCATTCCACTAATGAAAATGAAGGTGGATTCAATGAACATAAACTTTATTATTTCATCAAATGTTAAGCGAATGTGTGGAATACTGAAATATATTGAAACGAATATGCTTACCGTCACAAAAGTTCAGACCACGTTCTAAAGCGTTTATCTCTTGACTAAGACGACCCACATCTTCAAAACAACAAAGTTGAGCGTCAATTCATTGAATTAAGCTCAGGTGAATTCTATGAATTGTTCAGTTTCAAGAGCGAGTGACATAGAGAATATGTGTGACGGCGCGTCTCCCATCTTATAAGACTGAATAATACTGGTTGATATGTTCAATGAATAGCGTATTGAAGAGAATATCCTACTTGAGAATACGGAACGATACACCTTGAAATATCCTCTCACTCATTCCACAAGAAGTAATTCTTATTCTACTCGAGGGTCCTAGGTTTCAAGCCTCATTAAGGGGTTAACTGTTGCAGATAGAAACTGACTAGCTTCGCACCATCATCACCTAGCCAATGTGAATACTCTGTCTGGCTGCGAAATATAATGAGAATTTAGCTTTTCACTGTTAGGAGAAATGAAATGATAATTTCGATTTCTACATATCCACAGTGTTCAGATTCTCAGAGTTCAACGCCATCATCTTGTTGGATTAGATGAAGTTGTTTCACTTACTGCATTTCTTCGCAGCAGTTACATGATGTTTCACCACCAGACTATTCGATAATAGTCTCAAATTAGCTGACAAACTGGGAATTGTAGACAGAAACGTCCGGGAGTTGGATATTGTAGAATTCTCGAATACTCATTGCTGATGTGACTGGATATTCAACAAGCAAATTCACATTTGGAAAGAACTTACAAGTCAGAAACAATCGGACTACATACAACACACCAACAGTAACATGCATGCATAAATTGCCGTTCAATGTGCAACGACTCACCATAAGTTGGTTCAGAATTCCCACCATGTTTTCTCAGTCCACCAGCTTCAAATAAATGGAATTAAGTAGTTAATCAATTAATTAATTAATTAATAATACGCGTAGTTGAGAATATTTATTCGACCGAGCCACTTGATCGACAGTGAAGGAGAATCATTCAACCAACTATTCCGTAGGGAAACCACCCAAATGCTTATCTTCTCCACTGAATCCACATTCAGCACTTGTTTCAAACTGATGCGACTCAAGATGAGTTTGTAGGCATGAAACTGAAATCATCAGTGTACACAATTTGTGCAACAGGAATGTATGAAATGCATGCGAATTCGTGTTATTAGTGTGTGTTAGAGAAATGACTAAACTGGGTTGTCATATCCAGCCTCAAATTCGTCAGAAAATGATCTTCATACAGACATCTGATAGATCTGATCGAATGGAGTGGTTCATATATTCACACAAATCACTGATTGCCATAAACTAACTATACAAGCAGTTGTCAATCACAAATCAGAAGTGGATTCTATCCTTTCAAGGTAGTTTTCAAATATTCATGTAACATGCAGACAGTGAAATTTAGCAAATAACGCTTACCTGTCAGTAGAGATACACGCAGGAGAAAGATGAACGCGGTGATTTCAAATGCTAAGGAAGCGAACGCCATGATTATGCGTTTGCTTGAAATCTGATGTATTTATACTACAATCTAATGGCGAAATTCTCTTAGAAAAACGAATGATGAAAAGACATCGGACGATGTACAAATATTTTTTCTTTTCTGATGTCCACGTAATTATGGCGTGATTATCAATACTATAATTAAATTGGACTTTATTAAGGAATGTAAATCATTCTCTTCAAGGCAAAAATAATTAGTTAGACAGAAAGGGTAAACTTTCTTATTATTTCATATCAAGATTTCTTCACTGTAGTAACTTTTCTTGTTTTACAAAACAGTCTGAACAAAGAGTATTGCTTTCAAAACATTCCAGGTTCAGGTTCTTATAGTTATACTTTAACGATAACAGCAGATTATACGACGGATACAGTTTTTACTTCGAATAACAGATTAGTTATGAGCTGAAGAAATGAGTGGTATTCCCGTGACAAATGTGGTGAGTTGATTGTAGATGCAAAGATAGCATGAAATGGATGAAGACGATAAGTATTCATAATAGAACGATTTAATGTAAGGAATGAAGGTTGATCAGCTAGTTCGAAACCGTTTAACGGGCTTGGTGAGTGGCTAGTACACAGAGGCAATAGGCTTTCAAACAGGAGGTAGTAAGACTGTAGTTAGTAGTTTATCATGGAATAGTCAATATTTGGAGCATGTAGGGTGGTGTCATATCTTCAGAAAAGAGATAATATCACTGACAATGAAGCGTAACAGCTTGTTAGTGTCAGACTGCAAAACAGATGAAAAGACATAGTATTGAGGTACTACGATTAATTGAGAGCGCATGAAAAGGAAGTGGACTCTGCAAATTTTTAACTGGGCAGTCAAGAATCTACTCCGGTCACCCAGACGACAACCACGAGCACACTGAGGCAGTTGGTGGCTATCATGATATCACCAATAGCAGCCAAAGCCATTATGCAGTGAGAAACTATCTCAGCTCGCGGGATTATGACAGTTAGATTCAATACAAAAGGGAATAATGGAGGAATGAAGTTTCAAATCATTCATTGCTACGCGTCTACAAGCAGCTCAGAAGAGAAGAGGTAAGATTTCTAAAGACAGCTGAAAACAGTTTTCGTTAAGATTCCAAATGTCTCCTCCTGGATCTTCTCAGGTTCCTTGATCCGTGCAAGGTTTCCGAAATCTCCAAGCACTTCACTCATGGTATCGTGCAACTTGAATTCACCAAGAGTGCCGCACGTCACGTGTATTGGTTAACTGTCGGGAGCATAGTCAGCATAATACATTTTCAAACGAAAATTTCACTCAGCTCTGATATGTTATTTAGCCTGTAAGTAGTTTCTTTGATCAGACTGCATTTCAAACATTCTACATGATGAATTATAAGACTTCACCATTTGAAATTACCGAGCTTCCACATTTCGCGCCTCGATAAGTGCCTGAATTCAACAGGAGTGCCGTAAGGAATACTACTTATAAAGAAAATGATGACGTCAAAATCAAACATTGGTTTGCTTTGAAATTTTTTGTAAGACACCTGAAGTCTCTAAGAAGAAAATATTTTCGTATGAACGACGAGACATTGTATGGGTTCTTCGGAAAAGTCAGTAATATTCCCTAAATGAAACTAGTGAAGTGTGTTGATTGTCTGGAACATAATAAAAGATTAAGATGCTACGAAAACCATTCACTGATTGTCCATAGGCAAATGATATTGAATGTAGATGACTGACCACGGAGAATTTCATACTGAATGCCTTCAACCTGATCATAAGGGTTAATAACACTAAATATTGGTCCAAGACAACATCTGCAAGCAACTCAGAAAAAGAGATGAGGGAAGATTTCTAAAGTAGTGTGACGTACGACACTCTTCTTGAATTCAAGTTGCACGATACCATGAGTGAAGTGCTTGGAGATTTCGGAAACCTTGCACGGATCAAGGAACCTGAGAAGATCCAGGAGGAGACATTTGGAATCTTAACGAAAACTGTTTTCAGCTGTCTTTAGAAATCTTACCTCTTCTCTTCTGAGCTGCTTGTAGACGCGTAGCAATGAATGATTTGAAACTTCATTCCTCCATTATTCCCTTTTGTATTGAATCTAACTGTCATAATCCCGCGAGCTGAGATAGTTTCTCACTGCATAATGGCTTTGGCTGCTATTGGTGATATCATGATAGCCACCAACTGCCTCAGTGTGCTCGTGGTTGTCGTCTGGGTGACCGGAGTAGATTCTTGACTGCCCAGTTAAAAATTTGCAGAGTCCACTTCCTTTTCATGCGCTCTCAATTAATCGTAGTACCTCAATACTATGTCTTTTCATCTGTTTTGCAGTCTGACACTAACAAGCTGTTACGCTTCATTGTCAGTGATATTATCTCTTTTCTGAAGATATGACACCACCCTACATGCTCCAAATATTGACTATTCCATGATAAACTACTAACTACAGTCTTACTACCTCCTGTTTGAAAGCCTATTGCCTCTGTGTACTAGCCACTCACCAAGCCCGTTAAACGGTTTCGAACTAGCTGATCAACCTTCATTCCTTACATTAAATCGTTCTATTATGAATACTTATCGTCTTCATCCATTTCATGCTATCTTTGCATCTACAATCAACTCACCACATTTGTCACGGGAATACCACTCATTTCTTCAGCTCATAACTAATCTGTTATTCGAAGTAAAAACTGTATCCGTCGTATAATCTGCTGTTATCGTTAAAGTATAACTATAAGAACCTGAACCTGGAATGTTTTGAAAGCAATACTCTTTGTTCAGACTGTTTTGTAAAACAAGAAAAGTTACTACAGTGAAGAAATCTTGATATGAAATAATAAGAAAGTTTACCCTTTCTGTCTAACTAATTATTTTTGCCTTGAAGAGAATGATTTACATTCCTTAATAAAGTCCAATTTAATTATAGTATTGATAATCACGCCATAATTACGTGGACATCAGAAAAGAAAAAATATTTGTACATCGTCCGATGTCTTTTCATCATTCGTTTTTCTAAGAGAATTTCGCCATTAGATTGTAGTATAAATACATCAGATTTCAAGCAAACGCATAATCATGGCGTTCGCTTCCTTAGCATTTGAAATCACCGCGTTCATCTTTCTCCTGCGTGTATCTCTACTGACAGGTAAGCGTTATTTGCTAAATTTCACTGTCTGCATGTTACATGAATATTTGAAAACTACCTTGAAAGGATAGAATCCACTTCTGATTTGTGATTGACAACTGCTTGTATAGTTAGTTTATGGCAATCAGTGATTTGTGTGAATATATGAACCACTCCATTCGATCAGATCTATCAGATGTCTGTATGAAGATCATTTTCTGACGAATTTGAGGCTGGATATGACAACCCAGTTTAGTCATTTCTCTAACACACACTAATAACACGAATTCGCATGCATTTCATACATTCCTGTTGCACAAATTGTGTACACTGATGATTTCAGTTTCATGCCTACAAACTCATCTTGAGTCGCATCAGTTTGAAACAAGTGCTGAATGTGGATTCAGTGGAGAAGATAAGCATTTGGGTGGTTTCCCTACGGAATAGTTGGTTGAATGATTCTCCTTCACTGTCGATCAAGTGGCTCGGTCGAATAAATATTCTCAACTACGCGTATTATTAATTAATTAATTAATTGATTAACTACTTAATTCCATTTATTTGAAGCTGGTGGACTGAGAAAACATGGTGGGAATTCTGAACCAACTTATGGTGAGTCGTTGCACATTGAACGGCAATTTATGCATGCATGTTACTGTTGGTGTGTTGTATGTAGTCCGATTGTTTCTGACTTGTAAGTTCTTTCCAAATGTGAATTTGCTTGTTGAATATCCAGTCACATCAGCAATGAGTATTCGAGAATTCTACAATATCCAACTCCCGGACGTTTCTGTCTACAATTCCCAGTTTGTCAGCTAATTTGAGACTATTATCGAATAGTCTGGTGGTGAAACATCATGTAACTGCTGCGAAGAAATGCAGTAAGTGAAACAACTTCATCTAATCCAACAAGATGATGGCGTTGAACTCTGAGAATCTGAACACTGTGGATATGTAGAAATCGAAATTATCATTTCATTTCTCCTAACAGTGAAAAGCTAAATTCTCATTATATTTCGCAGCCAGACAGAGTATTCACATTGGCTAGGTGATGATGGTGCGAAGCTAGTCAGTTTCTATCTGCAACAGTTAACCCCTTAATGAGGCTTGAAACCTAGGACCCTCGAGTAGAATAAGAATTACTTCTTGTGGAATGAGTGAGAGGATATTTCAAGGTGTATCGTTCCGTATTCTCAAGTAGGATATTCTCTTCAATACGCTATTCATTGAACATATCAACCAGTATTATTCAGTCTTATAAGATGGGAGACGCGCCGTCACACATATTCTCTATGTCACTCGCTCTTGAAACTGAACAATTCATAGAATTCACCTGAGCTTAATTCAATGAATTGACGCTCAACTTTGTTGTTTTGAAGATGTGGGTCGTCTTAGTCAAGAGATAAACGCTTTAGAACGTGGTCTGAACTTTTGTGACGGTAAGCATATTCGTTTCAATATATTTCAGTATTCCACACATTCGCTTAACATTTGATGAAATAATAAAGTTTATGTTCATTGAATCCACCTTCATTTTCATTAGTGGAATGGTTCATCGTATTCTCTCCGAATTTGCAATTATCTGCATTTGAGGTTGTTGATGGGAGCATGATACAGCAAGTAACACTGATACGCTCTGTGAATGTAGGCGAATTCAGCGTGACTGATGATCAGATTTAACATTTGCCATCGTCCCTATAGTCATTATCAATTGATTTGTGAAATACTTGCAATTGTTTTACAGGAATGATAGGCAGGATGGAAAATTTGAAAACTGTTTTGGAAGAACAAATGTTGACATTGCAAGGTGCTTTTACAAAGTCGCTTTTACTTTCCATATGTATTTTGTATGTCATTTCTTAATTTATTGTGTCAATGATGCTTCAAGTCAACAAACAGTATGCGTGTGGTACTTAAACTCTGTAGTAGTATATGGTTGAAAACTAGTGTGATTGTCGGACATATGACAGAGTGAAACAGGTTTATTCACTGGATGATATTGCGAGGGGAAATTGATTATTCACAATCGTATCACTTGCAACTACAAGATTTCTAAGCCCCATACTCAGTGTTCTCTTTCTTCACTGTCCCAATCTCTCAACAAACGTGCAGTGTTCACCACCTCTAGTTATCCTTCCTACTATGGACGACAGTGATGTGATGTAGATTTACAACCAGTAATTTGATCAGAGTCCCAATATTATTAATAACAGTTTCGCAATATTTCGTACAAACTTCTTGTTTTCTGAAGTGAATGTGTGGTTTTGCATTATTAGTCGGTGAAGGATGTTGAATACTTTGTACTTGTACATGTAGTAAATAATTTCTGAATGCTGTTCAAATGTGTGTAAACACCAATATCCAGGGATCACTGGAGACAGAGAGCTGGTGATATCATACTACTGTTTGCTTGCTTATTCATCAGCTTCTATGTCGTTAGTTGAGAAGCGAGCAATGTTGACATCATTGTCTCGAATGTTTTGCAATCATGTTTTATATGTCTCTTTCCCACTTCAGACCACTTGGAAACACAGGCCTTAGAAAGTAACACAACCATCGCTGAGTGTAAGTCAACAAATTTAATCAATATTGAGCAATAATCGTTCTTCTAGTTGTCAAGTGTCAAGTCAATACTTCTGAAGATCACTACCGACCGGAAATTTATAGAAGTATGTGAAATGTTTGTTGTTCATCTTCAACTTGCAAACAGAGTGACTAGACTATTGAAATCCTTCGTCAAGTAGATTTCGAGTTAACGGTACTACTGAGTATCAGTCACACAGATATGTGAAGTCTGACTGACGTTCAGTTATTCAAATAATTTGTCTGAATAGTGTTACCTGTTAAATTTGAGTATCTCATGATTAGGAATTTATCACCTCTTATTATCCCACTTGTTGTCTCTCCTGAATTTATCGTGTATTCACTTGTTTTTTCAGGCATTTCACAGACCATCAGAGATGTGAATCTGTCATATGGTGAGTAGGCTTTCGTAATTCATAGGACATTCTGTTTGATCTTGTTCACTCTGCATTTCAATCGGCGAGTTGTCGAAGCTGATCTGTGGAAGAAATTCAGTTGAGTCACACTACCGCTATTGAGAGATGAGCGTAAAAGTGGCAGACTGTTTTCAGCTGCTTAAGATGCTCATCTCATATTTCACTGTCAGTCACTTGGATGCAACCAGTATGAGAGTATCGAGCATTTTATCCAATCTCCGCGTATTGATACGCAGTGTTGACGGAAGTTGGTGAAACAGACTCAGTTGATTTATTGGCTGAAAATCTCGAACTACAGGTCACGAATATTCGCCAGAGTGTGAAACAAACATGAAATTATCCGTTGGATTTGCTGCATTCGATCAATGTGACAGGTGATTTTCGAATCACTGTTCAATATATATATTCTTCTCTTTGCACTTTATTCAGGTGATTTCTTCGTCATGTCTCCCAATAAAACTCTCTGGAACGAATCTCTAATCCATGGATCTGGACGTAAGCATTAGTATTGTTGTTTGAGCAAGTTAGCTTCACTCTTGCTTACGGTTTCTCACTCCTCGGACTCGGTCAAACATCGTTGTGATCTAAACCATCATATTTAACTGGTAACTCAGTCATGACTGAAAGACAGATGCGTTTATCTGTTAGATATTTGAGTGAATTCGTCAGTCACTTGACAATAGTTGACATTCAATAGTGATTTTGTGTAATTTTGTTGTCGTCTTGTGAAACAGTGTCAGTGTGTTGGGACACGGTTAGTTTATGAGATTGTCAAGAACAAAACGAGTGACTACTCTCTGATGCTACTCACTACAATCGTTTCGTGAATATGCACGTCTTTTTGAGTAGCTTACACCCATCCGCTCACGGTGATCAGATGTGAGTTGGGAGCGATTGAGAACTAGTCGGCAACATCGTGCATATCACTTAACCAGAAGATGGGCGGTTCATTGATTCAAAGCCAATCCCTATGAAGATTCCAAACCTGAAGTATTTCTGCCTGAATATCTGTCACTCATTGCTTACCCACCAAGAATCACTCTCACTCTATCAACGAGTTGGCGAAATTCACAACCCATACATATACGCGCACATTCCAGGTGTTATAATAAACGAGTAATATTCTTGTATGTGTTGACTTCTGTGTATTTCAGTTAATGCAACACGTAAGTCAAATCACTGTATACTGGTGATCAGTAATACTAAACACACTGTGTTCATTGTAGTCAACGAAATGCTGTCAATACTATCCTTTCTTCTTGAACAGGTTTTGAACAAATCCCGCATCTCAGTGAATGTGATAGTCTTCTGTTGATTGAACCCACTGGAGGTAATTCGAAACCTGTCATTGCTTTGTGGTGGAAGATTATTCCACCAGTTCCACTCTTCATATTTCGTACACAGGTGTTTTTCTATTAGTTCGACTGATTAATAATAGTAATAATTGATAGTGACTGTCCTATTATATTTTTCGTGAATGATGAAGCTGTTCTCTACAGAGAGAAAGACTGTTTACTTGAAAATACCCCAATGATTCTTCTTTCAGTGCATTTTCCACTGACTGAATCTCTTAGATTTTATTACAGTTGTTATTAATATAATTGTTCCCTTTGGTTTCAAGTGAGTGGAATATGGTGATTCAACAGCACATCCTCACCATGTCCTGTTGTCTGTGGTCGCAAGAATGAGCATTGGCTCTCCTCCCCTATCTCTATACAGCAAGTCCTTAATGTCACCATACTCGGACAGCCACCCAATTCGTCGTTTCCCACTAGGATTCCACTCAAACGATGGCCTACATTGATCGAGATATCAACTGATGATCTCCTCAGCATGCATTTGATCCTCCTCGAATTTCTCCGGCATATTTGTTGATCAATAGGTTCTTGGTTGGTTCGTTCCCAGCCAGAGCGTTTTGTTGTTAATTCTATCTGACGATTCGATCGATAGTCAGCATGTATCTAGTGAATTCAGCTGTTGATAAAGTCTACCGCCTACACAAAATGCTGTGATATGTAAATGCACATATGTGTACATTCATTCACATATGATACTAGAGCTGATGAGAGAGATTTAATTGGGAAGTAAGCATTGCTTCGCTCAATGTTGTCGTCTTCCAAATTACCAATGTTTCTCTTCGCCCTCATCTGTCCACAAATGATCATGTCTATCCACGACATACTTTCATTGTGTTACACTTCACACTTTACCTTCCTTTCAGAAATGAGCCGACTGAGTCAATTGATAACAAGGCTCAGTAGTTCGAAATCTGCCTTGGTGGTAGCTTATGGTAAGTTGAAACATACAGAATCAAATATTTTGTAAGGCACTTTCAACAGTCTAGTACGTCTTAGACATTGAGTCGGAGGCGAGATAGCATTTCACACTCAGATGTTTTGCGTACTCTCCTGGTGCTTGTTTCTGACGATTAGAAACCATAGATTGTCAACATTTAATCTGTTTTCTCTCATGCGTCTATTCAAGTTTGCATATCGAGTGAGCCTTTCTGACGACAAACTGCATCTTGTCATTATAGAAACCAAATCAATTTATGACAATGTTCTGACGAATATGAGGGTGAGTTCGTGTACCAGATTCAATCCATACACCTCCTTGTGACAAACATCAGTCTACTTGTCGTTTGTCCTGCATCACCACATCTCATGTCGTAATGACTAATGAATATTGTGTTAGTGTTTTAAGACAATTAGATGAGATGTTCACTTCTAATGAATAACTAAACATTGTGTAATGAAAACTTCAGGGATCGGTATTATAATTAAACGGGAAGCCATGGCTGCTTTCTGACTGACTGTTGTGGGAGTTTATTGGCAGGATACTTTTCACTCAGGTGTTTAATATGCACACGTCTTGGCCACTGATATAAGTGTAAAACTTGGGCACTCTGGTACAGTATAAATCCATTATGGATAAGGTTTTATTCTAACAAATCGCACAGTGCTGCACATTTATGTTAACTGATGACGTTTCGAGCACACACTATTGCTCATAATCATATCAACATATCATATCCACACATGTATATAAATGAAAGAAAAAAAGTTGTGTGAGTAACTTGGTGTGATTATGAGCAATAGTTTGTGCTCGAAACGTCACCAGTTAATATAACTGTACAACACTGTGTGATTTATCAAAATAAAATCTTATCCATAATGGACGTCTTGGTCACATTGGAATGCATCGAGTGTATGACCCAGTGTATCGACTGAAGCACAATCGATTCGAGAGTAATTCAGTCATTTGAAACTGAAAATGTCAAAAATTAGTGATTGATTCACTTTATGAAACGTTTCTATTTCCTTGATTATTGTCCATGATTTTGTTGAGACTACTCATTCATTCGTTATATTTGCATTATTTCTTGTCTTCCTGAAGAGTGAATACACGCTACTGACATCAAACGGAACTCTGGCATCTGTGTGAGATGAACATATACATTGAACTGTCTTCACGAATCATTTGAAGACGACATGCTTTTGCTTTTCTTTTCTCTTTCATCACTTGATTAGACTTTATTGCTGATAGCTAGTTGGAGTCGTAGTCGTAGTCGTGTTTCTAGTAGTTGTGTAGTAGTGATAAGTGTAAAAATAATAATTATGATAATAATAATAATATTTTGACTTCACTTTGACTTCTCTCTTCAATGTTGAATGATGGTGGTGTGTGTAGAGTGTCATAGTTATATTAGAGACGAAGTGGTAGGAAAATTCACCGGTGACGATTGTAGTTTATCCTCCAATTAGAACTTACTACTATCTAACAATCATTTGGTGTGAAGAGAGAAGTAGCTAAGATATTCGCAGGATAATACGAACTCGTTCAATTTCACGGATTCCTTTCAAACGCGAACATACTAAATTAAATCGAATTGTAAGTTACAATGTGTGTTAACCCACGATTATCCACACGATGACTTGGATTTCTAGATAGAAAGTATAAACAACATAATTCCGAAAACGATGCATGTAGACACATTGTTCAGTGTTAAAAGACAAACTATTTGTAGTAGAACAAACAAAGTGGGGTGGGGTTGTTTGGATAGGGAGGTTAAGTTGAAATATTGCTTGGAAATGAGGAATGACTAGAGATGAAGTGTGATATCGAAGAACACAGTGAATTTATACATATTACGATGGAGATTGGGCTGAAGAGGGTGGGAATGAATAGTAGAGTGAAACTATGACAGACAAACAATCAAATGCATTGAATACTCACTGGTGAGTTCAACCGAGTGAGTGAAAATCAAAATCAAGAGGAATGTTGCGTGACAGAGCGAAACGCAAAGCACACGAACAAAATGATAATAACTGAAGTACTCGCATTACCACTACAATTAGAGCACGGAATTTATTCAAATACATCCTTTTGGTAACTCTTCCTTAAGTGTGTGAACTAGTGAATAATAAGGTGACAATTAGGTGATCAGACCATTATTAACATAATGACATGCTTATAATAATAGGTAATAGATAATAGTAAGTAGCAACAACAAGGTAGTCAGCCAATTATTATGAATGTGTATATCTGAAGGGATTAGAGGGTTACAGGGACCACTGTCTCATCACAATGTTTGGTTCGACTATAAATTGTGAAATTAAGATAAATGTGGGTTATGCTGATGATAACGATAGTGAATAAAGAGAATAACAGTACAACTAAAGATGATATTTACGGAACAGAGGAAGAATAACAAGAGCGGACGACTCTTTTTCAATAAATTCCTATTCACACTTTACAATTATAAATCCAACAATTTTAGCACACATTAGCCAATAAAGACGAGTTAGGATTATATTAGACGGTGTATTGTGATACAGCTAGAATTTCAGTGAAATGATTACCAGTGAAATTTCTTTGTCATGGGAATCCATTTAGAATATGCTGTCAGTCAGAACATGAGGTAAAATGAAGTTGAGTAATGAGATGATATGTCCCGACTAGCTATTAGAATGTCATCCGTGTATGCATGGGTGCACGACACCGTGAATGAGTGTTGGGAGATTTGGGCACCAGTGCATGAATCAAGGAACATATGGAGATTCTCGTGGAGGCAGAAGAGCGTATTGACGGGAACATTTAGGAGATAAGCAGAATGAATGATTTCCAGGTGATAGTAGTATGTTGGGGCGAGCTTATTAAGTATAGGCGTGACTTCGTTTTAGATAACATTTTATTTTTATAAATCACACAGTGTTATACAGTAATATTAACTGATGACGTTTCGAGCACAAACGTGACATGATTATGAGCATTCATTTTTTTGATTGATCAAAATGAATTCTTATCTATAGTGGAGTTATACTCTACCACAGTGCCCAAGTTTTATACTTATATCAAGAGGCGTGACTTCCAAAGATTTACTCGAGTCGTGCATATGTGCGACTAGATAGCTGTGTGAAGTCAATTAAGCTTTGAGTCTTCACTCCTTCGGAAACAACTGAAATACATAAGAATGACGCATCTTGATTATCGGTTAATTATCTCTGACTTGTTAACTCTTTCGAACGCACGCAGACCTATGCAAAATGTGGTTCCAGGCTTCATTGACCACCACAAGGACTACAGTCTATGCTGCTATTCTTAGGCATCACATGCACTAATAAAGACCATGGGTTTTCTCATTGACTGGTTATCATCATCTCTTGTGTTTATTGTGGATGTCGGACACCAGTTTTCAGGCATCATCCTAGTGGTGAACTATAACAAAGCTCATATTACGTGTTCAACATTTACAGATGGTAGTCAGACCAGCATGTATGAAGAGAGGTTTCTATCAAAAGTTTGAGACAGTTAGTCCCTTTCATACATTTGGATAGTGTTATGAGAAGACGGAGACTATCTGAAAGATTCGAGATAGTATATCCACAATACACTCTGAATAATCTGACCCCTCAAACATTTACTTGTCGAGTCGATTTATATGAAAATCCGAAGCCAATTAAAACACACGAAGTGACGAGAAAGATTTGGGAATATGATTAATTAACTCTGCGTTTGGTTATGGAGTTTTCAGAGTTCATCTGTTTATCTAATCACTTTGGAATATGCTCTCCCACCTTCATATTCGAATTGCGATTACTCCTCCCTGAGTTCTATAGAGGGTGGACACAAGTCAGCTATTTGACAGATGTATTTTTGAAACATTGGTCGGGGGAATACGTCTCCTTCCTACGACAACGACACAAATGGATGGATATTAATGGGAATGTGCAGACTGGAGACTTAGTTATCGTAGTATCAGACTTTACTGGAAGGAATCGACGACCACTCGGGCTTGTGTTGTTGGAAACCAGTTATTTAAGCTGTTTGAATTATTTTCGACTCGTTTCCAGTCGGTTTCGACTGAATATAACGCTGACGACTGATGTGTGGCTATCAATCGTGCTAGACTTGAGCTCTGGCCACACTATATGCTGACTCTTTAGCCGGGCCCACATAGCCTAGTGGTCAGACTGCTCCTAACACCGCCCTCACTAGCGAGAGGAGAATATAAGACTAACGGCCACTGGAAGATGTATTTATCGACTATCATTTGAAGAAAGTGTGAAGGGAGAGTAGGTGATTACACCACAATGAAGCCGCCGAGATCTTTTCCCTTTTAAAACTATATTGACCACCATGTACTTCAAACCGCATGGATTGACTGCCAATCGATCGTTGACGATGAAACACCTGAAGTTCAGTCGACTGGACGAATATACTCTGTACATCCTGTTATGCAAGCTAGTTAGTATTCATAGCTGGGCAGACTCCTTTTACTCCATGTATTGTCTTCATATAGTAAGTAGTACAGTCGTACAATTTCATGAGATCTCAATCTCGATGACGAGTCAACTTCTCCAATCACCATCTCCACTACTCTCGGTGTATTCATACTGTGGTGCACCTCGTGTGAGTTGACTCACTGCGTTC
This sequence comes from Trichobilharzia szidati, assembly GCA_944472155.2. NCBI lineage: Eukaryota > Metazoa > Platyhelminthes > Trematoda > Strigeidida > Schistosomatidae > Trichobilharzia > Trichobilharzia szidati. Next base: position 134,425,191 of record OX235271.1, read on the forward strand.
ACCAGACATACACCAACGACCTGACACCCATCCCATCTCATCTGAATTCATATTCATGAGAAACCTGACGGACCTGCAGCCTCACCGAAATACTTAAACATTCATCGACTGAGTAGTGCATCAGCCATACATAATGTATTTATACACTATGCTTTATCTATTCGTCAACTGCAAATTTGTCAGTTCCATTGGCTTTCCCGTCTGATTGCCACCACCTTGTCAACATCAAGTGACAGCGTAACATCAAAATGCACTGATCTCTCAAACCACATTATCAGGTAGTCATCGTACATATAAGAACATAGCACATGCATACACAGTATGACAGCACCAGAGAAGAAATTCACTTGATGATACAAACACGCAGTAGTTTATAACCATCTCACTGTTTGATTATATCACACAGAAAATTCTGCTATGATGGAATGGTCATCAAACAAGCGCGACAGGCAGAAATGTTTCCTTTAGTCAGCACTGATATGCATCACTTGGCGACTTTTGTCACTCACTTTCGTGCTCACAAATTTTCACTTCATGCACTGACCGACTCTTTGAATAACTGACTGCCTAGCTGACTGATATTGCTCCCGCTCCATAAATATGAAATAAAACAATGGGCTGATCACTCTTAAGAACTCTTGAATCGACCGTCACATGCAACGCGTCCAGAAATAACACCATCAACAGCACGTGCAGAACCGCCTGCCAATGCACATCAATGCCCCAACAATAGTGGAGAGCTTGAATGAGATCAAGCTACTCAACGTTGACAGGGAATGAAGCAGGGCCACACAGCGATGAAGACGGACCCAGAGACTGCGCAGATGTGCCTACGCCATTACTGCAGAAGGTTTGAAAAGAAGGAAGGAAGGTACGATGTCTGTTCAACTTTGGATTGGAAGAAAGGCTAGCTAACTTGTCAAGCTACCAAAGAAGGGCAACTTACACTCGCCTCCGCAAGAACTGACTGGCGTGGAATAATGCCACTCTTGTCCACGCTAAGCAGAATGTTGAGTCGGGTTGTCCTAGAGAGCACGAAAGATACACTGGGTGCACAACTCCAATCCTCACCGGAACAATCTGGCTGGATTCAGGAAAGGCGAATCATGTGCTGATCAACTTTTTAAATATAAGAGAATGAGCGAAGTGTCTGTAAGGTCCGTTTTAGAGTATCGGAGATTTAAACTGTCTAGTTTTGTATGCAATCAGCAATTTATACAGATGAAAATATGGAAATAGTGTATTAAGATATTCTATACAAATATTATAAATACAAGGATGCGATAACAGGAGCACTTAAGTAGACACTAACTATAACGAATAATTCTAACTGTAAAAGTTATATTTTGTGAAAAAATAAGACAAAATATTTAATACGAACGTCTATATGGATAAAAGAATTGAGGAATAACACGCGAAAAAGAGCGAATATTGTATATTGTCCTGGGAATATCATCTCTCGTGCGTTTTCCTAGAATGGTGAGAAAAGATACCCGTGAATGACTTGCTGTATATTTCAGGCAACACTCGAATAATGCGATGATCAGAATTCAGTGTTGGAGCACGTTTGCTTGCTTCATATATTCCAACATAACTGGTGAACACTAAATCAGGTGCTTTGTCAAGTCCAGTAGCAAAGTTGACAATGTTTACATGATCCGGTGATTCAAGGAAAAAACAGTTTCAATAATTGAAGTCATTTATAGCTGTCGATGGTGTTTAGTGAGACCAGACTGTCATCATGAAGCTCGTAAAGCCATGTTTCTTGGAGCGTGATTATAACCGTATTGCGTTATTTACCAGAGGATAAGAGAGATTTTAGATACATAATCTTGTTAGATAGGAAGAGGTAGTGTGTATTAATGATAGCAAGAACAGTGGTATGATGTACAGGTGTGCATTTTAGTGCACCCTGCCATCAACAGTGATACCTTTTCTCAGCTTTGTTAAAAATTTGGAAGTCACTTGATTCTAAACATTTGAAAATTCATGACAGTAAATAATAATATTTGATGTGATGCTTTGATTCATAAATATCAATGGAAACAAGATCAATTAGGTGCAACATGTTGATTGAAGTAATGGATGTATATACTAGATTTTAGAGGCAGTTAATGAACAGAGTTCGGATTGTAAATGAGTCACGGAATGAAATGAAAAACAGTTATGCTGATAAAGCAACGTCATTTTTACTAAGTGACTGATTTGTTGCTCAGGATAATTTTGGATTATCATTCACTACGTTCGCATGCCGGAATCTCGCTAAAGTCAATTGTGTGTCCCTAAGATATCGTAAAAGTTCAGAATAAGCCTATTCTAAGCAGAGAACTTGAGCTTACATGACACAAAACAATCGTTCTAAGGACCAGCACTGCAGTGACATCGCCTAATGGAAAATGGAGAGAATTACTTCGTCGTTAGGCGGATAAGGTGTTATTGTACACATGGACGAAACTGTCTTCTTGAAGAAAAAATACAACCATGGTCGTGAGCGAGCCAACAATGTTTGAGTGGTCAGTTTATATGACACCTGCCTGCAAAAAGGATTCATGGAGAGAATGGCAGAGAGAAAGCCAACTTATTTAGTTCCTATTATCACTTGATTTGCGAAACAGGGATCTATAATTCACACCAATGAGTGGACAGGTTATAAATCCCTGTCATCCCTTGCATATATTCACTTCAGAGTCAACCACTCTTATGATTTTATGGATCGCATTACAGGGACACATACCAATTCTATAGAAGGATTTTGAGGAAGATTGAAAAATAGGATTAGGGCTATGAATGGATCTCAAAAGGATGTCATTCATAGTCATTTGGATGAATGTATGTACAGAATGTGGTGCAACTTTTCTGTTGATACTCCTATGCTAAACTAGGAGATGTTGCCATCACACTTTAGAGAAAGATAACTTATGTAGCAGTTTTATGCAGTTTTTATGCTTTTCCTTCAGGAATATGCGTTTTCCATAATCAGAAACCCCCCTTCCATGTGATTGATTCGTTGAAGGTCGTTCGCCGATTCGTAGTTAGTGGTGCTGAAAGTTTAACTTTGCCTATATGTAAAAATTTCACGGGTGTCAGATGCATTGTATCCACTTGCAAAAACAATATTATTGGGTAACTTAATCAGAGCGGTATAAAGTTTGGAGATTTATAAGTCTTACTATAATGCTGAATTAAATCTCACTAATTCTGAACTAACCCGAACATTCTGTAATCCTTTTCAATTTGTCGTAACGGATGGATAAGAGCGGCAGTTGTATAATATTTACTTTTCACAGAAGAGAACTTGTGATAGATAAATCGAAAGTTCCATGATTCTTTAAATCTATCAAGGAATATATGGGCGAGTAATCTATCGAATCTCACCAATTCTACTATTGTTCACTCCTTTGTTCACATATTCACTGTGCCTAAGATAAGGGATTGTTCACATGAGGTGAAATTAATTCATCTGATATGTATACTCCCCCAGATATTTCTCAGTGTGGCCAAAGGTAGTCGAAATAATACAGTATCGATGTTTGCATAGAAAGATCATATGCAGTTTCTTCTGAAGGATCGAGTGGTGCTGGAAACTGCAAAAACGGGTCCAGTGCCACCATCAACTGAGGGAAACATTGTGGATAGAGAGATCAGTGGACCTTTAATTGACCATGGTATAGCCATAAAAAATCTACGTTTGTGAAATTGTTAACAACTTTTATAATGTATCTATGCTCTGTTTCACACTAAATTAACGTTTATTTGGTTGATTTTTACTTTGTAAATGTATGCATTTTTATCGACCATCTGTATCTCTTTTATTTATTATTCCGACGACATCGAATAGTTAACGAGAAAGTTAGGTAGTGTGGTGATACTTGTGCGAAATGCTCCAGGGTCTTAAACGATGGAACGACTACACAACCCTTCTTCTGTTGGAATTAAGTATCAATAGATTCATACATGATAACATTGCCTCATAGATTTACGTATCAGTTGATCACGTAACTTCACTTCATCGATTATTTTGTTGTCGTAAAATACTGCAACTTATTACACAGGCTTTTGTTGTGCATATCACCTGTTTTTGTCTACTGGCGGGAGTGATTGCTGAAAAGCAATAAAAGTACCCCATTACACCCATTCCAATTACATGTAATTATGACTTTTTAGGCATATTACGTCTCCTAAGTTGGCATCACTTATCACTTTGACAAACAATAAGTATTATTAATGTCTAAATGTCTTGTAAGCCTTTTAGGAATATTTATTTCGACAAGTACAATCATAATATCAAAATTCAAATGAACTGTCGTCAAGATTTGACCGAATAGTTCTAAAATATTTGGGCGCCGAGTGAGAAGTAGACATTTGTAAAAAATTATATTTGTAATATCTCAGCGATATTGAAATGAGTAATAATATCAAAATGTTTCATCATTCACACGTATATTCCCTGTTTATGCTTCAGAGAAACCTATAAATAATGTGAACGACTGCGGAAGTAACGATCGTAACCTGGAAAATAAAAAACAGTAAAAGATGTGTTACAGAAAGGTTCCTATTAAGTAATTGCTACGAAACAATTTACCTCTTAGTTAAAAGGTTGTCTCTCCACTGTTATCTTACAGATTAATCAACTCACATTCCTTTAATCTGTTAAATCTTGTGAGTATTATGATAAGCAAACCCAGTAGGTTATAATCTACTTCTTAAAATGCCTAGAAAGAGAACGTGGTGTTGAATTAGTGCCAGTCATGCTGAAAACCAGCACTGAGTTCTAGTCTGTGCCGTTAAAGAATCCATTTCAGAACAGATTCAGAATTTACTCACAACAGAATGTTAGAATTATTTCAGAATTAGTGAGATTTAATTCAGCATTATAGTAAGCTTGGGTTTTTACTTCTTTCGGCCTGGAACCGGAATGACTGCTAACCAGTCGATATAAAATGTCGAATGAAGCATGCAGGAGCAGAATATTACCATAGGATGAGTCAGTGGAGTCTTAAATGCAGCTGTAAGCATATTTTCGTTATTTCATAGATATCCAGGTTTATTGGCGCTGCATAGGTAGTGATTTGGATTTGTCATCACGATCGACATATGGATGAATATTCAGATACGTACTACAACTTCTTTGCCGTTCGCATTCAGTTAATTACATCTAGGGTTTGATTACTCTACGATTTTGACATATTCTGCAAAGTGTCACCGTGATCATGGGAAGTATGCATATACATTAAATGCATTACTTCGTTGACTCCTACCTCCACTGACTATATACAATGGGAACTATGGATTTATGTGTTTCCTCGCCACTGTGAATAGAGCATCACCGCATTCTTTTTGGAAAGGAGACCAGTTGGTGGATTATAAATGATGTCCAAGTAACTTGTATGTTTCCAAGTAATGTTATGGTAAGTTTCAACCTTGTTGGGTGAGGATAAACGTTATCGCGTTTTAAATTTACCGCGCTTCACGTTTTCTCGTCTTCCATTGACTAGGATAGTGGCGGTCGATCGGATTTTTGATTCGTCCTAGGCATGAGCTATTGTGTGCGGCTTTATGTGGTTTCGTTATGCGTGGTTTGGAAGCAACTGTGATGACTGTAAATGTAACATTTGACTATTCTAACGTTGTTTCACTGTTTTTATACAGATACAATGCTCTTTTTGTTAGAAACTTCCTTGAAACTGGTTAGCCATTATGGTAGTTATCAGTGACTACGATCCCGTAGCTCCCAACGCATTTCTTGATTTGTGGTTATACGTACAGTGTCTTCTACTTCGATATTTCCCACTCGTATAGTCTGGTATTCTGTGTTTCTTGCGAATTAACTGTGACGAGCTGCGGCAATAATGTGCTTCGCTAACGAGCCCTTTTTCTAGAATTTCGTCGCAGGTAATCAGTGCGAGCGGAAGCAGCGCATATGTAAGAAGCTGCGGACGCATTAGAAGACTCTTAAAAGACAGTGACAACCTTTTTCACATACCAGCATGTGGCTACGTTCACATTCAGAAGAAAAATAGGCGAATGAGACATTGTAGAGTAGTGAGACAACTTTGTGGAACTTTCATCTAGCCTGTATGTTTCGCTCTAATATGTTTGTCCCTCAGACCACTAACAAAGTATTGTCAAATGTATTCTTGTAGTATGATTCTATGGCACAATTACTGGCAGTTAATAATATTATGTATGCGTAATAGTCATGATATTTTCTGCACCATTAATGTGCTCCACATTTCAAAAGAAGTGTAAACTATGATGACTGAATTTGTTGAATACTTAAGTCATGCATGTTAATCATGTAAATGCTTAGTTTATGTAAGTGAATTTGATCTGTATCACTTTTAGGAATGTCGAGTCGTAATGAGGTCTGTCAGTTAGTTGAATTCAGTGGAAGCAGATGTAGTCACATTCGGACAAAGACATCCGAAAAACAGTGATGAGTGTTTTACGATTTCTGACCAGATACATTTGCCTAATTAGTTGTAGGAATTGATTCCACATACGACAGCAAGTGAAGGTAAGTTCGCTCATTCACTTATAACCTTGCAGATATTCTTCTTTCCAATTCGTGATACCGGATAACTTCGGATGTGGGCATACAGTTATGTTTACTTGAATTGTGGAAGAATTTAAAGGTGACGCAATTTGGACACTGGGCAGTCACCATCAAATAATGGGAGATACTTCTTAAATGAAGGCTTTTGTCTGTGACTGTGCACATCCCATACACGTTAATAAACTTGTTTGCGTTGCAGCGAAATAAAATTTTCAATCTAATATTCTTGTGTTCTACTTGATACACTTGCAGTGGGAGTATGGCATGCTAGACCGGTACTCTCTAGGATATGAACTCGTCACTATACGTAAGTGTAATTCTGTGGGAACACTATTGGTCGATATAAGTGGTGAACTATAGCCACTTTAGTCTAGCCTAAACATCTGCCTAAAGCTACGCGAGTACGTCTCCTAGTCACAGGTAAATCTGTAGGGACCAATGACAAAAGTACCTAATTTCAGTATTTGAAAAATAAGAATAGAACTTAGTCACTGCAGTTGAGTTCGATTTCGTATAAAGCGTGATGTCAATCCGTATGATTACGGGTGTCTTTACACAATTGTTTTTCGTAATTATTTCGGTGATATCGGGTTACTGTGACCAGGTTGACTGGCATTGCTGGACATCTGTTAATAAGTGAACAAAGTGTATTTTTTAAGCGGCTGAAGTTAGAAAAAAGTAATGTAAAAGCTAGACGCTTTATATTTGCCTACCTTTGCTGAAAAAGGTTCATTCTTCGTTCATGACAGCATTCTTCTGTGGTTTTCACTGTCACACACATTGTTCATCTTCTAAAGTATAGCACCAAGCAAATAATGGTAATTTAATATGTCGTATAAATGGGTGTTTACAAGGAATGCATGCCATTTCTACAGGTGCAATAAGTTATGTAATAAATTGCAATCATGAAGTATCATAAATTAATACTTTTTCAAAAGTTTAGATAGTTCAATTATTGTACAAGCAATTAGAACAGGTTATCATAAATGTTAAAGTGTAAACCGTTCGCAATGAACACTATATTTGGGTAAGTACTATGCCCTCACGTAATTAAAAGCTATTTCAGGAGGAGAACAAAGTCCTGATAAACTGCAAAATAGCATAAAATACAATTATCGATAATGCGTCATTGAAAGTCCACCTACAAGATATATACAGCAAGTGGCTTTAAAGTCCTTGGAATGGTAGTATACCTTTACAATGTTTAATGCCAATCATATCGGTGTAAGCATTGAAACTATGACGTTTTCGATGAAAATACAGCTTTGTTCAAACACTGGTGTTGTGTTTCTAATCAAACCAACCAGACTTTAAACAAGCAACTAATAGGCACAAAGTGTAAGTCTCCGCTTTAATAAAGGCCTATCCAGTTAAGGTAAAATGGAGTGTAATAGTACGTAAATGAAAAGCCTATCGTGAAGTACATTAGTGATATTTCGGTGACAGGTAAATTGAAAGATCTGCAAGCTTAGAATTCATAAGACAACCTGACATGTAAGATCTCCCACAAATTTCTGTAGGGCCTATGCAATAGCATTGATGTTTTGGCGTCATTCTGAACTTTGGAAAGATGATTTAAAATGTAAAAGGTAATAATCAGGGAAACTGCAGTTATATTTTTTAGCTGTTCGGAATTTTTTCCTTTGATGCAGTTTCTTATCAACAGTTTGCAGTATTCATAGTGAGTTTTTACGACACTTTATTCTTTCTTCATTTTCACCAACCGTCCCTTCACTCACAATAGTATGCAGTAACTACATACACTCAAGCATTACAACCTGGACGTCGCAAAATCCATACAGATAACTTGTTTAATAATAAATTCTTTTAAGATATGAGCCATAAGTGCACCTTCCATAGCCTTCACAGCCACAAGTAATTCATTAAGGATCTCAGAATATCTTAGTGATATGAAAATAATAAATAATAAGAGTGATATAACTTAAGTAACAGGTGTAGTAGTTGTAGGACACAGGTGCTAGCTACTATTCGACAGAGAGCTGACACTAATTTTTGGCACTCTGACATTTTAGAAGGACCATCTATGCTATACTTCTTGCCCCAATGCACACTGATATCAACATAATCTGATGCCACGTTATGCACTGAGCAATTACGGTCTCCCGAAATTCCATGCTACAATGTAAATTAAACTAGTATCATATCTTCGCCTAAGCAATTTTAACTAGGAACTTCATCGAAATGGATATAACCACCAGGAAATCCAGCAGCTTGTCTCATTCATCACATGATCTCTTCGATGTGTTATAGAATATTTCAGTCATCACATATGATAACAGAAAAGTTTAACATCCTCAAAACGTACATCTAACTTATGTCTGTCGGCTATTTCTCTTTCAAATGCGCGATTCTCATAGAATAAATGCTATGACAACAACCATTGTCTGCAGTCAATATACAACATTAAGATCTGCAACAACTCGCAAATAACAAAGCTTTAAGGCTCTAAAAGTTAAATAATAGTCTTTCTATGCGAAATTTCTTATACCGGGATATCAAGACAACTTTACCCACTAATACGAAGACAATACAGAAATATATTGCTTTTTTCGGCTACGGAAGTCTGAAACGAGTCAAATATAATCTATTTTTGCAAAACTGAACGATTATAACGCCTCTATAGGCGTGAACGCGATAACCCATACAGTGCGCGATAATATATCACGATAACGTTTATCCTCACTCCTCTTATTTGTATGGGTGTTATTGTCATGACCGCTGCTTTTTTGTCTGAAACTATAAATAGAGGCAAAACAAACAACAGGTTAGTCTCTAAGTTCATACATTGAATGGGCCTGTGATTTTTGAAGCTCTTACATGGGATTTGGAGCTGTTGTCGCTTGCAAACTCACTTAGTGTGCCATTAAGTGCTTTTTCAAAGGAGGCTAATATGCTTGCTAGTCGCATTTCCTTAGGTGGTTTGTTCCATATTTGGGCATACCTAATCAAGAAAAACTTTTGCCCGGTGGCTGTTTTACATTGTTCTATAGCCACTGTACCTTTAGTGTGTCTAAGTTTATATCCAGTGTCTTCTAAGAGCCGAGTGCAATTAGCAGGGGTATACACTATGTGGTTAAGAAGCTTATGGATGTGAACCAGATTTAGTCGCAGTTGTCTTAACCATAACGTTTCTAGACCTTGGATTTCACATCTGGTGAAGTAGTTTGTGCCGTTTTCGGTTCAGAGTACTATTAGCGTGAAGTACCTCTGTACTCCTTCTACTTTCACTTTATCCTCTATGCGTATACTACTTAATATGAATGAGCCGTAATCTAAGAGTGGGCGCACAAAAACGTTGTGCAGTAGCATTCTGGATTCAATACTGTAGAAGTTCCTGAGTATTAAATCAATAAGCCTGCGTGATTTCGATACTTGTTTCGAGGTATGCTCAGAAAATGATAGATTATGTGAATATTTCAGTCTTAGGTCCAGTACATATTTGAGTCTGGTGATTTTGTGGTCCTGAATTGTTAGGTGGAGTTCTAGGCTGGAACAGCCCATGCAGAGCCAGCCGCACTTTTCGTCATTAAACTCGAGTCTCCAGGTGTCACACCATCTATCCATTTTTATCAATTCTTCATGTATGGAGTTCATAGTTGTACCGATATCTGTATTTGTGCATGTATATGTCACCTTTAGGCCATTTGCATATAATATTTGTTTGTCTATACTTAAGCATTCATATTTAGTGTTTATGTTTACAATGAAAAGAAGGGGGCGCAATGCACTCCCCTGGATGACACCACTGCTAACTCCAGTCAACTTTTGTTGTCTGGTTTCTGTCACAGAGAAATGACTTTATCCAGTTGTGGAGGGGGTTGCATATTCCTAGTGAGCATAACCTGCTGACAAACAGACTATGTCGGACTCTGCCGAAGGTTTTCCTTATATCGAAATAGAGGATAATTACTAGTTCTCTCCTATCTCTTCTATAGGTGACTTCGTTGAAAAGTTTATATGGCAAGTGACGCAAGATCTTTTCTTGAGGAATCCTTGTTGTGACTGGTTGGTGAGTTTACCTTTTTGAAAGTAGTCCGAAATTTTGTCTTTGAGAACTTTTTCCACGATCCCTGATATGACAGGTGTTATACTGATAGGCCTACAATTGCATGCAGTAGTTTTGGCCCCTCCTTTATGCTTAGGTAATATATACGTGTTTTTCCGAATTTCAGGGTAGGTCCCAGTCACTAGTGAGATTGCAAATATGCTAGGTAATTATACTGTCATACCCGTACCACCGTTTTCCTATATGACAGATGGTATATCATCTATCCCACAACTACCGTTAGCTTTTAATATCTTTACCACCGATGCTGTATTTTGTATATAGAAATTGATTTCACCCAACTTGTAGTTATTTTTATAATAACTGGGGACGGATGAGCTTTGGTGTCATTGGAGAACTACTGGCTAGGGAGTTCACTGATAATCTGGGGATCATCATAAATTATACCTTCATGTTCCAAGTGGCTAACATTATTGTCTTTAACCTTCTTCAGTCGTTTTCGCGAGATCTTGCGGAGTTCCTAAATGTTAGGGGTGCCCCTTAGGGCTTTATTTTCCTCGAGTTGTGTCTTCATTTTATGTCTTTCCTCAAGATTTTTAAGTGTTTCATGTATCTGGTGCAATGCACCAAATTCTTTATATAAATAAAATTTTGTTTTCAGTTCCCTTAGTTTTAATCGCGTTTTTTGGTCTATGAATATAGATGGTTTCTTTAGGGCAGATTTTAGGGGTGCGATTGTGTCTCCTACCGAACTGATTGTCTTGTAGAAGATATTAAGTGTTACTTCTAAATTATTATTGGTAAAGTATTCATCCTAGTCAGAGTTTCTCAAGAGCGTTGATATGAATTCCCAGTTGGCATTTCTATAATCCCTATACTGATAGTAAACAGGGCAATTTTTAGGTGTATGTTTAGTTATATGTTCCCAGGCGGTAGGTGTTACGAACTTCCTGGAATAATTTGAGCGCCGAGTCAGATTGATTCATTATAAATTATTTAAATTAATCCCAGAGTGTTAAGAAAATGAAAACAAGATTTTTCTTGTGGTGGTGGGACCATATTCGGGGCTGATTAACGAACTTAAATACTTCAAATGCTATTTCAAATCTCATCTTTAGCTGATCCTCATAAATGCTAGATCTGTTCCAAGTAAACTGCCGGTGCTCAGAGCACTCACAGTAATATACAAACCCATAATTGCCATCACTGAATCTTGGTGTCGTTCGAACATTCTGGATGAAGAGATAAGCTTAGATAACTACACACACTTTCAGTGTGACAGGGAAGGTGATTAGGGAAGAGGTTGTCTCATGTACTTTTTGAATGCACTTACTGTATCACAGCTAGCAAGTTGTATACTTAACCTGCATGGTCCTCTATATCAAACCTAAAATTCAACTTTAAAATATGTGTTTGGATCTGTTTCGGTGCACCCTCAATAAATATCAAACTGGTACTTGAATCTATTGACTTGCCTAAACTCCAAAGTGTTGTTGACCTAGGACTCATGTACTCTAGTGACCTGACATTTTCTGAGCAAGTGGCAACACAAACGCGTAAATCGAGGATGCTCTTAGGATGCATACTCAGGAATTTCCACAGCTACGAAGCGAAACTATTATTATATAAAACATGTATCAGACCACTACTAGAATATTGTCCATTTATTCTCAGCAGCACTCTTGTGAGTGACAAACTTAAAATAGAAAGTGTCTAACGATACTTCACGTCTGAACTTCTAGGATTTGACTGCGAAAAGGACTACACATCAAGGTGTATAACTCTAGGTATCGACCCACTCTGGATGAGACGACTCAGCATCAACCCAACATTCTTCTTTAAAATATTGCATAAAATATCATTCTCAGACAGTAAGGAGATACAGTTCTCACCGGAAGGCTCTTACAACCTTCGTAACCAAACGTGTACAGTATCTAGGAAAAACTGTAAGACAGCACTCCGTGCAAACTTCTTCATAGTCATGTATTCTAAGATCTGGAACAGTTTACCCCTAGAAATAAGGACCTGTGACTCTATTATAACCTTCAAACGCTTGCTATATAAACTGTTTCATCCCAATGACTATGCCAATCAGATCGCACCACTTATTTCTAAAACGCATGAGCTATTAGAACACTATAATGCCTAAACTCACTACTAAATATTACGACACTAAATAAACTCCAAGACTTCGCAAAATTACATGAAAACACAACTAGAATATAGGAAATTTTCACTATACGGTTATATATGATTATAAACATCGATATATACATAAAAACATCAATGTTCTTTTCATGTTCACATACTTTCTTTTTCTGATATTCTGTTGCTAAGCCTACACTTCTATTTACCTCCTGGTCGAGGTCGAACAACCCTATATTTAAACTGAAATGAAGCTGGACTCCTAACCATTTAAGTAAATTCACACTCAAATTCCTTGAACGATCTCATGCTACCATTTGAAGACGCCGGCCAACATTCTGTACAAGGAGTATTCTTGATCTGAAATAAGGAAGCAACTGGTTTTCAAACAGTTTTCAATGTGTTACTCAACTTACATGTACAGTCTGCCATACTGATACAAATGGCGCCAATGGATAGTTCTAGAATCGACCTCGGCCCCATTCCATGCAGTAAAACAATATGAACATGACCTAATTTAGTTTTGGTATCCACGATCTAATTTCTCTCCTATTATAAAACCACGAATAGCCTGCTGTAAAAAATGGAATAAATACATCACTGACCTCAAAATAATACACAAATTAACTTTAACTCAAGGATGCTGTTCACAACAAAGTTATTTAGGAGAATTGACTTCAAGCTTTATTTTTCCCAGATATTTGTATTACATTCATCTGATGTCTGGGTTTTTTGCTAATGCGAAGATAATATTTCTATATCTCTTTATGTGTTACGCAAACAGACTATTTAGCAGACTGTTTCGACTGACTCTAATGTCAGAAAGAACAAACAAACCGTAAATTCAGCATACATCGAAATATGTGTAATTTATATAATAACTTATCCATGCCTGTACAATTGGTATGTTCCTGCATAAACAGGTATAAATATATATTATAAATGTAGATCGAGCCTTCTTAAATTGCTAACCTATTTTTTCCAGTCTTCGTTGTGTCTCTCACTTAATTGGTCATCCTATTTTAACTCTTTCCTCCATGTCTCTTGAAATAATCTCCTTTCCGGAAGTAGATAAAATGCTACTAATCCAAGTGGGTCAAACACGGACGACAACATAGAGAGCACACCCTTCCAAGTGACTGGCTTATCAGTATCAACAACACTAAATTCAAAGGTATCAGAGTTCACATCCCATCGCCTACCTAATATGCGTTCAAATTGCAGAGTGTCATCAGGTAAATCTCGTACAGTAGGTGCTCTGTATTCTGAAACTATATGCTTCAAAACGTCTAGGCTGTTCGAGACCCAACTAGTTAAACGAAAACCAGCTTTAGCTAACACCTCGGTAATACTTGTTGCGAATTTAACTGCAGACTCATCATCATCGAAAGGGGCTAAACAACAGTCGATGACGTCCAGCAGATAATCCAAACCAAACGTGGACACAGCCTTACGTAGAGCAAAATTAGCACAAAACTGGGAGGACGTGGCACCAAATGGATGGACTGTCATCCTATATTCTGACACCTTACCCCAACGACCATCATCAAACCACAAGAAGCTTAAGTGATCTCTGTCGGTCTCTGGCACCTTCACTTGTAGGTAGCACAGTGGTTAGGACTCTCACCGACCGTGTACATGGTCCGGGGTTCGATCCCCTGCCGACGCACACCCGATATCTATGGTCGGCCTGCAAAATTTGGGCTACCGATATCCATGCTGAAAATTCCATACTTGTACTGAAAACGCGGTGTAGCATCAAGCTGTAATCGAAAATAAAATGAAAAAACATTTCCTCTATATCCGCAGCGACAACAACTGCAAAATTTCTGAATCTTAACAGCAGTCCAACTAATGAGCTCACGCAATCTGGACCAATATATAGATTATCATTCAAAGAAATTCCTTCGTGTTTTGCAGAACAATCGAACACCACACCGAGTTTACTTGGCCTCCTCTGGAACACTGCTGTCACAAAACTCCTTGTCCTACATATTTCTAATCATAGTCTCCAGTTTGTCCCCATTGTTTTTAACCAGTGATGATATGTGGACCACGAGTGTAGGTCCTCTCACTGTCCATCCCAGTGGTATTTTCATCGCGAACAGATCATCTCTACCTCCGTATCTCTCGTCTAATACCTTGTGAGCTTCTGGTACACTACATCCAATGACTATTCTCACTATACTATCTTGGAGTGTTGGAAATGGTAGGTTACACAGGTGTGGATTACTGACAACTGTTTCACGACTAGGTACTATAGCTTCGCTTAGTTTCATACTGGAAGTAGTGTAAGCAGTACCTACGTCAACGGATTCTCCAGATGTCAAAGGTTCTAAATGAAATGACACTCGTTCACATATTAGCGTTTTCGAAGAACTGAAAGTATTTTGGACCAAGGATTGTTTTGGGCCCTTAACACCCAAGCAGGTAGCCAGCTTAGCATCTATCAATGTAATATCTGAATCATTATCTAGCAACTCATATGTATCGGCACATGACCTTGGTCCTCTTACTCTTATAGGAACAACAACTAAGTAGACCTTCTGGAAGTCGTGCAGTGCAAAACTGCTATTACAATTATTAGAACTCCCCTGGTTCTTCAATACTGTCAACAGCGGATGTAATCCCAATGAACCACTGTCACCATTGTCAGCCGTCTCATAGTTAAGCCTTGTGTGCCCGTCCTACAAACAGCAGAAGCATAACCGTTTCCTTTTCACAATTTGTAACCTTTCTGTAGGAGACATTTGAAGGAAACGAGCGCACTCACTAAGTATATGTACGTTGCCACAGATAACACACTTTCCTGAACGTCCAAAACTTTGAGAAATTCTCGTCACGAATGACGAGAATTACTCAAAGTTTTACTTACTCGTTGACCTCTTGGTTTCAGAAGCCGGATGCAATATTCTGGTGAATTTACTTATAATCCTATCAACATTATGTGTCACTAATCTTAGTAAATTGTCGAACCCTGGCTCAAAACCTTACTCTTCTAAACGGATGCTGATTTTTATGAACTCTCTTTGTAAGCGAACGGGTAATCTCTTAGCAGTTGCCTCAAGCACATAACTCGAGTTCAATTCATCCACACAATTAAAGGAAACGAGAGTATTTCAATACACCTCAGAGCTATTGTTTAACTGCGCACCATTACCCTTGACTGTCTCAAAAACATTCCTGGATATCACAAATGGCCTCCCAAACCTTTGTTCTCATGGCCTAAGTGTATCCTGTGAGTGCACCTTGTCAGTGCATTCGCCTAAGTAAGAAAGACCTAAAGCATCCCTGTCCTATACTCTTTAGGTTCGACAGCTACATAATAGCTGAACGATTTAAGAAGGCCGAAGATCTTCTGGCTACTGCCACTAAATTCAAGACTATTAAAGTAGTCTCGGATAAAACAACTAACCAAAGGCAATCAACCAAGAACTCCTTCGATAGAAAGTTGACCACACCGAGAACTACACCTGGTATCAGTGCTAAAGTGTCGACGGACACTGAAGCACAGCAAGTCACCTGTATAGTGTTGGAAAAAAAATCGGCAAGTAAAAGCGACTCGAAACTCAGTAAGAGCAGTGTCACTGGGTGCAGTCCTAAAGTACACGAGAGCACATCTGGAAAACCTGCTGAAATACATGAGGTTGATATTGACTCACAAACTATGTCTGACCAGAAACCACTGGCAGACCACACTCAATCTGGATGCAAGCCCGAGAGTCCCGCAGTAGAAACTGCAAGAAAGACGACAAAGCCTAGAGTCCCACTCCAGACTTCGACTTACCTCCCTCTCAATAAGTCTAATAAGCAACATGTCAGTCTAAAAAAAGACAATGCATGGGTAAAAAACCATATTCCCAAAAAAGTCATCCATCATGTGAATGGGAACACCCCTTCCCGAACTAGGAGTAATATACCTAGCAACGCACATAACTTGGGAATGCAACGTAGAACGGATCATCAGGATATAAGGAGCACTAAACGGGGCTCGTATAGGCACCATATTAATACATATTCTTGTCCAAACTCTCACACTATCTATGTTGAACCTCAGCAACATAATGAGTATAGATCGACACATGACCCTCACAATAACTTCACTCACACATGTGATGTGAGCCAATATGCATACGACTATGAAAGACCCATGAGGTACAACTACCAAGGTAATCTTAACACAGGGTACCTAGGTCAAGCAAACTATATATCACCAGCAAATAAACGCAGATGCCCACCCATGGATGCTAAAAGTCAAAACATGCAACAGGATTATTTTCGGATGCAGCAAACAATAGCCCCACTCGCTGCACAATTCATCCAGGAAATAGTACACACACTGACTCTGTCTCACCTCAGAGCCCCTCCAAACATAACGTAGGGATAGAAACAAGTAACCATGTTAACCTCTCCTCCAATAACTCTGGTTTACTAACGATTATGCTCCTGAATGCTAGATCTCTCCTTAACAAAATAACATCGCTTCGCTGCCTGGCATACATAGAACGGCCAACACTAATAATGGTGACTGAAACCTGGCTTACTACTGATATACCTGACTCAAAGCTAGTAATAGACAACTACGACATCTATAGGAACGATAGAGTTGACAAAAGAGGAGGCGGCTGCTTAATATATGCCTCTAAATCCACTAACTCCAATACTTTCAATAACCCAACTACTGACAAACTCCCTGAATCTAAGTGGATAAGCATCCACACAAACGAAAATAAAATTCTCGTGGGATGTTTATACAGACCCCCTAATAGCCCTGAAATGACTGATATAGCTATTGGAGAAATACTAGAGCATGCAGCTACGCTGGACTTTGACTACAAAGTAGTTTGTGGCGATTTCAACCTACCTGGAGTAAACTGGGATACCTGTACAGGACCTAGAATCCATGACGAGCTACTACAAACTATAGACGTAGGCGGATGGCAGCAGTGCGTACGCCTCCCTACAAGAAATGAAAACACTCTTGACTTAATCCTTTGTCATGAAATTGAGCCCATCTCGATAGAGGTAGTAAATAAACTTGATAACAGTGATCACAACATACTGTACTGCACGCTACCATTCCAACTAACAACTAAACACACACCTAAAAATTCCCCGGTGCACTATCAGTATAGGGACTATAAGAATGCCGATTGGGAATTCCTATCAGATCTGCTGAGAAGTTCTGACTGGGAAGAATACTTCATTAACAATAACTTAGAAGTATCACTCGATATTTTCTACAAAACAATTGGCTCAGCAAGAGACATAATCGCGCCCCTAAAATCTGCTCTAAAGACACCAACTCCATGTATAGACGGCAAAACGCGACTAAAACTAAAGAAATTGAAAAGGAAATACCATGTATTTAAGGAATTTAATGCGTTTTAATACATGAAACTCTCAAACGGCTCGAAGATAAACACAAAATGATGTCACAACTTGAAGAAAATAAAGCGCTTGTGGGTAACTCCAAAACTCAGGAACTTTGTAGGATATTGCAGAGACGTCTAAAAAGTAGTAAAGACAATACTGTAAGCAGCTTGGAGCATAAGGGTATAATACACAATGATCCCCAGGTTATCAGTGAACTCCTCAATGAGTGGTTTTGCAATGACGCCAGAGTGCACCCAACCCCAAATTTCCAAATGACTTGCAAAAGCAACCACAAATTAGGCGGAATAGACTTTAATATACAAAATATAGACTCAGCGATTAAGACTTTGAAGTCTAATGGTAGTACTGGAACAGATGACATACCATCTGTCATGTACAAAAATGGTAGCACGGAAATGGTAGTCTTGTTACTTAGAATATTTACTCTCTCATTAGAAACTGGAACTTATCCTGAAGTGTGGAAAACCACATACATATTACCTAAGCACAAAGCAGGGGCCAAAACCAGTGTATGCAACTATAGACCTATCAATATAACACCGGTAATATCCCGAATAATGGAGAAAGTGGTTAAAGAACAAGTGTCAGACAACTTACTAGAACATGAACTTATCAATCCATCACAACACGGATTTCTCAAAAAGAGATCATGCGTGACCTGTCACATAGACTTTTTCAATGAAGTTACACGAAGTAGGGACAACAGAGAACTAGTAATTGTGCTCTATTTCGATATAACAAAAGCCTTCGACAGAGTTCCCCATAATCTGCTAGTCAGCAGGTTATGCTCACTAGGGATATGTGATCCTCTCCTGAGCTGGATAAAATCATTTCTCTGTGGCCGAAGTCAGACAACGAAAGTTGGCTCCATAATCTCAAGGCCTAAGCCAGTAAGTAGTGGTGTAATCCAGGGAAGTGTATTAGGCCCACTCTTATTCATAATATATATAAACAGTATCTGTGAATGCTTTAGTGTAGGTAAACCAATACTATATGCAGATGACTTAAAAGTGACGTATAAATGCAAGAACACAGATCTTGGAATAACAGTAAACGCCATACAGCAAGAATTAGAAAAAATGGATGGATGGTGTGACACCTGGCAACTCCAATTTAATGTCGAAAAATGTGGCTGGCTCTGCATAGGTTGCAACAACTTAGAACTTGACCTGACAATTCAAGGCCATGCACTTCAACGACTGGAATCTGTACTGGACCTAGGGCTGAAATATTCACATAACTTATCATTTTCTGAACACATCTCCAAACAAGTGTCAAAGTCACGCAGACTTATCGGCTTTCTACTCAGGAACTTCTACAGAAATGAGTCTAGAATTCTGTTGTACAAGGTTTGTGTGCGTCCTTTATTCGATTACTGTTCATTCATGTATAGTAGCATACGCATAGAGGACAAATTGAAAGTCGAGGGAGTGCAGAGGTACTTCACGTTAAAATTACTCGGAACCGGAAATGGTACGAACTACTCCACTAGATGTGATACCCTAGGACTAGAAACACTATGGCTAAGACGCCTGAGACTAAACTTGACACTTTACTATAAGCTTCTAAACCACTTAGTTTTTACCTCTACTAATGGCACTCGACTTTCAGATGACAATGGCTACAAACTAAGACACACTAAGGGTACAGTAGCTATCGAACAATGTAAAACAGCCACCAGGCAAAAGTTTTACTTGATTAGGTATGCACAGATATGGAATAAACTGCCAATGGAAATGCGTCAAGCAAGTACATTGGCCTCCTTCAAAAAGGTGCTTAATGACAAACTACAAGAGTTTGCAAACGATATTAGTTCTAGTTCCTATCTGAGAGCCTCCGAAATTATAGGTCCATTTAATGTATAAGCTTAAATACTACACCTGTTGTTTTTTGCCTATATTTATAATTCTAGATAAAACATTAACGGTTAACATACGTATCCTCAAACAGAAATCTCGTTTGTAAAACTACTACCCAACACAATAAGTGGAATAAAATGGACATAAACCGACAACATGAAAAAGGTATAACTCACCACAACATCACAAGGACAGATGAACGCTCGTTGGGCACCATATATCCGTCACCAACTGCAACCCACCTTTCCTTAGATAATGTGATGAACTTATACCCATAATGTTGCTGAGCAGTTAATATTCTCAACTCCTGTCGGAACAGCTGAAATACATAAACCTTCCTCACGCTAAGAAAATACCCGTAATCAGTAGAAATCCATTAATTAATGCGTCCGAAGCTTATGTACTTACTCCCAACAATGAGATTGCAGATCAAATGAGATAAACACATCACTGATTTCAAAATAACACATCAGTGAACTATAATTCGAGGACTCTGCACACAACAAAGTTATGTATGAATATTTACTTCAAGCTTTATTTTTTCCCAGGCACTTATAATCCATCCACCAAAGACCTGGTTTTTTTGTTAATGCGAAGACAATACTCCTGTATTTCCTGTTGTGTTGCACTCACTGACAATCTAGCAGATTTTTCCAACTTTGCACAGAAATGATTGTATATAAGTGAAAAGGCTGTTTTATACTACTGGAATTAACATTTATCAAGTGTATGTATAATCTCCATCGAACATGTAAAGCATATCTTGCTACTGGCTGTAAATTGTGATTAAATTATATGGTTCTATTTCTGTAACAATTTGATGATGCCTGTAAACTGGCGTCCCTCATGTACTGTACTATGAGAATAAATTTATTTATTTATTTATCCTCTGTTTGGAGCCATAAACTTGCAGCACTGCATAGCTCTTGCAGCAACACCAGAGCAATACCACAATAAATACATCAATTTCATTTCGTCATTTATGACAAAACCACTCAACATGACTTCAGACTCCTTTACAAACTGCGTTTAGTCAGCTGGGTTTCCGTCAAAACACCGAGGCTCAAATTCTGGAAGTTTAAAACCCCTACTATCACTACATGGCTTAACGTGAATATCAATCTTATCATGCTGAGTGTCATACACATCATCACAAATAACACGTAACTCATCATTACTCACTTTTCTGTCTGCTTCCGAAACGCTTCGTCCCTTTTTGGCCCAGGCATTATTGAACGTTACCAAACAATCCAGAAAAGTTCCAAATAACACTCATCCAAAGAAAACTTGCAGACACGTGGAAATACCAATTGTCAACAAATATGGCGAATAATTCCAGGAGATATCAGAAACTCTCAATATCCAGCTCTAACTACACTACACTAGAAGACCCTCAGCAACAATGTGCAGTAAACAACGCGAAAAAGCAGAACACAGATTGATGACTCGAGAATCCTTTATTCTTGCACCAATATGGAACCAACTATAAGGTTATCATACACGAAGTCTAAGAATAAATGTCATGACAATCAATCACAATAATACTTCTGATGGTACTTCTCCGTCTTCTAACCAACAGTGTACTATGGAACGATGACTGCAGTATCGGTGACTCCCGCCAAAATATGGAGTTGGTTTTGAGTAAACAACCATGAATTAATCGTTCATTCTTCAACTACATTGACGTTACCTTCTCACTCTTCAGAATTCGATGACATCTATCACCGTCTGGATATCAAGGATCTTGTCGAGAGAGGGGAATCCTTTTATCAAACCCGCATGGAAGAGTTTGTTAAAGATCTAAAAAGCCGAAACGCTTTGCAGGAGGATGAAGGCAGACTGATTTTATGGCCACCAAAATGTGAGATTCCTCGTCTGCTTTACTTCAATGGTTGTACAAAGATAAAGTGGATTGGGTGTTGAATGTCGTGGATATGGGACAAGTGAGGGAAATATATGTATATATCTGCACATTGTCAAAGCGTCACTTGTCTGCTTCTGTGCTTAGATTTCATTAGAGATCAATCAGTCAAATAAATGTTGTTTTTGGACTGAGTGATTCTTCTAAATGAGTTCATTGATTGCTGTCATGGTTTGACCAGAACACCTTTGACTCTGTTTTGACTGGAAGCAGTCTTTCAGGTGTATGGTCAGTCTGCTACCTCAAACAATGAAGCGTCAGAGGCGTATTGGTTAGCTCATCTTTCTTACCTAAGACTACGTTTAACCTAATTATCGCTCATCGAATCGCTGCATTAATCGTAGCAACTGATCGCTTGCTAGCTCGTGCTCTCACCTACCGTGTGTCTTTTTAAAAGTATGAGGTAACTAACTACATATAGGGGTTGATAATTCGGGACTGTCGGCATCTTTGAATTTGACTTCTAATTCAGTTAGTTGGAGGAGGAGGAGGAGGAGGAGGAGAACGACTAGTGTTGTGTATCAACGAAGCTTAAGGGGACAACTGCTGGTGATTGCCTTACAGGATCTGCTATGGGGTGTGATTTTCTTCATACGGGAGAACCCACCGCACACAGTGGCCACTGTTTGGTATGTTGGTATGAATAATTTTGGAGATGGCCTTCGTGATTCCCATCCATCTTCTCTGAATTGAGATCCAGCGAGTTGTGACTGCCCGATGACATCCTTTTCTCTCCTTTTATATTTCAAACATACGAACCTTTCTTGGATAGACATTCAAGAGCACTCAGTGGTTCCCTATGATAATGTCGGCCTCTATTTAACAACATCTTGTTGCAGAGGAAAATGAAGCAGTGAAATTTAGGATGATCCAATAACTAGGTCAGTGTATACTATTTAATTTCAATGGTAATTGGGACAGAATGGGCGTCAAGGGAGGTGGGAAATATCTGCCTAATTAGTTGAAATTTTTAAAAATTTCGCAGTATTGGCTACCAATCACCCAAGATTTGGTTTTTGGTTCATAATTTCCTGCCATATACTCTGCTTCACTTCTCATTGCTTCCCTCCTTGTTAGCTATACTTTTTGCCATTTCTACTTAACATTTTGAAGAAATAATGGGGCGATATTTTTTAATATGGATTCTTTTGACTATCTGTGCTTTTCTTTTTTTCTCAAAAGCTCTCTTTCAGTCTATCATCTTAGGGTCAAACTTTAGTCTTAAAGTAACTTATCGACTGAAAGTTCATAGAAGATAACTACACGATTTGTTGGCGCAAAAACAATATAAAACTGGCTGAAAAGGAGTTGGCTGTTTTGATGAAATCCTAAAATTTAAGAGGCAACCGGATCAACTTAATTTCGTATCCGAATTGCTTCGGCAACCATTCGAATGTACTTCACATGACAGAGAAAGAAGCAGTCTGTCACTAGCTACACCTGTCTGATTAGCGGTTTTTCATTTCGAAGAATCATGCAAATTGTTCATCCAATGAAGCACAGTTTAAACAGTGCATTCCATAAAGTTAACTTGGTTGGTTTTCTAATGATGCTGAACAAGTTGCTGATTTTAATCCAAATTATTAAAAGTATGATTTAATGAAATTTACATACAGTGGTCGAAATCCTGTTAGATAACTTCAAATAAATAGGTACTAAGGCGGAGGGTGAATTTCTGGACGATTGTTTTATTAGTCTATTAACAGCTTTAGTAGAAAGCGCATTATTCGAAAGGATGAAATTGGCGTTTGTTTGATTAGTGATCGCTTCTTATTATAATATTGCTATTTAGGTTACTGGGTCGAATAAAGGCCTTGGTTATGGTATAATTAAAAGGCTTGCAAAATTTTATTCTGGAGAGTGGGACATATACCTGACAGGTATTAACGCACATAATTTTTATCTCAATATAGCGCGAAATGTTGAACGCGGTCAGGAGGCTGTTGAAAAGTTAAATAAGGAAGGTCTTTCCGTGAAATTTCACCAATTGGATATAACGGTTCCGGAGAGCAGAAAAGAATTTCTGTCCTACATAGCGAAAAATCACCCTTTAGGCATCAACGTAGCTGTAAATAATGCAGGGATTGCTTACAAAGTTAGCCTTGTTTTATGTATAAGACACTGTAGGTTAACTCAACAGCTCCATTTGGAGAACAAGCAAGAGTTACAGTTGGAACCAATTTTACATCTACAGTTGACTTCACGGAGGAGTTCATTCCCTTATTAGCCGCAAATGCTAGGTATCATAAAATACTAAACTTACTTTTTTAGAGTAGTCAATGTTACTGGGAGTATTTTCCTACCTTCTTTGAAGAAGATGAATAAAGAACTATACCAGAAAATTCGTGGCCCTATGACCATTTCCGAACTCAGAGAATTTATGGCAGAGTTCGTAAAGTAAGTGCATCCATCTGTTGTAGTTTTCATTTACAATAGTGAAAAATTACTGCAATAATTTGTTTGGTATTGAATCCATGTCTGGTTTGTATTTTCACTTGCAGTTACGAATATTTGAAGTGCTGCGAATCATCTTGGGTTCCAAACTTGAAAACCATTTGTTTTACTTATAAGCATGTCGCGTAACTACAGCTTTTGTAACTGTTAAATGCATATTTAACAACTATATAGGACTTAGCATTTTTGCCAAAAACCTGTGGAAAATGATCGGCAAATCGAGTGGCGAATATTCACATTGTTGACAATATGAATGCTTAAATATTCCCCACTTACCATATCTAAATTCGAGTTGCACTTTATGTCCTGCGTCAAACAAGCTTTATAGCTACGGAAAAGCCATTCAAAGGCAGTAAAGTATATTTGGACTGAATATGTCGATGGAAAATTTGTATCGGAATATTTGAGCATCCTGCAATGATGTCGTCCTTAGAGGGTAGTATTTTTGATAGGAATGGCTTTACAATTTGAAACGAAGTAGCGACCTTATTATATCACAGTAACAGTAGAATAGGGTTGCCGATGCTGAACACAGACGCGCTAATCACGAATACCACTTGATTACTCCAACAATTTGCGTCAGCTGCCTGTTCCCCTTCAGCCCGTTCTACTGGCTGCAAAACACAACGACGTGCAGCCGGGTAAGACCTTACGGCGAGTTGTCATCTGAAGTGGTATCCGTCAGGGATGCCCACCGTCGCCATTCCTATTTAATTTCATCATAGATGTGCTAGTGGAATTAAACCTAACTGCTGACTTCAGCGACTTAGGCATTGAATTGTTACCACCAGGAAATAATCTCGTTGACTTAGAATATGCAGATGATTTGTTCCTTCTAGGTGAAGACGCTAACAAAATACAGAGCCTTCTGAACACCTTGAGCTACAATATGCGAATGTTTGGTATGTGACTCGCTCCTACCAAATGTAAAATGATTCTACAGGGCTGGACTACATCAACTCCTAACGCAGAGATAGGGAGTGAAGTGGTAGAGTGTGTTGACCACTTCGCTTATTTGGGAAGTTGTATCAGCCAACGCCAGTTGGTGGGAGTTTGCATATGCCAACTTACTCCACCTCTGGCATAGACGTGATATTCGGCTATTGACCAAAGGATATGTGTACTGCACAGCAGTTGGCTCTATCCTCTTTTACATTTGCGCATGAGACGTGGCCACTAAAAGTGGAAGACACGAAAAAGCTAGCTGTCTTTGATCATATGTGTTTGTGTTCTGTCTCCTATGTTAGTTGGCATAATAGGGTGAGTAATATTGAGGTTAGGCGTCGAGTGCTAGGTAAAGAGGGGGAATCAATAGAGGAGGCTGTGGAGTTACATCGATTGAGATAGTTAGGACGTATTACGTATGCCTAGCCATTGTCTTCCTCGACGGGTAATGTTAGATGAAATAGGGTCAGGTTGGAAAAGAGCCTATAGCGGTCAAACCAAAACATGGCTTCACCAATCAATTAAATCCACAACAGTTAGTTTAAGCCAACCATTCACGTAGGGAGGTGTAGACTTCCTGTTTGGGATACTCGGGACGGTAGAAACCCATGAAGACTGGATACAACTGGTGATATGGCTCAAAATCGTTCTCAATGGTGCAGATGCATCCCCTCCTTCTGACTTACAATACCGAAAAAACTAGATTCTTCAATATTCCTATTCTTTTTGCCTCATATCTCTGTTTACTGTCTCTATTTTGCATTTCTTTTTACTTCTCTTGTTTTTTGTGCTATGTAAAGTGTGGTGACTTGAACTGCTGCACATCGGTGCAAAGTTCTATGTTGAAATCAGTCAGTCTGACACAAAGACGTGAGATTAAAGTATATTTATCAGTATCCACATAAGTACATTTACGAACGAAAATCAATGGTATGTATATATATAGGCAGTGGCGCGTGCTTGAGCAAAGCTATCCAAATGCATACATGTCTGGCTTATTTCCAAAGTGACGTTGATCACCATATAACTACAAGAGGGTAATCCATTGTTTGTATGTCTATATATGACAATTTGACTAAATTTGGATCATACATATGAACATATAGTCGCTTGTGTAACCTTAGAATATCCCTTGAAGACGCAAAATTGAGCTTCAAATTAGGATCCACTATATTCAAATCATATTGAGTGCCCTAATCAACTACAGTTGTAGGCTTTAGCTTTCATTAACTCTCCAAGGGAGTGGAAACATTGAAGCTCAAGTGTAAATGAAGCAAAATCACACATAAAAGCAGAAATTTCCTCAGTACATAGCAACATGTCCTAGGATAAACGCTGTCAGTTAAAATTGTTCGTAATCCGAAAGCTAGACATTAAAGCAAGTGCCGTAAATCTCATCCTGCTTCTAAACCTTTCCATGAAAGTCACTTAAGTATTTGACCCTGTCTCGGTTGGGATTTCGCCACTATGTGTACTGCATTTTAAACACTACTGTCATCCGATTTGGTTAAGGATATGCAAAAGGCATGACTATTAATAGACTCTAGACTGTATAATCACTCATTTGTTTTTAAACCTTTGTTTCTCCTATTTTCTCATTAGGTGTGCTGAAGATGGTACGTATTCTGATAAAGGTTGGCTACCGAACGCTTATGCTGTTTCGAAACTTGGTCTTACTAAAGCATCGCAAATCTTTGGTGACATGCTGAAAAGTGATGCTAGACGTATCATATTCAATTCGGTTAGTATTCCATATATATATATAGTGTTTTGCTTCGTGACTTGACGACTTGGAAATTCTATGTTCTGATGTATATTTCTTTTTTTTGTTGTTGATATTTTTAGTGTTGTCCGGGATATGTCAACACTGAATTAACCAGTCACAAGGGGGTTAAAACTATTGATGAAGGTAAGTTTGCCACTTACTACTTAACTGTAGATCTTACTTTTCGTATCATTGAAATCTTAGCTATTCTAAATGCTAAAAAGCTTCTGTCATCTCATTAACTACTATGTTGGGGGAATGTAATGCAATATAAACTACCTTGCAGACACTAAAATAGAGTTAAAGTAATACATATAGTCACTTATAAATGAGGTTAACTGAGTTATAGTCAGGGAAGTAATATTTCTTTTCACCTTCATTTTCAGACTGTGAAGTCGTGTTTATAACATGTACATAAATCAAGACCTAAACTCTACATTATCAAATATCTTGTAAAGTGGCTGAATAAATCTTCTCTTTCGTCAATCATTTAAATACGGAACCAATAAGACATAAGAATCAAAGTGAAAATTGTATGCATTATCATGAGTCTAATGATATTGTGCAAGGATACGTAATAAGTCTGAATTAATTCTGGATCATCACTAGCTAATAACCTACTCTTATAAATGCTATTCTAGTCAGTCTGCCAACTACTTTCGACGTGCATGTAACATGTACCCCTACTTTTGTTTTATTTTAATGCTGACAAGTGTACATAAAGGTGTTACAGTGCCACTAAAAGTTGATCATATAGGATTTACTTGTAAGTTATGCTGAAAGTGATTATATTAATATACAGGAAGGTAGTTAACGAAAAGTAACTAAATTTTCTATTAATTTAATGCTAGATTCACTTTTTACTTTATTCTGATGTCTGGTCATCTTGAAGAGTATTGCTGAGTTTAGGTAGGGGATGATAAAATTGTTGAGAAAGACTAACCTGGTGTTTAGCATAAACATACGCAATCAAGAAAAGTCTACAGGAATTGGACACCTTAAAATAAACAACGAATGTGAAAAAGTAGTACTTCAGTATGGCTCGTTATATGATGCTAAGCCTAACTCATGTGTAGAGATGTGACTCACTGGATTGAGCACTCGACTATCAACCAGTGGGTATAGGGTTCCAATCTCCGCTCCGCCAATTTCAGCTTGCGTGACTGGTTAGTATCACCAGCTCTCAAAGATTAATTGTGACTTATAGTCTACTGCATAAAAAACCTGTTTTGGTTAACCAATTTTTGGCTGGCTAACATACGTACAAACAAAACAGATGTGATGACAAAGACAGTTACTGGATTCAAAAAGTATATGAGGAATAAAAAGTCAGTGATAATGAAGTTACAAAGAAATTACAGCATGCATAAAACAACAACTTGACTTATAAGATGGAATTGCCGTGATAGAAGTAATTCTAGTTATGATTATCTAAACTTTGGGAAATACTAATGCAAAAAGAAACTTCATAAGGTCTGAATATTTAAAACGAATTGGCCTTTGGTTAATGGACTGAACTCAAGAAATTACGCAAAACCGCACAACTAAGGTTGATACTCAAGTGTGTTCTTTGTTTTAAAATTAATTGAAGCTTAGAACAAAAACTAAGGCCGAGAAATTACTGAAAGAATAGAGTAATTAAATGAATGTAGACTATGTGTAGACTGAATACTGGTTTTTGAATGTACAGTCTCCACATTCTGATAGTCAAATGGCTTGCTTTTTGGCAAACTCGGGTATTTCTTTTGTCAATTTGCTTATTGATTTCAATTGATATCAATATTATGATTGAAAATCAGTGAGCAATGTATGACTGAACTTTTTGGGACTCCACAAGTGGCGATTAATGTGAATATTCCAAATTTTAAGGATAGTGATAGATTATAAGCTATTTCATTGGGGTTGTTCAACTGTCAACTTGAAATAGAATCGGAGAAATTAAAATTAATTATGACAGCCCTCTAGTGATTCTCCCATTCAATTATATGTTGAACCTTTCTATACACTAAGATTGACACAACCAGACTGACGATGTTATCGTGTTTGTTGACAAATATTTAAATATAGAACACAGGAATTTATTAACATCCTGGTTGTAAGCTGCAAATCTGCATTACCCTTAATCAATATTTGTCCTTAATTTAGAGATAAGTTTCTTTCTAGTGGTGAGGTAAACCTGGTGTTTTATTTTCAGTAATGTCTTAAGTAGTAAGCCGCCTTCCACATAACCGAAATTAAAATACAGAGCTATCTGACATTGATGGCTTTTCAGAAGGTGGTTTGAAATCCACTCATAAACAACACTTTGTTTTAAGGTTAAAGCTCAGTTTGATATATCTGTCGTTATAAGGTTAGCGTATGAGTAAAGTTAGTGACAAAGTGGGTGTTAGGAAGAGGCAAAACACATGCAATTATCAGGTCATCAGTCAAGTTATTATCGCGTTATTAGCAAGTCGTTGACATGCAATTGTTCCTGCTTCTGATTGGACGCTTGCACAATTCAAACTCTCAACCGGATTGGTTGATTTCCAGTCTACCTTATATTCTGTATAAATACAGTCACTTCTGTCATAATAAATGAACCTGGGTTTACCGTTGATTCTCTTCGTGTTCTGCTTTACCAGTTAAGTGGGCGCTGGGCAGTAGTTAAGCAGTGACCGGGTGACAAAGGATCTAGCATCATAACAGTGGGAAATACAAAAATTAAGTATTTAAAAGGCGTATTATATTCTTCCATGAGTACAAAGATAGTACTAAGGTTCAGCACTAGTTTTACCTATTTAATTTCCAAAATGTCATCAGTAACTGAGGTGAAAAATGGAAAATGAATATTTCTGTTGGTTGCGATAAGCTTTGGAGTTAATCAGAATGTTATGATCTTCGGGGCTGATTTTAATAATCTTTCATAGAGTAGCTGGTTTGTTTTTTTATCCTAGGATAGTGGGACACCGCTGTTAAATCTGTTGTACTAGTAGTATAATTTCACTCTTGGACCTCTTCAGTGTATTTTAAGTTATGGTTGTCACTGCTTTTATTCGAATGGCTATCATCCAACCTACTTTAATGGTTTATTGGAACATTGGAGTAGGCAGTTTGACCGTTACATCAAAGTGGCAGTTTTAGGCCCGGTAAGGCAAATGCACAAGATGAAAGGGTAAATTTTCTTGGCACTGTGAATATGCTATAATCGAATGATGTTTGTCTAAGGTAATCTACATGTAGACTGTTTCTATTAAGATAAATGCTTGTAAAAATAGATAACCATACAATCTTCATCTTTTGGAAGTTATGCGATAGTGAAAACTCTATTTTCTGTTTTATAAGTTTCTTTTTATGTGGATACAAATATTTAAAAGCAGTTTTACTGATATTTTTTTTTTCGAAATAAATATCAATATTGTAGGTGCAGATACACCGTTTTACTTGGCAACTTTACCACCTGATGCTCAGAATCCAATCAATCAATTTGTGTATGATCGGAAAGTGATCGCTTGGTGCAAATGAATGCACTACTAATAGCAGCTGGTTGCAATTATATTAATATATATACTCTTGTGTAGACGTCCTTTTGTGTATTTTCGTATAATCGTGTTCTACTAGTAATTTTAGTAAAATAAATTATTCCGAAATTAAACAATACGCAGTGGCTTTCTCTTTTGTCTGTTCATCCATACTGATATTGAGTATATTGATATATACAGAATGAGTTTTGTATTTGTGTTTGTTTATTTTCAAGCGATCAATGAAACATATGAAGGTCGATTGTCACCTTATTTATAACATCTGTTGTGAACTCATTATTTTTATCTGAAGAGGCATCTAAATGTGAATATATAAGAACAACAAAGTTCAGCGAAGAGTCTCTTTTCGGCGAATTCATTCACTTAGCTGTACAATCGCATTCACATATAATTATTTTGTGTGCGTGTGTGTGTGTACATGAGGATTGTCAAACAAAAATAAAATAAAAATTAGTTAGGGTTACTGTTTAAGTCATAAAAATGTTTCTAAAATGTGATGAATAATCAAAATTGTAACTGGGAGGGGGTGGGGTGAAAATTGGTAAGTATTGACAAGGGTTGTGTAATATGAAATAGGTTGTTAATGGAGATGCGTGTTCAAAAAATAAGTTATGTAATAGGTAGAAAGTAAATAAAGGGTTGGTTAAGAAGGTGTCACTAAGATGCCATGAAAAATTTCAAAGCCAAAACATTAATAACAGAGTTGTAGAACTTGGAATTATACCCAAGGTAGAAAGAGGGGGTGGAGAAGTTTCTTCTGTGTGCATAAATCAGGGTTTTCTATCCGGATCGCTAAGGCCTCGGCAATGTAAAGTATATGGAAGCTTACCATTTTCGGGAGGCTTCTTTTGACTTTGTAGATGACTTTGAATGAATTCTCCGTGCATATTGAGTGACCGGTGTTGACTATACATTCAATTATAGCACTCCTTATTGATCCACGGATACCTTTTCGCAGCCAGGGAAGATAATGTTCTTTGAATCTTTTGGATAAAACATGCATCGAACGACCTATATATCTCTCTCCACATGAGCAAGTTAATTGGTAGATACACATAGAAGTGGTCAAATGCGATAGTTTATCTTTGTAGTTGTTGAAGAATAATGGGCGGCATAAGAGTACCAATCGTAATTTAGCACCAAAGTATGTTCTTTTCAGGGCATTAGATCTGGCCAACGTCTTAAAGCGAAGAATATGTAACGCCCTGAAATGAACATTCTCTGCTGGCCCATTGCCTTAACTAACCGCCTTTCAACCAGTGAACTCCATGTTCAAACCCTATTTCACCTTTAACCTGGGGAACTGGGTATTGCATTGTGGATCGTGAAAAATTTGTCTCAGGTAGCTGGGTAATAATTAACTTCAGAAAAAGTCCTGTCAGTTGACTTGTTTCCTCATTAGTGTTTTAATGAATACAAATGAGATCCATTTAATTTGTGATCATTTCATTTTTCGTCTCTAGATCTGTCAACTAAAGGTATTTCGTCATAGGATCATTTAGTTCACTTGTTCGTTATGTATTTTCTGATTGTATCTCGTCAAGCATATAAAACAGTGTAAGGTATTACTAGAGAGATATAGGCAAAGTTAACTAACTTTATTCAGGGTTAGTTTGTTTATTGGAATAGCCTGTTAACTCTCATTTTTAAGTAAGCTTAATAGCTTTCAGTTTGCAGCACAGCACTACTGGTTTCTTTGATTCTATTCACTTGTGAATATAAGTATAAATTGGCTTTAAGGCTCTTAAATTGTATGTATTGCCCAGCAATTCACTCTGTCCTTCCTTATAGGGCTGTGAGACATGGCGGTTGAAAGTGGAAGACCCGAAAAGACTGACCTTGTTTTACTGCATATGTTTACACTCTATTTCCTGTGTTAAGCGGTTTAAATATAGTCAGTAGTATTGTGATTTCGTGAAGTGTTGAGTAAGGAGGACAACTTAATGAGATTGTGAAGTTTGAACGAGCCATGTTAGGAGGTGTATATTGGCTGGATGGGATCCTCGAGACGCTTAAGACTGTTAGTGATATGGCTAGAAGTTGTTCTCATTGTCCAAGATGCATTCACTCTATAATTTCCTAGGTCCATTTGATCCAAATTTTTTCTGCATGTAGTTATGCTTTCCCTTCATTATAGTTCTTTTGAGTCTTTTTCTTTTCTGCTTACATTTTCGTGCTTTATGGAGTGTGTCAACTTGCACTGCTACATTAATGTGAAAAGTTCTACGTTAAATGCTCAATTCGTATGAAACTGTCAATTAAATTCTAAGGTGACACTATACACACTTGTAACAACAGAAGACAAGGGCCAGGCAACAAATCGTTTATTAGGAAAATCAAGAGATATTTATAAATTTTTATGTACATAATTATTCATTATTGTTAGCAGAGAAGCAACGTCTTCTGATTGGTTGTTTTCTTGCTGAAGGTTATTCTGTCATCTCTTTGTTGCCGTTTCTTAGACAGTCAGTTGATATATCTGCGAATCGTATCCCCCCACGTTAAGTCTGCTGTTATCGGTTGGTGAGTTCATCAAAGTTAGGCTTTGTTCTTGTTTTTTTGTCATGACCCCGATTCGGAGCGTAAACACTGACGTCAATTGTTGTCTACAATTTTGTCTTCCAGACAGCTCTCACCACAGAGCATGTATCTTCGGACTGTTTATCAAGGTGTAGATGGAATACCAAAGAATTCGTGTATTTTAGGAAGAATTTTATCAATTCAGACGATGGATTAGGTTACAAAATTGATTAGAACCTATAAAACTAAATGTTACCTTGGTATCGTGACAAATAATTGTGTTGTAAAGTTTATTATTATTATTATTACTATCCTGGGTTCCGAGTGGGATGTAGGACTTCGGCAGCACATCTCCACTTTACTCTGTTCTCTGCAGTTTTTGTTAGCTGGTTCTACGCTTGCTCATAATCTTGCATTTCCTCCCACATGTCATCCTCGGATGCCCAACTTGTTGCTTCCCATTTGGGTTCCACTCTATAGTCTGGTGGGTGATATCACTTAGTGGATGTCTAGTTCATCTTTATTTCTTTTTGCAAATTCGTTGGGCGATAGGTTCTTGCTAGCGGCTGGTAGAGGCTAATCGTGTTTTGGAGGCAATTTTTTGAAGTTGAAAATTTCCACTACGAAAGCGTATACTCGTTTACCTCATTGGCAAGAAGTGGTCAGTTAGTCTACTTTCAATATGGCAAATAAAAGTCCCCATTTACCTTTTAGTCAACTTTTGCTTGATGTGAATACACTGGAATGCATACTGTTCTGCAGTGGACAGATTACTTTCGTCTAATCGCCTTGAATACATCTGTTCTGTCGATCTAAAGGTTATAACTAGATATCAAATCATGAAGAATGTCAAACTACCCACTGCAGTCCTACAGGAGGTCAATCGCAAGCCCGAATAGCTCAGTGGTAAAGTCTCTGACTGCAGTACTCACTGGGTGACGCGGGTTCGAATCTCAGAACGGACATGAGTTCCTTCAAGATTGCAGATACGCCTTGCTGACTGGTGAGTACCAACTAGCACGAAACCCAGGTCGTAGGCTTTCTGCCGATTGCCTCCAACTATCTAATAATTGTCATAAATAGTAACTTCAAACATACTTTCCTTTACACACAACTTCATCACCTTTTTAAACTGCAGTGATGATGTCTAGAGTATACTTCCATTCCATAAGATTATTTGAGGTTATCAGTCACAAAGAATGCGAATGCATGCTCAGGGATCTCATATTCATCATGTTATCGACATGATTAGCTGATTACTTATGTTACTGTAAGCTGTTATATATTGCAGTCAGTTCTAGCCTAGTATTCTTCTTCAACATATCCACTAGTTAGTATTATGGCTCTACTCCAAGATGTACGAATAAATATTAAATGAAGAGAAAAAAATCATTTGTGTATTTTGACTAGCTATTAAGTAATTGCTTGATGGTCTACGACCTCGCTGGCCTTGTAACCAGAAGGTACTGAGTTCGAACCCTGTCGGTGGGTGTGTACTGACGAAGAGTTCCAAACTAGGCTGACGAAACAGCTGTCCAATACTCCCTGTAGGTTTTCCAGTGGTTGTCTAACTGATATGAGCTTATGATGAAATCCTCCAAACAACCAAACAAAATCCCTACAAAACCAATCCTTGAGAATAATGGCTTCATTAGTTGTATCAAAGCAAAGAGGTCAATTCACAGCATACCACTTATTGATTAGTTAAATAATTCATCCACCTTAAGTTGACCTTAAATTGACCGACATATTTTCATTTCTACAGAATTGTTAACTAGTTACTTGCCTTTCTAAATTGTTCGGACTAAAATCTTTCTTATTTCTGAAAAAGTCTCTAGGACACATACACGGAATTCATCAATACAATACAGATGAAACCTGTTATAGATTTTTATTTCTATGACTATAACTAGAAGGGTGAATAGGATGGAAATGTTGTGTGGAAGTTATTATTGTCGTTCGTGTAAATATCAGGTATATTCAAGTTTTCGCATGCAAATTCTATGATTGATTTACTTGTTATTATTTCAGGACAACAAAAAATCTATTCTTCGCTCGATCAATCGATATGGATCACAAATTAACCATTTAAACTACTACTATTACTATTAGTGGTAATAGTGTTCCAAGCACATCTCTATGGCACTCAAATCTCTGCCATCAATTTCAGCTGATATGATGATTGCTCCGAGGCTTTCATTTCTTCCTTATGTGATCTCCATGTCGTCTTCCGACTTCCAACTCGTCGCTTTCCATTAGAGGACCTAGTGTGTGATTCACCTCAAAGTCTCCGCATTTTATGTCCCGTCTATCTCCACTTCCTTCTTTCTATTTTCTGAGCAAAAAGACTTTGGTTGTTTCGCTGCTATAGTTTTTTGTCGCTTATTCGTTTCTGCTGGCCATCTAGTAATCAGTATTAAGCGAAGACAATCGTTTTTGAAATTCTGTAGCTTGTTGGAGATACTTTTGATGACACACCAACTCTCTGAACCACATAAAAACACTGGTTGGATATGCTGCAGATCTCCACATAGACTTCAGAGTAATGAACACCTGGCTTTGACATCCAAATCCATTTCTCCTGTAGTTAATACGATGTTGCCCATTTTAGTGAAAGAGACTACTTCCTATGGATTTTCCCCACTGATGATAATTAATGCCTGCTGTTTGTCGGATATTTTCATCACCCTTGTCTTTTCTATGCTTACCTGGAGTCCTATTTTTGCTGCCTCTTCTACCAACTTATTCGTTTTCGCCTGCAGATATTCGAGGTTGTGCCGCTTGAAATATAAATCATCCACGAAATCCAGGTCTTTTAGGTTCTTCTAGACGGCGCAACGTATTTTCGTCTTCTCACTCCCAATGGCCTCTAGCATGATCCAGTCCACCACAATTAGAATGATCATTGATGAAAATAGACAGCCTTGTCTTAATTACTTCTTGAATTCAAAGACTGGAGTGTTCGTTCTGTTGTAAAAATTACTCGGCATGTGGCATCATCATTTTATAGCTATTGAATGAGATTTATAAATATTTGCGGCACGGAACCCTCGTAACGATGAAACAGTTTCCGAATCACTTCATGATCGACAATGATGAAGGTGTTTCTAAATTCTATGAAGTTGAGGTAAAGAGTTAAGCGCGATTCTAGTCTCTGTTTGATAATGATGCGGGTGAAACTCTGATTCCAGGTCGTCGTTTAGTCTTTCTAGGATGATGCAGGTAAACATTTTGCTTGGACTGCACTTCCTGCGTAAGCTTAAGTCACCCTGCCTTGGAAGTTTAACAAGGCAGCCTCTTTTCCAACTGGAGGGTACCTTTCCTTCTTTCTAAACTTTTTCAGTACTGACATGAGTATATTCACTGAGGTCACTGGGTCATGTCCCAATGCTCTGGTGGGTGAGGGTGGGCGATCCCCTCTGATACGGACAAACTCCGGGCATCCGGTAACTTTACGGTCCCCAAGACTTCTAGTTTTGTTGGAACGTTAGTGTTCACTGATAGTTCTGTGCTCGCTGGTGGTGGATTGAAAAGTCGTTTGAAGTGAGTTTCCCCTGTTCCATCCATTAGATAGTTGGGTTTAAGCTATTTGTATAACCGTAAGTAACTCTATCATGCTACTGTGTAGCTTAAGGTTTTGTAAGTACCGTTTTACCATTACTTTCGTAAGGTCAATTGCATTGGACAGTGAAAAGTCTATGAAAACAGTTTTCTTCGGCTTTTCATTCCTTGGAGAATAAAAATTTTTAATTTGAACGCATGTAATTTACCCAATGTCTAATTTTTTCAAACTGTTAAGTCTGAAACTGGTCTGCACATCCTTACTAGTCCACTTTTTTTCTTGTTAGATAATTTAAAGTGAATTTTCCATGCTTTGCTGCTAATCAGCAAGAAGTATCCGAGAATCATGATGTGTAAATTTATAGTCATATCGCAAACTTGACCGGTGGTACGCACAATGAACCAGACTTTTCTTTCCTTCGTCTGACTGCCAAGTCGCACATCTAATTCGTTTATGAAGTGATTAAACCATAACTTTAGTATTCTAGTGATAAGTTCTCGCACTTTGCCACTAGTTGGCTGTAGTTTGAATATTTTTTGAATATGCACATCAAAAAGTTTGCAGATACACCTTGGTTTCTTATGTAGCCTCAAGTGAGATATATCCATAAACGGATTCGAAATATTATATATATATGTATATATATATTATTTTCTTTTAATTGGCATATCTATGCATGCATTTGTGGTCTTCGTATAACTGCTAATAAGTCAGGAAAGACCATTTCGGTTAATATGTAGTAATGACAGCTCCGTAAATGATATTTTCAGAATTGGCAATGCCTTATCAATGTAACCAGCATCTCTTGTGATTATTCAACTGTAACAACACCGGTGATGTTGTATATAAATGCCATATTTATTGATCTTCAGTGTGCCAGCAAGACGTTTCTGAGTTAGAAGCCTTAAAAGTTTAAGTTATAGTGATCGATTTTTATGCCAAAATGTTTTTCAATGGAATATTTGTCTTTTCCGTTAGTGCATCTTATACATGGATTTCAGTTTGTGACCAGTGAGTTTTGGCAAAACCACAGTGTTTAGATTTATCCAATTAAAGTGTGATCAGTAGAATTTGTATAAAGACTATAAATTAATATATAGGAGTCGTTGAAGATGTGGAGATCATACAGATATCTTAAAATATGACTTCATATATGGCGGTGCTGTTGCAGAATAACGAATGAAATATGAAACGAAAAGCCTGTGAAATATTTAATGTGTAATTTTCATCATTTATTCTGAGATTTCACATCAGTGACTCGATGGTCGAAGGTTAAATTGTCAAGTTCGACTTCTAGGATCCCCCTGTTTTCCGTTCGGATTGTAAAAATTAGTGTTCGATCGCATATCGTGCTTCGATTTCGACAGCATCGCGTCTACATTATCAGCCACAGAGGTTCTTCAGAACTAACAGTGGGCACATAAGTGAACGTGGAGAAACCAAGGGATTTAGGGAAAACACATTACGAGCATATTAGAAATAAGGAGTTCGTTAACTTTGGAAAGACATCCATCTGCTCTTAGTGGTTTTTACGTTTTTCGCCATAACAAGTTGAACTACTTATAAAATAGTCAGTAGTAATAACGCTTAAAAACAAATTAATGTTGTGTGCTGTTAAATGAAACATCCACTCAGTGCATCCATTTTCTTATCCGAATTTCTAACTGATTTCAGTTAATGAAGAAGTCTGTTTATAAATTGGAGTTTTACGCTTCAAAGATGAAATTGATATGTTTTCCTGAAATGAATTCAAATTCTTCCAAGGTTAATCGCTTACCATATGCTGTTCATCGCATTTTGAATTAAGCTTTTCTTTATTAGCTTTGCCTGTTATCTTAAGACCTGGCAAATGAATCTAAAGTGTCCCATTAATTTCTCTCAGTTTGCTTTACTAGGCA
This sequence comes from Trichobilharzia szidati, assembly GCA_944472155.2. Taxonomy (NCBI): domain Eukaryota; kingdom Metazoa; phylum Platyhelminthes; class Trematoda; order Strigeidida; family Schistosomatidae; genus Trichobilharzia; species Trichobilharzia szidati. Next base: position 134,463,761 of record OX235271.1, read on the forward strand.
TATAGAAATAACGAAACGTGTATTTTTTTTCTGCAAATTTAGTGGTGTTTACCTTAGTATTGAAATTTGTTTTTAAGTTCTGTTTAATGATGGCGAACTAAGTTGTGTAATTACTGCTGCGGAGAATATAGCTCTGACAACTGTTTGCATGGATATTTATTCCGTAAGGGGGGAAGATAAGAGACTGGCTAACGGACCTTTATTAAGGAAAAACACATCATATTTATACATTCTTAGACACATTAAAGTTCGGCTAGGTTATAATAGAATAAATTGTTCCGATTGGTTGGAAACTGGTCCAATGTTAAACAGGTTGTCCAATGAGGTTGTTTCATTATGACAGCATAAATTCTGTAGCCAATGACTTAAAATGTCGGTTTCAGTTTTAACAGCTTCTTATCAATTTGCATCAAGCTACAATTGTTCTTCTACATACTTTAGTATCCTGTTTCGTTTTTATTTTGTTTGTGTCAAGACGCAATGGTTTACAAAGTGCTTATTCATCTTCGTCTTCATCAGGTAGTTAAACAGCACATTCTGGCTATTAGACAGATGGAAGTTGCACAACTCCATCTGTTTTGATGTGCCTTATTTGAAAAAACTTTCGGATTGTGAAGTAAATAAAGGAAAAGTAAAGCTAGGAAGTTTTTGGCCTACAAAGTTCGGGTCGCTTTCTTCATTGTAACCGAATTTGTAAGTATTTCGACTGAGTCTTACGAGCTGTCCAGTCTAAGTTTGGAGGGATCAGGTGTTATTTCTAATTTGGAGAGTGAAAACTATCACACTTTAGTATGCAGCTGAACCTAAGGAATGGATTCTAAATGAAATACTGACTTACAGTTTCGCAATTTGTGGTCACTAAGGAAATAGTAATATTACGGGGAATTACAAGCAGAAGGAAACAAACCCCGTAACTGTTTCACTAGGATTGATTTTCTTGACTCAGAAAGAGGGTGTATTGATTACGTCTTCACTCTTCGAAAGATTCTAGAATATAGGCATACTTACCGGCGTCAAACAATCGCGATATTTCTTGACCTGAAGGAGGCATTCGATTCCGTTGACTGAGAGTTACTATGGCGATCTTTGGCTGTGAAGGGAATACCTAGAATATAAATCAGACTGATCAAGGTACTCTAATTGAACTCATGCAGCCAGGTGAGAGCCTATGGAGAGTTGTTATCTGAAGTGGTGACAACTAGTGGTGTCGGTCAGGGATGCCCACTGTCTCCATTTCTGTTTAATTTCATCATAGATGTACTAGTGGAATTAAACCTAACTGCTGACCTTAGCGACTTAGGCATTGAATTGTTACCACCAGGAAATAATCTCGTTGACTTAGAATTTGCAGATGATATGGTCCTTCTAGGTGAAGACGCTAACAAAATACAGAGCTTTCTGAACACCTTGAGCTACAATCTGTGAATGTTTGGCCTGTGACTCGCTCCCGCCAAATGTAAGATGATGCTACAGGACTGGACTACATCAACCCCTAGCGTAGAGATAGGGAGTGAAGTGGTAGAGCGTGTTGACCACTTCACTTATTTGGGAAGTTGTATCAGCCAACGCCAGTTGGTGGGAGTTTGCATATGCCAACTTACTTCACCTCTGTCATAGACGTGATATCCGGCTATTGACCAAAGGATATGTGTACTGCACAGCAGTTGGCTCTATCCTCTTTTACATTTGCGCATGAGACTGCCACTAAAAGTGGAAGACACGAAAAAGCTAGCTGTCTTTGATCATATGTGTTTGTGTTCTGTCTCCTATGTTAGTTGGCATAATAGGGTGAGTAATATTGAGGTTAGGCGTCGAGTGCTAGGTAAAGAGGGGGAATCAATAGATGAGGCTGTGAAGTTACATCGATTGAGATAGTTAGGACGTGTTACGTATGCCTAGCCATTGTCTTCCTCGATGGGCAATGTTATTTGCCATAGGATTATCTTGGAAAAAAGCGAATGATAGTGTCACCAAAACTTGTCATCATTTCATGAAATCTTTAGCACAGTCTGTTCCTAGTAGGGAGGTTAAGGCTTTCTGGTTGAGGTCCTCAGAATGCTAAGTAACAATGGCTGGAGATCACTCTGTTTCTTCTCGCTCTTTTTTTCTTAATGAGCTACACGGAATGTGGCAACCTGGACTACTACACTTCTGTGCAAAGTTCTCTGTCGAAGCCAGTCAATTAGTCAGTCAGTATGTGATATTTGAAACCATGAGGAATAGCTTTAGAATAAAGTAAACACAATAGTAATCACATAGAAGCCAGAATACCAACTTTTGTCTTTTGAATTCATTTGCTTACTATTATTTGTGTATAAGAAATAGAGTCTCAAATTAAACTACACCTTCAAAACGCCAGCTAATTACTATGATAGCAACAGTTGTCATAACAATAGTAACGACAATAATAGCTTACTATTCTAGTAGTCATATGTATATATAATTGCTATACAATAGAGGTTAAAAGAAACAATAGATTGAAAACAAAACGAAAAGACGCGCCAGGAGGCTGTCCAGTGAAAGTGACAGAATCATTCAGTAAAAAAAATGATGATAGATTCACAGGGTCTGAAAAATGATGAAACTTATCACTGCTAATGAGAAAACGAAGAGTAGATCTAAACAGAATAATTCAGTGATCATCATAAAAGTACTGGAATTAATTCCTAATTTTCTAAAGCATATATCTAAAGTTGTAATTATTTTATCGAATTTATTTCTGAATACTAAATTTCATTTTGAATGCACACAAACAGATTGTGTTCCACTGAATGTATATGAATGAAGTACAATTAACTAAAAGAAATCTAATCATCTATTTTGTACAAGAAGCATATATATATGTATTGTTTCACTCTTTCACTCAAATGGACTGATGACATTATACGACTAAAATTAACACAAAAATAAAAGTAGAGACATTTTGAAAATATCACTACTTGGCGATCTAAAGTAGTATTTGTAAAAGGAAGAAGAAATAAAGATTTATGGTTGATTTAAAAGTAGCAATCTGAAAAAAAAACCAATTAGGTTATTATTTCTGGTAGAAATTTCAAACTACTTTTAAAGTTGTAAGTAGTAGCATTATGCAACAACAGAAAATGGTTATTATTATATGTACATAGCTATCAAAATGCTACATCGGGTTGTGTTTGTTGAATTGTAACAGTTCAAATTTCTACCCAAAACAATGTTTCATCATAAAGACTATGGAAGCCTTGAAAAAGAGGAATGATAAAGTTTATAAAGCTGTGATATTTATATGCTCACTATCAATGGAAGATGTACACACAACGCCAGATTTTACTCCACTCCCTCCACTGTGTGAGGATTTATTAGAAAATTCAACCATTTCATTCTGATGTGAATGTTTACTTCGCTGAGATTGTTTTGTTATACGACGTTGTATCAACAGATCTAGTCGTTTTTCTGATCGACTGATAAGATTTACTACTTCACTGCAGGTTAAATTGTCAACTGGAGTATCATTCACCTTGGAAAAAAAGAAAGAAAAGAAAATAGATTGAGAAAACTTCAAAGTTATGCAGCGGTTGCAAGAGCAAATAGAAAGGCAGGAGTTTTTTAAGATGACTAGTGACTTCATATATAACAGAATAATTAATTGGGTTTATCAAACTAGTACAAGAAACGTTTAATTTTTCTGCAGATAATATACAAAGCTCGTAAAACTTCTGTTCTTCAACCTAAAACTGACGCTCAGTGCCGCTTTTTAATTTTCAACGATTTTCGATTGAATTCTCCTTCCACCTACTATTAGAAGCATGACAGTGGACAAAGATAATGACCAGCTCACTAGCCTTGGTGTCACTAAACAGAAATCTATCAACCAGAGTACATGTCAGTTACCTAAAATAGAATACTGGCGTGACGATTACACCACTGTATTAGCACTATAATTTACTCATAGTCTTTCGGTTGTTGGTACGAAGTGCAGTTTGGATCTGTTCAGTATGACTTTTTGACCAATTAAAATTGGCAGACAATTTCAGTTCTTTTCCATGGTGTAACACTATAAGAGGAGTATCTTCTTAGAGTTCAGTGTCTCAAACCTCTTGGCAGATGGTGGATACTAACGAACTTTTGTTCTAGAGGAGAACATATGTAACTTAGAAAGTGAATATATCGGCGAACGTTTCATCACAGTTGGAAGTGATATACAGAATGAATGAAATATCTGTGAAACCTTTGCCTAAAACCATTTAATGAATTGATAGTGCTGAGAAGTCCCAAACTAGGCTTAAACAACTGCTCAGAGACGAAATTTACACTGAAATAAAATTAAATACCGAAGGAACATTAAATTATTTATTCAAAGAAACCTTTTGACACCACAGACTGAAGTGAAAAGCAGAATATTCCAAGTATGGATTAATTTAAAAGTATCTTTAAGTTCAATCAGATCACAAAGACAATCATTTCAAGTCTCAATTTTTCATTAATCATAAATAACACTAACATCTTACAATAAGATTTTATACTGTTCAAATGAAAAAAATTAACTCACCATTAAAATTCGATCGTATAGAAAAAGTTTACCAGATAAATCAGCTGGTGAATTTGGACGAATTGCACTGACAAATATACCCAAAGTGGAGATACCTTCAGATACACCTATACCATATGAATCTGTAGTTGATGTCTTCTTTAATCGAATCCATGTACACCAAGTATTCAATTCAGTAAAGTGGTCATGTTTCAAGCTTTTCGCAATTGATGTTTTATTCGATTTAGATTTTTTAGAATGTGATCTTTGAATGCTACTAGGAAATTGTGATTGGGTAGTTTTAATATTCATTGGTGATCCTAATGTGTTTGATTTAATTCTTGAGACTGTTTTATCTCTGTGGTGTAATGAAAGAAAAGTATGAAATAATAATTTATGGATTGGAACAGATGCAAAATTTGCTCATTAAAACAAAATAAGTAAGGTAAACGTGATCATACCTTATGAAGCATGTTTGCGAATTCAAGACCAATAATACTCACTGACTGCACATGTAATCTGGGGTTCGATTCCTGACCGACTCATTCCTAAACCTGGTTAGGGTCAGTAGTGAATCTGATAAAGAGGGAAGGTTTGGAGTGAGGGTAGCAACCCCAGTGTTACTCAGAGTTCGAAACTGAGTCTTGAAGCCCTGTGTTACACGCGGAATGCGAGGATATAAAATAAAAAGACAAAAAATAACATTTATTTACTGGTCTTGCTCAAACTAATACTTCAGTTGCGATTTCTTTCAAAGTGCCATTCTTACAAATAGAAAAATGGCTTGCTAAAATAGAATAATTAGCGTAGATAGATTTTGGCGGGTTTGAAACTATCATGTTTAGACCAGTGCGTCAGTAGCACAGCGGTAGAATGCTCGCCAACCATACGGGCGATATGGAGTTCGATCCCCAGCTGACTCACTCCCTTACCTCGCTAAGCCAGTAATAAGACTGGTAAAGAGAGGAGGTTGGGCATGAGGCTAGCAACCCCATCCCATAAAAATAAATACCACTGCTACCGAAACTTCAAACCTCTTGCTTGAAGCTGGGAATGTAAAGGAATAAAAAAATCTTCAGACGAGTAAAAATATTTCACGATATCGTATCACTCAACGTATCAAAATTTATTTGAGGATCATCTGAAAGTTTAGCATCTAACAGGATAGAAGGTATCGCATCATCTGTTTCCGTTTGTGGTTATGTGGCTGTGATTTTCGTCAAAGTGTAGTTTTCATGAAGAACTTTTCACAAATATTAAATGAAGAAACTAAGCATTATAGTATACGAAAATTTCAGTCATAACATTCTTCTTAATAAAAGGTAAGCGACGCTTCTTAAATCTGTCTGTCATATACACTTTCTTCTAAACTAGTGAAGTTCAGAAAGGTCACTATTGACACAGTTTCACGAGACTATATTTCAAGTCCAAATCGGTCTATTGTGTCATTAAACCGCTCAAACACATCTGGATGATCGTACACAAGTTAGTATTTTTTTTCAAAGATTTAATTCGAGGTAAATTTCGTCACGGACTGACATCAATCAGAGAACCACAGAGAACCAGGGAGCAATGAGAAGGCGTTTCGTCCTAATTGGAGACTCTTCAATGGTGTGCACAAATGACTTCCTCAAAGACCAAACCCAGCACCTTTGAGTCACACTGTGAGCTTGTTGACTATTTAGACACTGGACAAGAATTTAATTCGTGTCTGATGTCATCGGCGAATACCTATCTTCATACTGGTATCGGCGGACCCAAAAGATCATCAGTTCCCATTAGAATTTCAGGATTTGAGTTCCTTATAGAAGCATTAATGTGTAGTGGATTAGGTAGCATTGAACAGCTGTTTCGCAATAGATTTATTTATTCACAACGTCTGCCAACACACACACACAAAATACTATCAAAGAAATATTTCCCTGCTAAAAAGGCACTTTGCATTTAGACATTTTCTAGTTTACATTCCTATTAACATAGAAAGTGGAATGAGAATAAGGATAGCTTGCAGAGCGAAAAAAAACAGCTAGTGAATTCCTTAAATATTCATGTGGAATGGAATGTTTACTGACATTGACAACTTGAATTTGGTTTACGATCAATATTTTTAAAAATATTTCCATAAGCTATAACATTAGTAAAGGATAGAAAAACATTTTCTTTTTGTGAAGGCACTGTCAACTTATGACACTTACGCATTAGAAGTGAAGAAAGAAAATAAAACCAATGTGTTTTCGACTAAAGATACTTGTGTCATAATATATATATGTATATATAATTCAACTGCCATTCGGATATTCTTATCTGGTAGTATCCATATGCCTTGGTCAATTCTTTGTCTGCTCTAAGTGAAGACACATAAACTAATACATTTCCAAAACTTAAATGTTTATCGTAGGATGAAAACTGAAATTTTTTACCAGAATACTACATATATACATAGATTATATGGCGGCCTGCTTAAAACTTGGGCTACCAAAAACTTCCATCTCTCTATTGCATACATTTTCTCTCGTTCGGTTTGTTTTAATCGACTAAGATATGACCTCTAATGGTATTATCTACTCTTTTGTGCATTTCAAATATTTACAAGCTTCTGTTTTGCGAATTCTTACTAAACTTGAGGAATGGCATGATTTTGGATGCCAACGTGTTCCAATACATGAGATAACTGTTCTTTCGTCATGTCTTTGGGTCTCAAAATGTACTTCTGAACATCTTACAATCGACTTCCAACTAGATATTGTGGATTTCTTGAAAGAGACAAAGTAGATATATACGTCATAATGGAATGGTTTGTGTTTCAGCCCGTAGAGCATTGTGTCACAGGATATACTGTTAATTAATATTTTGCCTGAAGATATTGCCTGAAGGGAAAATATCATGCAATAAACTGCTTTGAAAATTCTGTACATTTTATAAATACTGTCCAGAATAAAGATATTATTATTGGTCAACTTTTACAAACGCTATTCAGATAGTAGAATTTATGGGGATTTTTGAATGAATTTCAATTGTTAGATTTTCGCCAGGAACCACCATCAGTTAGACGGTTCACTGAAAACCAGGAAGCACTGGACAGCTACTTCGCCCTATTTCGAGACACCTTATCATTGCGCATTTATAACCTCACCAAGGATCGAACCCAGGACCTTCAGGTTGTTAGATCAAGCTTGTTGCCCATTCAGCTACTTGTGCTTGAATTGAGTGACCCGTTGAATATCAATCTAAAGCTCACTGATAGCTACTGGATGGATGTGTTAAAGCTGCAGTAGGAAGTCGTGACTAATCGGGTCCACTATGTCAAGGTGAAGTGGATGATCATCCAAGACACTAGTAAAGACAATGAAATATAACCGGTCACTGAATCCTAGCTCAATGGGCTGAATATTTAGTGAGTTTGGTATAGTAACCTGAAGGTTCCAGATTCGATCCCTGGAAGGATCATGGTTTCGCATAACTGAAGAGTCCCAAAGTGGAACGAAACAGATGTCTAGTGCCCCTGATTTTCAGCGATGTTTGTAGCAAAAACTCTAGCAACTGAAATTCTTTAGATGATGTTACTAGATGTATATTTATATACCATAAAAAAAATAAATATCCAGAAAAACAGTAAAGCATTTTACAATGTGATCTATATTGATGACAAATGCTGGCATGTTTGAATTAATCAGTATGGTTAGAGCAGACGCTGGTTCAAGAGAACGTAATAATTAAGTTAGGAAAAGACAACACTTTCTGAACCAGGATCAATTCACTGGATCAACGATTTATGCTGCATTTACAACTAAGAACTTTTCTATCGAAATTCATCCTGTTATAGAATATAATTCTATACAATTTTAGATTGTGTATGTCATAATATGTTATATCTTGTTAGATAGAGTAGTAGCTCCAGCTTCTTTTACTTTCACTGTAGTTATTATTATTATTGTTCCCTTAGGTTCCGAGTGGAACATAGGGCTTCAACAATACACCTCTACTTTGTTCTAATTTCTGCTGTACTCTTCACTGTACCCACTGTTGTCCATAATCTCTCATCTCCTTCTCCCCAAACGATCTCCTCCATGTCACAATACGACGGCCCACTCATCGCTTCCCATTTGGATTCCAGTGCAGTGATGGCTTGGCGCGTGATATTATTTGACAGCCTCCTCAATGTATGCCCAATCTATTTCCACTTTCTCCTACATATTTGTTGAGCAATCGGATCATGCCTGTTGTTTGGTTTGTTCCCAGATAGAGTTTCTTGTTGTTAATTCCTGCTGGCACAGTTTACTAGCTCGCTAGTTTTCTAGCCAGTCCCGAGCCAGGGAAAAGAGGGAGGGTTAAGCGTGGGGCTAGCAACCCCACCCAGGAAAATCAATCAAACTGCTACAGAAACTTCAACGCACAAGAAAAGTATAAAAAATACAAAAAATATAAAATAAAACAAACTTTTTTCGCTGGAGTCGGAGGGGCGAAACGACGCGGGCTGGTGTAAACCTTCACCTCAATACGTTTAGTTAATTAAAGTCTGTAAACGCTATAGACGAAATACATACTACACATGATATCAAAATAGAAAAAAGCACTTACAAAGCAGGAGACTGACAGTTATATATATTCTGTGGTGTAGGCATCTGCGAAGATCTAGCTATCTGTTTAGTTGGATAAGTAACACTTAAGCTATTTCTTTTATCCACATCTGAGCTGTCATCACTTAGATCTATTGATCTGATCAAATCTAATCGACTGTCAGATTTTGAATGATGATCAGTGAGCATATGTGAAGAAGTAATTTTTCCTTTATTCACTTGACTATTTTCTTCTGCATAATTGGAATGTTGTTTTAGCGGTGTTTGTTGTTGTTGATGTTGTTGGTCATAGTGAGAAGTCGATGGTTCATAGGCTACCATTCGATTTGCAGTTGATTTATTATTTCCTGATGAATAGTGTATTTGTGCATATTGTTGCTGATGATGATGAAGTTGAGCATTATCGAAATCCGGTTCAAAGTGACTAGATGCAAGCTGTGCATCAGATGTTGATCCAGTTGTACTATAAAATACAAAAATATGAGAATAGAGAAGCTTAACTCACTAGTTAAATTAAAAAGGTCAAAAAATCAATTAAAGATAAAATGAGATCACTAATGAGACAGCATCAACCTTCAGTAGAACAAAGTTGTGGGTTATCAACCTCTCAACAAGAGCATTAAGACCTGATGAAATAAAAGTTCTTGTTAAGGAGAGTCAAACATCAGTGTCAGCATTGGTAAACTAAAACCTGACTATATCATTCATAATGTAGAAGTAGCATTAAGCGAAATAAATAAAATAACTGATGAACAAATTAGAGTACAATGTCCGTTGACTTCTGAAACATCAGAAATAAGCTCGGAAAAAAATTATCACAGCAAGAAATGGCAGCCCTACAGAAATTGAAGAATGTCACAAACACAGTAATTACCGATATTAGATAGTAGTGTCCAATCAAAAGTATCTAATACAGTCCTACAGGAGGTTAATCGCGAGCCTGAATGGCTCAGTGGCAACATCTCTGACTGCAGTACTCACTGGGTGACCTGGGTTCAAATCTCAGAAGGAACATGAGTTCTTACAAGGTTTCAGATACGCTTTACTAACGAGTGCCAACTAGCTCGAAACCTAGATCGAAGGCTTCCTGCCAATGTCCCCCAACCATCTTATATCAACAATTCAAAGTGCACTGTGATGGCGAGCCACTTAGCATGGCCGCCACATTGCAAAGGACTAGACACACACACATTGCACTAGTTAGTGACTAGTGTTCAGTCAATGGTAATTTCCGAAACGGACAAGGGTAATTCAAGTTTAACTCGGTGAATAATTTTTCAATTTGTTTAATGAAAACACCAATACTTATACATAGAAGATCCGTGATGACTTAATATGTGTATCATATCAATTAGTTGATCACAAATGGATGATTCTAATTTAAAATGTTGTTTAAGAATTTTAAAGTTCAATCATCTGTAAGTTTCATCATACATTATCGAATGCGAAGTCCTTAGGCTTCGAGGTAATCAACATCAACCTTTAAACCAGTTGACGATCACTCTGTTGGCTGACACCTCTGACGCTTTTGAAAAAAAACGTCTGCACTACTGAACAGATCCATTTATAAAGTCGCAGGTACAGCAGTTAGTGTAGAAATCTCAATTAAATGAGTTTGAGTATATATGTATTGGTTATTGGAAAAGTGTCAGATAAGTGCAGCGATGTTGGTTTGTAGGAATTCGATTTGCCTCAAGTTTGATCACCTGTTGACATCAGTCAGAAAACCGCTGAAAACTAAGGAGTACTGGATGTCTATTTCATCATAGTGTGGGACTGACTACAGGAAGAATCTGCGTGGAATTCTAGTGACAAGTAGTGACCAGCGGAGTCCACCACTGTCGCGGTCGTGAGGACAATTGCTTGCCTATGACATCAGCTGAAGCTGGCATTATATATGCCGAATTAGGAGAATTGGGAATTCATATTCCAGTGGACTTCTTCTCGGTGACTGAATGGTCAACTAGCTAACCTCGTAACCTGAAGTTCCTATGTTCAATCCCTGGTGAGATAAGGAGCACATACTACTGAAGAGTTCAGAAGTGTTGCGAAATGGCTGTTCAGTATTCCCTCGCTTTCAACGGTTCTCTAACTGTTGTCATATCTTGATGAAGCTTGAAGTACATGCGAAATTTACTTTAAAAACCCAGGGAATGCTTTAAGATACTGTGGACATTTTGCATTTTCTCTTAAATATGACAAAAATTGAAATTTTTGGCAGTAATTAGAGATAAATTATCTCTTTCATGTTAACATATTCTAAAATCGTGTGACCTAATTTATAGGAAATTCAGAACTGTGGTACCATTCACACAGCCTATTCATAATAATAATGATAATTTGCTTTATTCCAAAACAGTACATGTCATACAGAATGGAATTCTCAGCATTTTACTATAGTACTGCATCCAGTTAGTACATTTTCAATAAATAGAATTCTACATAGATTAAGGAAACCACAGTTCATTATTACAACAACACATTGGCATGTCGGTAGCAAAGGTAAAGCTGAAACGGTGTTTGAAGGTGTTAGAAAAGTGGGAGCTGTCTTATTAACTGGCGTAAGCGAGAGAAAGAAACAAAGCAGCACATAACGGAAAAAGAAGAGAGATAAAATGAAAAGAAAGAAAGAAAATGTTGTACCTATTGATGATGTGAGCTGGAAAGACGAAATCCAGTTGTACTACCGACTATTTAATGAATTATAGGTGTCACGCCTAATGCTTTCTTTATCACACAGAACACGAGCTAAGTAGGGTATGGTTGAGTTTTTGCACTTGCTGGTGCGAGCATATAGTTTTCTATATTGGCTTCTGGTTTTACCTGCTGAGATGCAAGGGGGGAGTTGTGAGTGAAGAGGGTGGTGTGAGTTAGATAAAATGGACTTGGCCCATTTCTCACAGGAGTCCATGTGTCTATCGACCAGAATATTAACAAGCTGGTTTAGCGGCACGCTGCTTACCCTGCTGACAACCTTTAACATCCTGCGTAATATGTTATAGTCTTTCTTCAGTAGCCCGGGAAAAACTAAGGGGGAACAATAGAGAATAATAGGCATAATAATAGACATCCGTCTATCCATCTAGCGAGGAGACTACGAATAATAATAAATGAATGATCTGACTTAGTAGTATATTCTTAAAATATATACAAGTTGTCTAGAGAATCTGTCAGAGTTTTCTGACTTTCAAGAAAACTACATAATTGCCAACCGTATTTCACTCCATAAGCCTTCGTTATAAATTCATTCATGTTGTCTATTTAGCCATGCATAATTCATCTATTGTTTATGATATACAAATAAAATGGAAGTTTTGTTGTATGAAAATTAAAAAGATATTTTGTTCAACATTCTATAAAAAAGTTATCCTGAGATAATGTCATAAATGCAGGGCAGAGCAGGGCATACTTCAGTATGTGGCATTTTCACTCAGTTATCATTGAATAAGCCATTTAATATTCGATTCATTTATACAAAATAAACACTCTAAAAATATCATGAATAAGTCTGTTTAGGCGTGAAAATAATTCTCTACTTTCATTTCCCATGTAGAAAGTTTAAATTCACTTCTGAGTTATGCATTATAGAAGGACAGGAGATGATGAATACAGAACTTCTACAGTGTTATGATACCCTTAGAACGTAAATCTTTTATAATCAGTAAAAATATAATCAAATATTAATTTTTGGTTTTAATATAGCGAAAATATCCTTCGGAGATAGCATCAACGAGATATTAACACAACGCTTTAGAAATGAGGTATAAAGAGCATTCAGTGCTGCTGAATTGCGCTGTGTCTTCATAACCACCCCTATTTTGTGTTCGGGAGTAAGAGATGAACTGTCTAATTTCACCTATTTCATGTGTATCTATCAATTTGACTTCTCCTGTGGAGCCAGTTACATAAGTCGTACAATTAGTCATGTTTCTCGTCGGATTTCCGAACACCAGCCTGTGTGGCCAAGTAGAGGATAAAAAAGTCCATTCATAGCTTTATTCCATCTCATCTTGTGGATGCAGAACACAAGATTGATGTTAACGAGGCTTTCAGAGTCAGCTACCACATTCCAACTAATCTCAACTCTACCTTAAGAGTTCGTATACTACATATTGCGGAGTCCGTTGGGATCCACATTAAGAAACCTAACTTAGGTATCCAAAGGAAGAAGTTGGTTCAGACATTGTCCTTACTTTGGCCATTATGGTTCTAATGATGCTCAATTTCTTACGGAAATTTCCTTAATTTTATTACATATTCTATTTGATATTATATTTGTATGCTTATTATAATTTGTGCGCCTTTAGTGAACTGTAATTCCATGGATCTGAATTAACAAATCGATATCATTTAAAACACCACTATTGTTTTCGACGACTATTCTAGAATATTCTATATATATATATATATATATATATATATATATATATAAGTGTAGAGCCGAAAGAGGGAATTATCGAAAAGAATATTCTTTGCTTGCGACTGCTTCTCACAGATGATCATTATCAAGTTAAGGGTGAATTGATAAATGTTCATCAAGAAGAAAAAACCGTTAGTGTAACATTAACGGAAGAAGTAAAACCAAAACAGAAGAGGAGAGTATATGTTCCTTTAATTTTTTTATTTTTTGAAATACCTAAATAATTCAATTGATGACCTTGCAGTGGAGTCAAGGTCAAGGGGTTACATCGATGAAGGATATTATGTTGAAAACAAGAAAGATTCTGAAACAATATTAAGAAACTATATACTACTGGTCGACTGAGATGGGGGGTTGCATGCCGCTCACATCAACCAGTAGTGTTTACTGTTTCGCTTGTTTCTGGCCGAGCTTATCGACAGTGCATCGGGTTTCACTCAGCTCAGATTACTGAATCACTTCAAACCCTGGTGAACTGTATAAATTGCAAATTGTCAATTTAACATATAAAGAAATCCATCTCAAACACTGGAAATTCATGACAAAGACGAAATTAACAATAGGTAAATAAAATAAGATCTTATTTAGAAGACAAAAGAATTAAGCTGGAAAATATTTACTTTGCAGGATTTCTTCATGAAATGAAATCAGTTAGAAGATCACTGGAAAACCTGCGGAGAGTACTGGACGGCTGTTTAGTTCTACTTAAGAACTCTTCATCAGTATGCAACGGCTGAGGTTCGAACCCAGGACCTTCTGGTTACAAGGCAAGCAAGTACACCATTAAGCCACTGGGACCCGAACCAATGGCCTGTACGTGAATTCCAACTTCTACCAATTCATGATATGGCGCGACCACTAGCGAATGTCAACGGCGAGTATTTTTCCTCACACCCGAACTGCTGTACCCCACTGGTAACAACCATTGGTCACCAGTGATCGCGCCATATTATAAATTGTAATAAGTTGGAATTTATGGATGGGCCATTGGTTCAGGTCTCAGTGGTTTAATGGTCTACTGGCTCGCCTTGTAACCAGAAGGTCCTGGGTTCGAGCCTCAGTGGTTTCGTAATGTGAAGAGTCCCTAAGTGGGACGAAACAGCCGTCCAATACTCCCTGCAGGTTTTCCATTGGTCCTTTAACCAATATCAGTTCATGATTAAATCCTGACACCAATCGAATACCTGGAAACCAACACCTGAATTTACTTTTCACTTAGATCCTTATCTATCGCTCTACTCCAACATATATATATATATATATATATAGAGAGAGAGAGAGAGAGAGTATTTTAATGCAATACAGAAAATTTAACAATCTAGTGGCGATAATTTTGTTAACAGTAATTAGTTACTGTTACCGTACCAAAGGGGTTATAATCAACCAACAAAACTGATACAACAATTAAAGGGTAGCATTAATTGCAAAAATTAAACAAGTGGATTACATACTACATAGTCTTGGAAAAATAAGTAATTAACAGAAATAAATAGGTATTCAAATTGATAATTTGTTTCTGACTTCCTTGTTTTACACAAGCTCTCGCCATGTACATCGAAAAGTCGGAGCTATGTGTGCAAAAGAAACTAGTTCAGCCTCTAATTTACCACGGATCTAGTTTGGTTTGACGATTTCGTTTTGTCCTTTGTTTCTGTATTCCCTTCACTTTTTTCTTCTTTTTATTTCAGTTATAATTGCTATTATTTCAGTTTGTTTCCATGTTCAGCCCGTTCACACATGTCTTCTTTAAAAGCTACTTCAAATATTATACAATTTCAGTTATGCGTTTTGCTGACTATTTTAATATAACTAGAATTAAAATGGATAATAAGTACTACATCTTGCTGGACAGGTTTGAAGGTAACTCTTATTATTGACAGGTAAAAGTTCAACGAAATATTGAAAAATTCATAAATGATAATTTAGATTGTTTTTCGACTTTGACCACGGATTGATATCAGTTAGAAAACCTTTGAAAACCAGGGAGTACTGGAAATCTGTTTCATCTTAGTTTAGGAATCATCGAAGGTACACACCCACCACCAGAGTTAGAACCCAGGACCTTCCGGTTACAAGGTAAGCTCGTGTACTAATCAGCCACTGCGACCCTATCCAATGCCCCATGAATTGCGATTCCTACCAATTCGTGAATTTAGCCCGACCACCAACCAGTGTCATTGGCGGAAAATCCATCCTCTCACTTGACTCGATAGATATCACTGGTCACGACTTCCCACTAGAACTCCAGGAAACTCCGTCCTGTAGCAAGTCACTAGCGAGCATCAGATTAATTTTCAAAAGTTGGTTTGTAAGGATTCGACTCGTCTTTCGAGTTTGCCCACGGAATGAAATCAGAGGCTGAATGATAGACAAGTTTGCCTTGTAACCGGAAGGTCCTGGGTTCGAACCCTGGCAGTGGCGCACTGCTGATGATTCCCAAACTAGGATGAAACAGGTGTCCAATAGTCCCTGGTTTTCAATGGTTCTCTAACTGATATCAATCCCTGATCAACTCGTAAAAACAAAACTAATCCTTACAAACCAACTATAGAAAATAAATATTTATTTGCTTAATACCTTTGTCTTTTAAACATCCTAACAGGTATTTGTCCATAATGATCTTACTGAACGAATCAACACTGTACATCTCCTACATCACTACAAAAGTTTCATTAAAAATAGACTGCATATAGCTAATAAAATTAAACTACATTTTCTGCATTAAAGTGTTCCAACTTTGTCGTTTTGTACGCCTGAAGTTTTAATTACTTTCGTGTGATAATATAAATAAGTAATCAATAAAACTCAGCCACAAATAAATCAGCTGGAAAGTTAATTAATTTTTCTTGGAATCTTCTGTCACTGACATACATCAGAAGTTTCAGTGATGTTAAATTTCACTGTATATCACTCCTAAACTAAAATTTAGGTGAATTCAATAAGGAGAAGAATCGGTTTCATCATGAGCTGACATTGGTTAGAGAACCATTGGAAAACCTGGGAGTACTGGACAGCTGATTCGTCCCAGTTTGGTACTCTTCAGGAGCACGCTACCACCACAGGGTTTCGAACCCAGGGCCTTCTGGTTACAAGGCGAGCGCATTGACCATTAAGCCACTGGGACACAACTCAATGGTCCATGAATTCTAACTTCTGCCAATTCACAATATAGCGCAACCACTAGCCAATGTCTTCGGCGAGTATTTGTCCTCACACCCTACCTGCTGCACCCTACTGGTCACGACTTCCCACTGAAGAGTCATTTAAATGAGGAGTCATTGAATCATCATCCCAACTTATATGATAAGTGATTAAAAGAACTGAAACCACAACTTATGGGATTATACCCTGTGCTCGGCATGTTACTATGCAATTACTACAGCAAACCATTTGGCCATGGATATAACCTGCAGCAAATCAAACTTGCCACAAGTTCATTTCAGTATACTTGAATATGTAGAACACAGGCTTTCAATGCCGATTTAAATCTTAGTTTGTTGACTTTATATTACGGGCTAAAGGAATGATATAATTATATCATATGTTACGTCTGGGTATTTTATCAACTTTTCTCCGTAGCTAGAATACCTGTTATGACGTCACGATACCTTTTTGATCCTTACTCAAACAATTTAAATTACCAGTTGTACTCAAGTCATAAAAGTATAACTCATTTTAGATGGAAAAGTTTAACAAACCCAAAAAAAAATTAATCAACGTTAAGTGGGTACTTGCAATAAAAGAGAATTACTCCATTTAATATTTGTGTAAAACGTGGGCACTGTGGTAATAAGTAATTCCATATTAGTTTGTTTATTAGATTTATCATACCCAGTGAAACAGTATTATTTACTGGATGACGTTTCAAACACAATTTATTGTTCATAATCATATCATCATTTATAATCGCACGACTTCGAAACTTCAGTTTTATAGTTTTCTTTGTCCTCTCCTATTTGTCGTCGTAGGGGTAGTAGAATTTTCCAGATAATAATTCCATACAAGGAAGGAACCTTGGAAACTCTACGTGAAATTCTTAACAATGCAGGAACAAAAGTGGCTGGCCTCCAAACATACAAACTTAGTTAGAAACAAGCTTTGTCGGTTAAAGGATCCTATGGAGCCTTTAAAGCAAAACAATTTAGTTTATCTATTACCCTTCAATGATTGTCAGGTCAAATACATAGGTCAAACTAGTAAAACAGGGGCAGTCAGGCTAGCCGAGCATGAAAACCTAGTAAAATCTAGATTGATTGACCCGAATAAGATAAGAAATCTAGAGAATAGTTCAGCTATAGCACTACATGCAATTACACACAACCATACAATAGGATGGGGTAAGATGACAGTTTTAAAATCTAATGTAACAGAATGGAGGGAGAGATTGATAACAGAAGCTCTGTTTATCGAATCAACTGCAAATACGTGTAATAGAAAGGATTTAACACCTGTCCCAGATATCTGGAGAATTCTACTACCCCTACGACAAATAGGAGAGAATAAAGAAAAGTATAAAACTTAAGTTTCGAAGTTGTGTGATTATAATTGATGATATGATTATGAACAATAAATTGTGTTTGAAACGTCATCCAGTAAATAATACTGTTTCACTGTGTGATATATCTAATGAACAAACTAATATGGAGGAATTACTCCATGTTTCACAACGACTGAAAGCATCAATTATCAAACAAATCAATTTATGGATAATACCCTCCATAAGATAATCAACACTAAAGTTCTTGTGCTCCACTTTAAAATAGGTGTAAGAGTTTTCCTAATTCTAATCGACTGTAAACCAGTGAAAATACGTTTTAACAGAGTTTACAATTTCCTTATTTTTTAAAAATTTCTTTTTCACCCATCCTCCCTAAAGCACTATTAATCTTCATTTTTGTTAAAAGGAATACTTGGTGCGCATAAATAACTTCTAATTATGTAAATTCGTTTGTTCGTTTTTTTTTCGTTTTACAATTCTCTTAAGCTTCGTTTATGCTTTAAGTGGAACCAAATTAAAATTGCTTCATTATTATTTTTTTCTTTATTTCACCACTCAATTGTTGCTTATCATCATCTTATGTGTTGTCGTCTTCTGCTACATCACTTGTTTTTCCCTTTTCTTTTTCCTTTTCGCTTTTTCATATTTATATATACACACACACTCACACTTTGCAAATTACTTTCAATTTAAAAGACCCCGCTCTTTTTTTATTATGTTGTTGACTAACGCCTTCAGCATTAAATAAAAAAAATGCACAACTAACTAAACGAAAAAAAAGTATAAAGAAACAGAAAATAATAAGGGGAAAGAAACAAATAAATAAACAAACAAATAAACAAAAAGATTTGTAAACAAGCAAACCAATTATTCGCTTTGTTTACTTGCCATAGTTTATGTCGCTCAGCCGACCTTGACACACATAAACGACAATTAAGCGTATATATATAACTAGAAGGGGTTAAGTCATCACATCTTCTTAATAGGATGTATAAAATCAATACGTTTAGATTTGCCACTTTTGTTAATACTTTTGTTTTTGTTTAACAGCATCATCTTTATCTGATTATGAACAAGAAGTTGTGTGGTTGTAGTGTTTACTCAGTTATCTTTGAAGAAGATTTAGCTTATTTCTAATAACAGATACTGAGAGGCATTTTCGATTTAGACAGAAGGGAATCATTATTATTATTATTATAATCATTATTAGTTCAGCAAAATATGTACCAGTGACATATTGATGGACGAGCTTTGATGTATACATTCAGTTTTATTACCTAATGATTATCCACAAAACTTTATCAATTATCACATCTTGAAAAGACAGCTTCTGTACCAAAGAAAGTTATCTTTCTTAGCCTACCCCATTCAAGGGTGATCAAATTATGCAGTTGAAAACTCAAAGACTTCGATCAACCGTCAAGGGCACATTCTACGCCGCATCTCTTTCCCTCACATCTCTAACATTTTCAGTCCCTGTACCTACGATTAAAGGACGAAATTCTGTGAACTCTACTTCAAACTGTATCTACAAGTTCACCTGCAGTTGTGGTTACATCTATATATATAGAACCAATAGAATATTCCAATGTCGTCGAAAAGAACATGTTCCAAAACACTAGTTCAACAGTTTATTCCAAGTTGAAAAATAAACTAAAACTAAAATGAGCATATGTAATATGATAGTTATTGTTGGGACCCAAGTGGATAGTATACATTGCCAACACATTAGCGTAGGTGTGTAACTGACCACTTTGATATTTAATATGAATTTAGATGGGTAGAGCTCAGTGGTAGAATTGTTGCCAAACATACAAGAGATTCAGGTTTCGATCTTCAGTCGACCAATCCCTAAACCTCGCCCATTTTGTTAACCGTTAATAAGCCTAGTAAAAGAGAGAAAGTTGGGAGTGGAGTGAACAGCATTATCCCGTAAAAACCAAACCTTCTCCCCCGCAAATGAAACTTCGAAGCTCTAACATGAAGCCAAACATTCCACTGGGAATTAGAAAAAATAATAAGGAGAAGGTTACATATTCTAGCAGCTAGAATTTAATTTGGCAGTCTGTGTATAATCATGTGACGTATGTTTATGCACAAGTCTAAATGATTAAGGTTTATTAAAAGTCAAGTTAATGGGGTAAAATAAAACAGCCAGTGATGATCCCAAGCTGCTGTTACGTAACAACATATGAAGATCACGTGACACTTTCGTCTTTTTTTCATCACTGTAAGCTAATAAATTCAGGCAAAAAAAAGCATGGTAGGCTGTCTTGAGCACTTACATAGTAGTTGAAATATTATTTCAACCTTATTTATCTGAACAGGTTGGGCAAAGATATTCTCTTAAGCAGTAACAGGATGCTTTGAATCTAACCAACAATTACTGATCAAAATACCTTAAGATTTCTTTTCTTCAAAGAATACTAATTTATAGACTGATGGGAATGAAACCTTATCGGAATATCTCATTACTCTGTGGTGTATGCTACTGACAAAATAAATAAGTAGTATACAGATAAATATATAAATATGTATATCATTTGCAAGGATATTGAAAAGCAGAGAGATGGATTGATTAGCGAGGAGAAGAAATGAACGATGCGTGTGAAATAGCATGGAAAATGTGCAAAGAAGCACAATATCGAAGATCTGTACAAATTGTGATTCCAGTATATGATTGACGTATTTTGCCTATACCTGTACGGTTAGCTCCATTATTAAATACTCTTGTATTCTGCCATTATGGCTCTGTTAAGAAATGATTTGGAATATACCCATAAGTTAATAAACAACATATTTGAGGATATCAAATTCACTTGAGAAGAATTAGACAACAAAATATCATTTTTAGATGTCTTAATCAGGAGGACTTACACAGGAAATTAAGAAACATAAATATATAGAAAATCAACGCACACAGACTAAGTACTCAACTATAGTAGTAATAACCCAATTATCCACAAAAGAAACTGTGTGCAGACATTGTTTAATAAAAGAGTTCAAACACACTGTAGCACTCCAGTGTGGAAGAGAATGGAGGAAAAATACCTACTACCCGTCTTCTAAAAGAATGGATATCCGCACAATTTCATTTAAAAGTTTTGAAATCGTGTCTCAACACCAACAAGAAACCATCATCAAAGACTACAAGAAAATTTATCCTACCATCTATGAAAAGTATCTCTGAAATTACGGTTAGAATATTGAAACCATTTGAAATACATATAGCGCACAAGCCAGCCAGTCCAATCACTTCATTCGATATTGTGCAACCCGAAACACTCATCAAACAGAAAATGAAGATAAAATTAATACCATTTAGAAAATAAGTTGTATGAACTGTAACAGACAATAAATCGGTCAAAGTGTGCGTCCCCTTCGAATCAGAATCCAAGAACACCACAAAATGGCTGTAAAATGACATGATTTATGTTCTTTCATATCAATGCATGTAGATAATTATAGACATCAATTCGATTGGGATAATGTAGAAATTTTAAATAGAGGAAACACCGAAGCCTGCTCGTTACTCAAGTGAATCAGCTATTAACAAACATATTAATCTAGACTAAATTTACCAGCTAATAAAAAGTAAGTCACATGACAAGAAAGTTCAAATTTCAAGTTAACATATATACCACAAATCTCAGTAGCTAATTGTATTTATAACCGGAAATTTTTAAACGAATTTACAGCTTAAGCGAAGCTTTATTTTAAATTGTCTGTATATGAATAATAGTTTAGATAAAGTGAAAATATGTTTAATAATAGCAACAAATTACAGAAGGAGCATTTTATACTATCGGAGACTCGTCTGTCAGGTGTGCTTGCAAGGCACTGTGATGATATCCTCAGCTAAGATTAGAAAGTAGCACCAATCATTCCAGACACCAAAAGTGTTATCCAGCAGACTATTAAGCCGTGGAAATTACCTCTTGTGTGACACATATGAGACACTGATTAAAATAACAATTCAGTGTCACAAGATCTCATTAGTACACATAGTATTATATCAGAATTAAAAACATTATCGAAGTAATTGAAATGAATTCAATGTTTTCATTACTCTTCTTTTAAATGGTTGTTCTGTTGACATAAATTTGTAGTTCCAGTTGTCGTTATATTTGTCAGAAACCTGTGACACATCAATCTACAGCTTGAGATGTACAGAGGAGAGAAATACAACCGAATATCTAGAACTAGTGTACGCTAGTGCCACTACTACACAGCACTTTATCAGTAGGTTTTGACAAACGCTGTAACTTACAATGACTGTATTCACCTCGAATGCAAGAAAACGATTTCTAAGATAAAAAACAACAACAACAAAGTAGACCAGACTACGTACTAAGAGGTATTGAATTCTTCGACTTTTCAGTGGACTGTGTCTTGCCTAGAGTATAAAAATGTGTGAGTGCAAACATCTTTTCGGCTACTTATAACATCATCCCTAGCAGTGAAGTTGAAATTGCTATTCGCTGTTTAACCCACGCCTATTCTTGTCGTCTGAAAAAGTTACGTTATAGTAAGCAACATTTTTACTCTCATAAAATTAACGTTCTTTACTTCTTCTTCTTCTTTTTCTTCTTTTTTCATTTTTCTTACGTGAAAGAACAAATTTCCTTAGACTTATATAAACATTGAAAGGCATTACACAATTAGCTAAGTGGGTGATCATGATATTTCAGATTAGAAACTGTTAAATACCAACATCATTTGAGAATATTCTCTGACTTGTATTATTGTTTGATGACATTGAACAACTGTTCACAGTCATCAATCCTCCACACCCATAGCGTTCACTCATTCAAAGAATCTGTGTTTGTGAGTGTCTGTATGTGTGTGTGTGTAGGTTTCCTCAATGTGAATAGTATTCATACTACATATGTATACATGACATGATGATTATATTAGTAGGGAAATGTTAGTTTTACGCTTAGAACAACAGTGTTACACTTACATTTTGTCTTTTTTGTCACTGTTGTAAAAACCAGTTCATTAATTTTACCGCATTTCTTTTAGGTATGAAAAATTTGTAATTTTCATTTTGTGTCATTTTGCTAAAGTTTCATTCTTTTTTTTCTCTTTGTTTCTTTTTTGTTGTTATTATGAAGTCACAATTTTTAAAAGCGGATTTGTTTTAATTCCTAACAGTAGTGATGAAATGAAGAAGGTAAGTAAGTGTTTTCCTTTCTTCCAATTGTCGTGTCTTCTCTTGTGCATTTTGTGTGCCTATAGGCGTGCACAAATCAATCAATCAATCAATTATATTTAGGTTGAATTTCACGTTTATCTTCTCTCTCTCTGCCAAACACACACATGATGTTTGTTTAAACCATGTATCTTTCTATGTCTCCATCTTTAAAAGTGAAGGAGGGAAAAACAAGAAGAATTTAGTTCTTCAATGGAAAAACAACCAGTCTACATGTTGTTAAAATCAATAATGATGACAGTTGAACAGAGTAACCAAAGAAATAAACAAACTGTGTTATGTGGAGTCTAAAAGAAGAATTTGAATGCATATTGTTTTCCATTGGGTGAAGGGATGGGAGGTTAAGTCCTTAGAAGTCACTGTGAAGTGTGTACAGTTGTTTATTATATGCACAAAATGAGTACTAAGATCACAGTCTGTATTATGTGTGGCAGATGCTGATTATAAGTAGATATAAGTAGTATATTATTGACAGTAGAATATACTGAAGAAAAAGTCATTGGAAAAGAAATACAAGAGAGCAACGCTGAGAAGAATCTAACAAGAGGAAAAATAAAGATGGTATTATTCTATAATAGATAAGTTTGTTTAATATACGACAAAATGACACAGCTCAGTTTATTCACATAGCCTCATGATTTGCTTTCTTCATCTGCTGTCAGCTTGAAAATGATGTAAGTTATTATAAATATAAATATATTACATGCTTCAAACAGCATTTAATAATTTTTTTAGCCCAGTAATGGAATAGCGCGTCGGTGGCATAGCGGTTAGGACGCTCGCCAACCATGCACATGGTCCGGGGTTTGATCCCCGGCCGGCGCACTCCTTACCTCGCTAAGCCAGAACTAAAAGCTGGTGAAGAGGAAAGGTTGGGCATGAGGCTAGCAACCCCATCCTGTAAAATAAACACTGCCACAGAAACTTCAAGCCTCTAGCTTGAAGTCCTGTGTTCCACTGGGGAACGTGAAGGAAATAAAAAAGAAATGGAATAGGAGAGAAATATTAACTGAACAGCCATAGTTTATGTACATAGTAATATGATCGAAATTTTGAGAGGAGATGATGAGAGTAAAAGGATAAGTAAAAAAATTATTGAGCAGAAAATTGAGTAAATTGGAAGATTACTAAAGGATTTATGTGTCGGTGGCTGAGCGGTAGAATGCTCGGCGACCACATATGTGATCCGGGCTTCGATCTCTCGCCGACGCATCCCATTACCTCGCGAAGCCCGTGAGAAGACAGGTAAAGAGGGAAGGTTGGGCATGAGGTTATTAATTTCATCCTGTAAAAACAATCAGTCCGGCTGCTGATTCTTTAAATCTCTAGCTTGAGGCCCCATGTTCCCCTGGGAACGGGAAGGAATAAAAAGAAGAACGTGATGGGTTATGCTCAGTAATTGGGAATCAGAAATACGCGACTCAAAAATAGAAATAAAAGACGAAACATCTAGTTACGAGAGAAGAGTGAAGTGAAGCGCACCATCTTTCTGCATATGGACGTCAGGTTGAAATCGTTTGGTAGCGATGATTTTGATAAAGCAGAGTAATAAGGGTTTTCTCTGTATATTGATTATTTTGAAGGCTTGATTAATTTCAACAAGATGTCTTGTGTCACTCAGGTACCTCAGGTACACTTACTCACTGACTTAATTTTTAGAGACATCCTCTAGTAAACACTCTCCTCTCTCGTTCTTGAATCGTTCAAACTAACCATTTGTAAGATATTTCACTTTTTTAAGAATTTCATCCCTCCAGTAAATAATTAAAAATAGTGATCCTGTAAGATTGTAAATTTATTTAATGTTTAACGGTTTGGTGTGCTATTACACTTTCAAATGTCCTATTGTCTTTAATATGCTCATTGAGTTGTGTGAAGTAGATACAGAAGATGACTTTCCTACATTATTGCGTTTATTATTATTATTATTATTCCCTTGGGTTCCGAGTGGAACATAGGCCTTCAACAACACACCTCCACTTTGTTCGATTTTCTGCTGTTCTTTTCAGCTGGGTCAATGACTGACCATAATCTCTCATCTCCTCCTCACACGATCTTTTCCATGTCACCCCCAGAGGTACAACACGTTGCTTTCCATTTGGGTTCCATTAGAGTAATGACCTGGCACGTGATGTCATTTGACGGTTTCCTCAGTGGCGTATGCTCACTTCATCTCTATTTTGTCGTACATATTCTTTTGTCGTTAATAAGATTGGATTTTAAGTAAACGAATCATCGTCACTTTCTTGAGCATTTTCCAATGCACTTAGGAAAAGTAGCAGTAAGGTTCATCAGGAGCTCTCTGAAGGTACATCTAGGGGACACAGAGAACCAAACTGAAAACAAAATTCAACTTCAACCAATCTATACAATGTACTAGTTAACATAATTCCCTTGAGTTTATAGACCATCTGATTGTTAAGGTTAGCTATCTAGAATCTCCAGCCTAATCTTTGTATTCAGGAAAACTTAACCTAACTCCAACCTTTCCAATAGTTTTCAACTTCAACTCGTGTACAACTAGAATAATTTTACTCCTTAATGACAATAAATAACTGTAAATGTTGTCATTATCATGAAATAAAATTGTAAATTTTAATCTAATTTTTTACGAGTAATTGCAAAACCGTAAACATCATACTTATCTAATAGTTACATCTCCTATCTACTCCAACACACCTAGTCACACATCCACATTGAATGACTGATTTTGTTATTAGATTATTACCCTTTGATTCACGTACTAAAACTTTGATTCCGTTAACCATAATGTTATAAATAACTTTAATATATGATATTAGATGGTTGGAGGTAATCGGCAGGAAGCCTTCGATCTAGGTTTCGTGCTAGTTGGCACTCGTCAGCAAGGCGTGTCTGCAACTTTGAAGGAACTGATGTCCCTTCTGAGATTCGAAGCCGCGTCACCCAGTGCTGCAGTAAGAGACGTTACCACTGAGCTATCCAGGCTTGCGACTGACCTCCTGTAGGACTCTATTGAATATTTTTGACTGCACACTCCAACCACCTAATACCAACAATTCACAGTGCACCGTAATGGTGAGCCACCTAGCATGGTGGCCACATTGCGAACATGACTGATAGAATTCAGTCTGCACCGAAGATATGACTAGACACATTACTGTAGTTACTGACTAGTGTGCAGTCAAAAATATACTATTATTCCCTCGAGTTCCGAGTGGAACATCGGCCTTCAACAATACACCTCCACGTTGTTCTTTTTTCTGCTGTCCTCTCAAGCTGGCCCCACGGTTGTCCATAATCTCTCATCTCCTCTTCACGCAATCTCTTCCATGTCACACTCGGAAGTACAACACGTTGCTTCCCATTTGAGTTTGATGTCATTTGACGGCCTCCTCAGTGGCATACGCCTGATCCATCTCTATTGTCTTCTGCATATTTTTTGAGCAATCGGCTTCTGGTTTGTTTGTTCCCAGCCAGAGTTTCTTGCTGCTAATTCTTTTTGGCCTGCCAGCCATTTGATCTTCAGCTGTCAGTCTCTTCAGCCAGTTTGTTGCTTTCCGCCGGTAAGTCTTAGAGTCATCCGCGCGCAAAATACAGATCTTCTACAGTCTTCTCATAGGTCAGTCCAACATATTCCTGTCTTCTCACTCCCTTAGCATAGTCTGACACATAATTGAGTCCACCACAATTGAGAATATAGGCAGCCAGCTCGTCTTACTCCTGTATTCACTTAGAACGCCTCACCGAGATTTCTGTTGTGGATCAACTGACACGTGGCACTGTCATATAGCGAGCTGTTGAATGAGGTTGACAAGGACTTGGGCACTACACATTGTAGTGTTGAAGCAGTTTCCAAATCACCTCCGGGTCAACGCTGACTATCGAAAGCCTTTTCAAAGTCGAATCCAAAAATCTTTCAACGTAGATATCATTTTAACTATACGAGTGCTATGCATATAAATGTTTATCTTTCAATCAGATTCATGGAAATGATTCAGTCAAAAAGAAACAATGTAATAGTATTCCTCATATTTAGTGATTAGAGGCAAAACAGTTATTTTTTTATTTCCTTCACGTTCCCCAGTGGAACATAGGGCTTCAAGCTAGTGGCTTAAAGTTTCTGTAGCAGTGTTTATTTTACAGGATGGGGCTGCTAGCCTCATGCCCAACCTTTCCTCTTCACCAGCATTATTTCCGTCTTAGCGAGGTAAAGGAGTGCGTCAGCCGGGGATTGAACCCAGGACCATGTGCATGTTTGACGAGCGTCCTAACCACTATGTCACCGACGCACCAAAACAGTTATATAACAGGCAAATTTACATAAGTCATTTACACTGCTGTGGTAAGGCTTCGACTTGACGATACCTTTACTGTCCTAGCAACATATATGCCTTTTTCAATAGTGTTTTAAACACTCCACTTTTGTATTGCCTACAACAGCGATATACATTCTCATTACTGTGTACAAACGAACAAGTAGCTGTAAGGATGAACAAAAAGAGTCATAAATGTCAAGTTCGTTTATACTTTGCGCTGATAAAATAAATTAATGCATTATACTTGAGATGTTATTACCATGGTAAGCGAGGATTATGTTCTGTTTATATATATATATATATATAAACGCTGGTGTTTTAGCTCATGATGAGTTTTTTTTTTAAAAACCCAGTTGAATAACACACATAGCTTTGTTGATTTTCTCCTTGTTGTATTTTTCTTTCTTTTGCTGACTGACAGAAAACATTTATTAAGAAACAAATAGTCCGCCATTTCCACATTTTAAAAATACAACAAAATGGGATAAGAATAAAAGAGTATAACAAGAAGGAAGAGAAAATTTGTTAGAACGCATATAATTGAGTTTATATATATATATATATTCACATATTTGTTTTAGATGATGATAATGTGCTTGTTTATTTAATTTAGTTAGAAGAGGATAAATTCATTGCCTTTTATTTTCATACAAAAACACGAGTTCAGTAGAAAACTGTTTTTAAGTATTCGAATTCATTGTTTTACTTCTACATAGAAATGGGTATATTTTATGCACCAGAAGAGATTACAGTTGTATCAGTATTTATGAAAGGTGCTTTGAAAGTAAACACAAGCTGGTAGATAATTCAATTCTAGATAACTTCCATCCACGAATTCGTGTTCTTTGAAGAAGTGGAAGAAATGGAATCTAGGATGCGCATTTCGTCCTCCCTAGTAGCATTTAAATTGAAGGATCGAGGTTTGAGTATTGACGAAATACAGCTAGATGGTTTTACCAAAATACGATAAAATACATGTCCTAGATTCTGCTGTTAGTCATCTTGAAGTTAAGGCGTTATCAAAGTGTACATGCTAAGAGGCAACATGTCAGCATGGACCGAGCATATCAGTTCGGTAAAATCAAACAATGGGGGGATTGAAAATGATTCCAAAAAATATCAAAAGAAGCTATGTACTCTGACTTTTATCAGTTTTGTTTATTTTCTATAATTGATGTATATGTATAATTAGAATTTAATTAGTGGATGGTGACTAGCAGTGGAATCCAGGGTGCGCATTTCGTCCTATTTTGGACTCGTCACCTGGA
This sequence comes from Trichobilharzia szidati, assembly GCA_944472155.2. Classification (NCBI taxonomy): domain Eukaryota; kingdom Metazoa; phylum Platyhelminthes; class Trematoda; order Strigeidida; family Schistosomatidae; genus Trichobilharzia; species Trichobilharzia szidati. The sequence continues at coordinate 134,492,541 of OX235271.1, forward strand.
TGTACCTGCATTCCCCGGTGGGTGATGATGTTCCCACCGGGGCTCGAACCCACTGCCCATAGTTTCAAACACCACTGCTAGTCCCCATCCACCAATTAAATTCTAATTACATGCCCAGATATTGTCAAAGCATCTGCATAAGAAGCCGACATGTCAACCTGAGACCGAACACTTCGGTCCAGTCAATCGAAGGGAAAATCTAAAATTCAACTGAATATATTTATACTATTGTTCATAATTTTACTTGAACATTATAATTTTGCCCCTTAGAAAATTCGATGACTACATGGGATTCATATTCATCGAATACTATGAAATATGCTCAAAGTAATTCATACCATTTCAACCAAGTCAGCTTTTCCCAGTTAAACTAATGTCTACAATGTTTTGTACAGTATTTCCAAACTAATGAGTAATCGGAAAGACAGAAAAGCCTTCTTCCGACAGATAGAAATTCATGAATGTAGTAACTGCTGGCTAACTGAACAGCAAATTGTAATTTATACTTACTACTAATAACATATTCACACAATAACTAATTATTTAGATTGGTTAAAATAGTTGCTCGAAAGAATCATATCTTTGTTTGTAAACAGTGAGGAATAAATTAATTCTAAATCCCGCCACTGTTAATAGTGATGAGCGTAATAAGCAGGTGGTGAGCAGAAGCACCACTACTGACTCAATGCAGGTGTGTGTAGGGGATAGGTGAGAAAATGTTGTAAAGGTTGCTAAAAGGAGTGGCAGTTATGTGTCTAGCCATTCCGAGATATTGGAGAAAATTTATAGCTGAAATGTATGTATTTGGTAATGTTGGTTTGTTTAACTGAGAAGATTTCATTGATTTTGTGGACACCATTTTCAGCGCCAACTTCGGTTTAAATCAGTTTAGTGTGAACAATGAAATAATTAAAAGAAGTATACTGTGTGGTTAAAACAACTTGACTAGTATTTTATTTACCAACCAAATATCAGTTATGAAAAGCTTAGATGAAGAATGCCGCTTCCATCAAAATTTCTTTGCTACTAACCCATTATGCTGTAATTTCCTTTTAAAGAAATCATATTCGTTCAGTGAAAGTGAAGTGTAACAGCCGGTATAAGCTGATATTTTATGTTACTGAGTAGTGAAACAATCACTAAAGTTGAGATGAAAGCCAGGGCAGACGAAAGGGTTTGGTCTATGGCCTCTAAGTATTATTACTATTATATAGATTAGTATACACAAAGTGTGTTTGTGATATTTTCTTCTAGCTACAAAAGTATGATGTCTATATATGGTCATAACAATTACTGTAACACTGCGTAAAATTACAGCATCATCTAAAATTTCCCTGTAACTTCATTTTAGGATTTCATCATGAACACCCCACTGTTCGAACCCAGGACCTACTGGTTACAAGGCCAGCTATCTCGTAGACTATTAAGCCAATGGGACCCAATTCAACCGTCTGCCCATGAATTGCAGCTTGTTCGATTTCACGATATAGTGCGACCTCTGGCAACTGTCATCACTGGTGAGTGTTTGTCCTGCTGTACCCCACTGGTCATGACTTTCCACTAGAACCCAAGTAATTACCTACCTACCAACACTTGGACTTTATTTTAAACAATTCGGAGCACGTTGTAACGGAAAGGGGCAAAAATAAAGTAAATTATGCTATTAAGTTTTAGTTTTCAGTCTTTTTCCTCTGGAGATATTTTCAGATAATTCCCTCCCTTTGAAATGTTAAATTTTTAGAATTAACATTTAAATTAACTCTACTAATGCTTAGCTTTCAGAGAGAGATGAGTCCATTTAATTATAATGACATTCGGAGAAAAATAGGCGAGCTGAAATACAATGATCCGGCTTACTTTATTTAATTCTGCTTATACGCTTTACATATTTCACAGTAAAAAGTAGTAGTAGTAGTAGTAATGGCGTTTGAAATTCTTTCCTGTTAAAATCACAGTGATTACAGAATAAAGAATTTGTCTAAGTTGTTAGTAAAATATTCTGCTGATGTATAATTTCCACTAACTTTTGTAAAAATTCATTCTCATCTCTTCTCTGAGTAAAGATTTTTATACTGTGAACTGACTAAACTCTTCTTAAATTTTCATTTTAAACTGACACAGACCATTTAAGCCGAAAAGAAATTCTAACAAAGGTATTTTTTTAGTTCTTGAATATGATTAAATTCCATGAAAGCTGAGTGACACAAAAATGAAAATAAAGGATCATTTTTATTCTTTAATTGTTTGATTACTCATTGTATCAACATATCAGTAGTATACAAGGGGAGGGGAGAAATTTGTAGCTCAGGTGGACGATTTCCATGTGGTTGCGTTCTCGAAGGTGAGAAGCTTAACTGAGAATGTTATATAGAAAGTCAATGAAGGCTTCACAATAAAAAACACCTAGGTCAAAGAATACAGCAATATCAATATCAATATTATGTCCATTAAATTTAACTGCCATCTGAATCCTGGAAACACAAACTTTCTAGCTAACGCATCTACTTTATGCGAATAAGAGGAGATACTTGGTATGCAATCAATATTTGGCATAATGTAAGAAATTTTATTAGTAAATGAAGAAAAAGGGATGAATCGAGCCCTTAGTTTTGTTTCGTCTCTTCACTTTGAGTCATTTTTCTATTCTACTCACATTTAATGGTTCAATCTATCATCTCACATGCGAAAAAGTGATAAATCATTGAAAATGGAGAGGAGAAGAAAATAGGTGGCCAATAGATAAATTATTACAGAAGTGAATATAATTCCGGCGATGGTATACACCGACATAATACTGATGAGAAGATAATAACGAAAAGTTAAAAAAAAACACACACACAATAAAGATCAGTAAGCTGGATATGTTAACACAACTTTAACTCCTTTTTTAATACAGTTGTGCATAGTGAAGCAAAGGTTCATTACGTTTCAGTGTGAAACAAATTCTAGCTACTGTTTTATCGTTAATTAAGGACCATTGATCCCTACTTGGATTTTCATAAAAAAACACGAAAGAAGTGCAAAGAAGACATCAGTATAATACAGTAAAAGAAATAAATATTCTACTCATTATCGTGCATTGGTGACACAGCGGTAGGATGCTCGTCAACCGCGCACGTGGTTCGGGGTTCGAGCCCTGGATAACACACTCTCTTACCTCTATAAGCCAGTAATAAGACTGGTAAAGAGGGTAGATTAGGCACGGGGCTAGCAGCCCCATCCCGTAAAAATAAATGCCACTGCCACCGAAACTTCAAAGCTCTAGCTTGAAGCCCTATGTCCCACTGGGAACTTAAAAGGAATAAAAAAAGTACTCACTCACAAATAGGTGGCGAATGTTATAAATCTAACTTCTGTTTAAAGTCAGTTGAAAGAAGAAAGTATTTTGCTTGCGGTATAAAATAAACTTCATATAAGGCGTCGAGATTTTCAGCAGGTGTCGAATCCAGATGTTGGCCCTCTCAGTATATGTTAGCACAAATCAATTAACGTTATAATAGGGGGACTCATTCTGCCGTCTAAATTGAGGATCTATTATACCAATAATCAAAATACTTGGTGTGGGATTCAAACCTTAGTAGAAATAGCAACACCCATAAAGAAAAAACAAATCCCGCTGACAAGCTTTAAACGCAACAGAAACTGTGTCTATGGCATTGGAATCTAGCTACCAGTAAACAAAGAAGTTTATAATGTTTGTGACAAATAGCATATTTAACACTTTGTCATAATTCACCTCTCAGTCCAAATTCAAAACTTTGCTAGTCCACTTTAACACTTATTGAACATTGAATGCTGACAATTTTCAAACAGTTGGTGTATCTACTGTAATAATATTTAAATATTCAAACAGTAATTATCTAGTCAAGTTTGATGCCTGTCATCTTTGTTAGTGTACAAAACTGTGTCATAAACTTTATTTACCGAAATGTGATAAGTCTAACTAAAGTTTTAACTAGTAAAGAGATTTTAAATGTGAAATGGTGCAAATAACAATATCCCGGTTGACTGGTTGTTAATATGAAGGAAGTGCACCATGAAACATATTTTGAAAAAAATGGTCGAAACACCCAAGAGAGAAAGCTGAGGCGTAGTTACTTTCAGAGTCTAAATAAGCAACTGTAAGTCTTACCGTTTGGGATGAAAATCACAGAATATTATTTAACCTGATCTTAAAGCGAGGATAAAGTTTCCTTTGAGGATCTAGATATGTTTGATGTATAAACTGTAATGCGTTTTGTTTTACCAGCAGCAATAAATGTGCCACTATAAATAATGATGAAAGGATTTATCAGAAGTCCATTTTTTCAAGATAATCCGAGATCTAAGAATCAAATCTTGGATTTCATTCTAAGTCAATATCATAGAAACAACAAGAAATAGAAATATTTCAGAAACGGAATAATACTTAGGTATGTTTAAGCGCGTCATTTGAAGTTATTCGAACGTATTCAGTGATGTTATCCCAAGAGATTTCAGTCATAGAAAGTTAAAGACAAATTACTTCCAGTAAGCCATAAATTTTAAATGTCCAGCGGAAAATCAATAAACTTGACATTGTGTCAAGGATAGTTAACAAAGACAGGTATGGAATTCTCAATTTTCAAAATTACCGGTCAGTCTGATAACAGGTTAGTTAACCGTTTAATTAGGCTTATGAATCATCCTTTCAACTTGATTTTATGAGCTTTTGCTGAATAGAAGAAATAAGATAAAATCAAGCATACTAGGTTTCTTATCATTCGAACAAACAGTTTTTATTTCAACTAAAATCCTGCAGTATGCAGGCAATCCTAGTTAAACCGAAAGTCATCAAATCACATAGTTTAATATTAGTGTATTTATAACCAACACAAAAAAGTAAACACTAAGCAGAGTAAAAGAGAAAATTGTGTCGTAATAGATAAATTTGCAGTTTGAACAAGCGTGACTTAAGCATTTAGAACAGATGAAGTATTTTTAGTCAATTTGTATTTGGTGTGTAAATATTCTCACTTGTGATTTTTCTTCACTTTAGAACACTTTTAAATCATGGTAGATTTTTTCTAGAACAATGGAGGAAAACTACCAAAATTAAATTCTGCCAAACATTCCACAAACACTTCCTAACCGTATCCATGTATGCATGAGTTGTTAGGTCTAATTTTTTTACAAGCTTAAGTTCTATTCTGAAGACACATATGAATCTAAGAAACATTATTGTGATTACTACAACTTCAGAAAGGTGTTAAGCACACTTTTTTCGGGACACATGGGAAAAGTCAGTGAAAGAATGGCATGTGTATCTCCAATTTTCAAAAAAAGAGGAAGGAGGAAGGATGCGTGTATATGCAGATAAAGATACTACAACAGCTGGTCAAATAAGACTTGTATATATGAATGAAGAGAAAATGAACATTAAGCAAGTAATGACATTTCAAACTAAGTTGCTAGGTACTGCAACTGAATGCCCATAAGTTAAGGACATGATCAATCGGACAATATCAGAATACCTCGAACTCCTACTCACCCTCAAAGCAGAATAGATGTCTTCGCTTCAGATATGCTAGACCTCAAAAGTTGCAAATTTCTAGTACAACCTCAGAAAATCCATTCGGTAGCTGGTCAATAATGAAAAAGAAGCTCACAAAAAGGCATGGAGATATAAGGGATTATATTGCGTAAAAGTCCCTCACTTCCAGTATTCCAGGGTTTTATGTTTTCCGCACAATTGGTGGAACAGCAGAACTGTAAACTGAACCTACACAGATTAAGTTCAATTTATACTATGCACGACTTTAAGTAATATCAACACTTAGAATAAACTTATTTAATACAATTTTAGATGCGCATCCTGGATTCCACTGCTGGTCACCATCCACCACTTCACTTAGAATAAACCTTAGAAAACGTAAGCAGTCAACTATTATTAACAATGTAAATTTGACACTATTCATCGTAAACAAGAATCGCGCTTAGTCAGATGAATAATGATGAAAACATTTCATTTATAAGTAAACTATCTTGCACACCTAAAAGCTTCCACGCATAGTGTATGCTAATGTTTATCTCTGAAATGCTCGTTTGGAAGACTGTCTACACTGATACGGGAAATCAAGCAAAGCTTTGATAACTGCATCATGAAGACTAAAAGTCTGGAAAGCGAGATACCATATCTGGCTAATAAAATCTGTAGTCTAAATATTACATCTGTCTATCTAGGTGTTCTAAGCTCCATTATCCATATGCATTCTAATATTCGGGATCAATAACATGAACTACCCAATAGAAAATCTAGTTGAAAGAGATTTATCAAGTATATTTCACCACAACAAATGAAGACAAAATGATTTCCGGATAACCATTTCAATTATGCGTTTTGCAGACTATTTTAATTTAACTAGAATTAAAATGGATGAGAAGTACTACAGCTTGTTGGAAAGGTTTGAAGGCAACTATTATTACTGACAGGTAAAAGTTCAAGGGAATGTTGAAAACTTTACAAATATTTATTTAGATTGCTTTTCGAGTTTGACCATGGATTGATAGCAGTTAGTAAACCATTGAAAACCAGAGAGTACTGTAAAGAGTTGTTTCATCCTAGTTTTGAAATCATCGACTGCGCTCACTCAATGAGGTACGATCTCAGGACCTTTCGGTTACAAGTCAAGCTCGCATACCATTCAGCCACTGATACCAATTCGTGGTTAAACTCGGAAAACGAGTCAAAACGTTATAAACCAACTCTTGAAAATTAATCTGATGCTCGCTAGTGACTTGTTACAGGATGGAGTTCCCTGGAGTTCTAGTGAGCAGTCGTGACCAGTGAGGTCCATCCAGTCGGGATTGAGGATGGATTTTCCGCCGATGACATTGGCTGGTAGTCACGCTAAAATCACGAATTGGTAGGAATCGCAATTCATGGGCCATTGGATCGGGTCCGAGTGGCTGAATGGTACATGAGCTCGCCTTGTAATCGGAAGGTCCTGATTTCGAACCCTGCTGGTGGGTCTGCACTGCAGATGATTCCCAAACTAAGATGAAACAACTTTCTTCAGTACTCCCTCGTTTTCAATTGTTTTCTAACTGATATCAATCCGTGATCAACTCGTAAAAACAAATCTAATCCTTACAAAGCAACTCTTGAAAATATTTAGATTGTGTTCAGTTCTAAACACATATGGATCGAAAAGAAACAACCTTAAGTTTTTCAGAAAGTAAACTGCAATCGGAGTGCATCAGTGTAATATAGTCCGACTATCAGCTCCTTCCTAAGTCAATAATAAGAGCAGCGTAAATGCTACTTTTAAGTTACCAAGAAAAGATCATATCTGAGTATTTTGCTCTATTCATAATAGAGCATTAGATTCTAAGTTGATATACTTAAAACGACTAGTTTGCTTCCTATTTCTATCAAAGACATTATTTGAAATGGTTGTATGCCGAAACCACTATAGCACTTAAGTATCAGAATCAACGAAGTCAATATTCAGTAAACATAGTTATCAAAAAACAAAACAAAACAAAAACAGTCAGATCTCAAGTGAGCAAAAAGAATCCTACGAGATACTTACTCTTTTCTGTGTGATGAAGAAGCTCTTCGTGGTCCTTCAAATGGTTTTTGTTGTCTTGATAAGTAATATTTAATATCCTTTTCAATCGCTTTTCTACAACCTGAACACTGGATAAAATTCAAGTCCATTTGAAGATAATCTGTGTATGATCTTGCATACTTTTGATTTGTATAATATGGGTGTCGTTGATGTTCAGGAGGAGGGTGTACTGTGTAATGACTAGAATCATTATAATGTTGTGGTGTATTATCATCATTTATTTCACCTAGTGTAGGATCTAAGTATTGTTGAACAAATGGTTGTGAATACTTTGATCTTTCTTTTTCTGTGATTTGAGGTTCATCGTTAGAAGATGATTGCAGTAGAAGTGGTGGTTGTTGTGATACAGTCGGTTGATTTGCACGTCTAGATGATGATGAAGAACAACGATGGTGTGATTTAGTCTTTTGTGATCGAGCCTTGTTTGAAGGCACTTTTAAATTCAAATTCTCCACAGGTATGGATTTAGCACTTATCTCGCCATGCATACCAGACGTTGAACTCAAAACGGTCGTTGATGGTTTTGATACGGAACGACTGGAAGTAATTGGTTCTTTACCTGGACCAACAAAAGAGTAATCGTAGAAATGAACTAAATACAGACGTAAATGCATATAAAGTTAAGTTTTTGATTTTTTTTTGTATTCCTTTACGTTCCCAGTGGAATTTAGGGCTTCAAGTTAGAGGCTTGAAGTTTCGGTAGCAGTGGTGTTTATTTTTACGGGTTGAGGTTGCTAGCTTCATGCCCGTCCTTCCCTCTTTATCAGTCTTATTACTGGCTTAGTGAGGTAAAGGAGTGCGTTGGCCAGGGAACGAACCCTGGACCACATGTGTGATTGGCAAGCATTCTACCACTGTGCCACTGACGTAAACTCGGAAGTTTACGCATTAATAATTGATAAACTTACCCCATTATTAAGAAGCTGACTGGATACAGGGATAAGATTACAGTCGTCATGTCGTTTAGGTAGTTCACCTAATTCAGGCTGTTTTGAGTACTACTCCATTAGTTTGTTGTGTACTGAAATAGGTTACTATTAAGAAGCATTCTCGACAGTTTTATTCAGTTTGCTGTTAACAAATCAAGGAAGATAATTATTTTCGTCTTACAAATTTAATCTGAAACGGTATGCCCTAGGCAGGCGTATAGACACACACTGAGAAGACCGTTAGGTGACATCACGCACCAGGAAATCGCAAGAGTAAAACTCGAATAAAAGACGATGAATTGAGTTTCCGAGGGATGAACTGACGAGGATATCATAGCAAAGATCAGGAAAGCAAAGCAAGCTTTCATTACTCTCAGGTCTGTGTGGAGGTCAACAACTCTCAGCATCAAAAATAAGATCCGGATTTTCAACTCCAATGTGAAGTCAGTGCTGCTCACTATACGGATCAGAGACTTGCACTGCGCGTCATAAAGAGCATCTCAAACAAACTACAGACCTTCATTAACAGCTGTCTTCGCTTAATACTCAAGATCAGACGGTCAGAAAGGATCAGCAATAGGGACCTGTGGGAGCGAACCGACCAGGAACCGAGTGTGCAACAAATAGGCAGGAAGAAATGGAGATGTATTGGCCATACTCTGAGGAAACCATCAAGTGACATCACTAGACAAGCCATTGCTCGAGTGGAACCCGAAAGGGAAGCGGCGAGTTGGTGGTCAGTGCAAGGGTGACTTGTAGGAGGTCATGTGAAAAGGAGATGAAAGTGTGTGGGCAGACTTGGAGCCACGTGAAAACTCTGGCAGAGAACCGAATGCAATGGAGACGCGCGGCTGAAGCCCTATGTTCCTCTAGGAATTAAAGGAAATAATAGTGGGTAGTCATGGCGCCAGCTAAAAGCGACTGCAGAGAACAGTGTAAAATGGCGATTAGCTATCAGAGCCCTCTGTTCCACTCAGAACTCAAGGGAATAATAATAAAATGATCCTAGGTAACAGTATTGAACGAAATAGGAATACTACTGTCTGTCCGTTTGTAGCTTTCATCTTCCTACAGTACGATCGGTAGGTATATAGGTTTGGAAGAAAAAATTTCCAGACTAGTAGTGATTAGTTCATTATAACGTTACATTACCAACCAACCTAATTAAACTTTACAATAAACAACTTCCTTTGCATTAGAGTGACTGTCGTTTTTGACAAGGAGTGATAACAACTACGTGACAGTTTAAATTACCACAACTAACAATGGAATATGAAAAAGTCGGCTAACAAAAAAGTGATTCTAAGATGGAAGTAATTTTATCAGAAGTTATAAAATGATTCTAGACAAAGTAGTTAGTTGTATTTTGAATTACCAGCTGGAAAGAGCGTTAGTTAGGCTACTATGGTAAATTTCAACTTATCACAAATCGCCCACAGTAGCTGTTTATGATTATGGAGGAAAATGGTTGACATTTCTGTGTACGTTTCAGGATGAAAAGTAGACCAAGTACGAACTGATGAGTAATCTCTCCAGAAATGTTTCTGAAGGTAATAGATCACGTTACTTGTTATTTTCCTCCTACTTCATACCTTTCGGGTGAGCATTTGATTAAATCAGATGCAAAAGAGGTTATTTTAATAGCCCGGAAAAGTGACGAAAGGAAAAGTTAGAGTAATTTCACTAAGCCAATCAATTAAAAACTCAGTTCTTCGACAATAAATGACAACGTTGTAGAATAAATGCAAACAAAACACTGTTGTTGTGAGTGCAGTCATGCTTGGATGTCGAACTCTTCTGACAATTTGACGAGATAAATAAGAAAGTGTTCAAATTCCATCACAAGCATTGAATACTTTTCTAATCATTTTTAGCACATATTTAAGTCGTCTTCCATAAGGAATGAGAAAAACCTCGAAAACTTGGTAAGAAAATGAATAAAAACCATCTAAAACTATTTGGAGAATTCAAATCTAGGGGTGAATCTGGTTAATTTTTTATTTCTTCTTTTACTGTCAAAAGAAATGATGCCAAGAACGATATCTGAGCAACTAAGGATGACAACAAGTAGACCATTGGAGACAGGCTCATCAGTGTATTTACAATACACACAAAAGCCACAAAGCCAAGGTATTGTTAAGATAGACTATACCATTCACTTTTGCCATTTTTAGTTCTCACCAGAGTTTATAAGTGAATCTTTGTCTACAGAGTTATAAGGTTGACATATTGCCTACTTCAGTTCATTTGGAGCATAACTCGCGAGAAAAAAAGATTTGCCTGACAGTGAATTATGCTCAGATTTTGCAATATTTTGGTACACTTTCTGAAGTCATATCCCACATAAATTTTTATCAAATCTCACTTTTATCTGATTCTTGTATTTAGTGCTGGATAACAGTTGACTTCATGTCATATGTCAGGCAGATAGTTTTGATGTTGACAGGCAAAAAGATGCATGAAGTAGATTGATGACGCTTTGAAAAATAGTGGCTAATTTTTAAATTATTTATGAATAGTTTTCAAACTGTTAGATGAGATGGTGGAATAAACTTGATTTCCGTATTCGTTCTACTGTCTAGTTTGTTCGATGAGAGAGCTCATGTTGACAGATACCAGATTATGCAGAACTACTCTTCACTGTGTGTATCATTCTGAACTGTCGATGGAATTCGCTTCAGTAGCATTGATATCCAACTGTCTACAAAATCCAAAACTACGCTGAAAGTAGCTGAGCTAAATAAAGGTGATAGAAGTACCTTTAATTTCAAGTGTCGACTGAATCTTCCATGGGTGTTGAACAAATAAATATCATCATAATGTGATGTATTTTAGTTATTGATAGATAAGTGATTTCATTCCAACCAATATTTGTAACTATTATCAAGGCGAACTCGACTAAGCAGTATGCCGCATCTTTTTTGTACACCAACATCACTGATGTATATTTCACTGAAGAGTATGGAAGCAGGATCTAAGTGTAATTGTTTATGTTTCATAAAAATACCGGTCACATAATCTGTCTTCTTTCAGATGCTGCATTATTAATATCATTGTTCCCTTGAGTTCCAAGTGGAACATAGGGCTTCAGCAACACATACCCACTTCATCCTGTCTTCTACAGTCATATTTCAGCTTGGACCACGATTACCCATAATCCGTTATCTCCTCCATGTCACCCTCGAAGCCACTTGTCGCTTCCCATCGGGATTCCACTCGAGCGATGGTCTGCACTTAGTGCCATGTCATTCGACGGTCTCCTCAACCTATGCCCGATCCATCTCCATTTTCCTCTATGTATTTGTTGAGCAATAGGCTCTTAGTTGGTTTGTTACCAGCCAGAGTTTATTTCTGCGAATTCTTTCTGACTATTTTATCTTCAGTATGGAACTAGCCAGTGAAGGCAGTTGTGATAAAAGCCTGTAGTGACCTGTTGGGAATGCTTTTCGTGACACACAGTGCAAGTTTCTGACCCATATAGAAAGACTAACTGACTGCAAATTTGTGTTGTAAATCCGAATCCTGTTCTTTATACTAGTAAGTGAAGAAAATTTCCAAACTCGTTTCAGGTCGATGAACATATATCTTGCCTTCCTGAATCTGACTGGTTTTGACATCTTCATCCGTTCCGCACATGGTTGAAACCGTGCTTCCTAGATAAGTGAAGGAAGTCACTTCATTCAAATCACTAGCGTTGATGGTGATTGGTAGTGGTTGTTGCTGTTGCTGTTGGATGGTTATCTTCATCACCTCCGTCTTCTCCATGTTCACCTCGAGTCCTGTCTTCCTTCGCTGACAACCTCTTCAGCCAGTTTGTTGGTTTTCGCTTGCAAGTCTTCGAGTTTTTGTGATATTAAACATAAGCAATCCATACGCGAAATCCAGATCTTCTGGAGTCTTCTTATCGGTGGTCTTCTCACTCTCAGTGCACAGTCTGATGCATAACCTAGTCCAGCACAACTGAGAATGTCATCGGTGATAATAGACAGCCCTGTCTGCACTCCTTTACCTCACTAAGCCAGTAATAAGACTGGTAAAGAGGAAAGGCTGAGCATGAAGCTAGCAAATCTATCCTGTAAAAATAAACACTGCTACAGAAACTTCAAGCCTCTAGTTTGAAGCCCAATGTTCCACTGGGAACGTGAAGGAATAAAAAAAATTTTTGACAAAATGCGACTTAATTTTAGAATGTAAATGAATGAGGTAAGTTAACTTAGTAGATTTACTATTCCCAAGTAGGATCACTTTATAGTTAGTCTGTCAAATTCAAAACTTATCATTACTATTCTTTAGATTCTTTCCGTTTTACTTCCTAAAAATATCAATAAGTACTTACCAGTATTTTTCTCTGACTGATTACCGGAAACAATCCATGACGTATCCATAACTTGAGCAGCACTTTTAGAATCGTAAATTGTCTTTGACTTTTGTACAGACTGTTTTATTTCGTCACAGTAATGTCCTGAATTGTATACTTTGATATTATTGTTGGCATTTTTATTATTAATATTACGTCCAATGATAGGCTGACCGTCAGAATAATTATTCGATACTGAATTTGAACTGAAACTGTTTGATATAGAATCAAATGATCTACTGAAATTGCTTGTTGCAACAGCCTTGAATAAAAAAATAATATATGAATAAAACACAGTTGTATGCTTGAAAAAAAGATATTTCGGAGTACTTTTCTATACTTCAATAAATTAGAAAAACAGGGTTGCTTTCTTTTCATCTTTCTTCTGAAAATTGACAATTTCAACCAGCTATGTAGTGATCGCTTCTAGTTTAAAGATATTTTCTTATAACTCTAGCATGAATTCCACTTCGCTGATCTTGTTTAAGTAGTTAGTGACTTAAACAGCCTACTGGTAAAATGTCAAGCCATACTGATTAAAATCTCAGACACAATGTAAATTCTCCCAAGTTTGCATGTATTTTTAGGCGATGAGCCTGAACAAGTATATTGTTAATAGATTTCTGCTGACTGACATTGATTATCAAATAACTAAGCGAAATGACCCTAATGTCTGTGATCTAGAAGTAATGGTATATATGCTTTGTTCTTATTTCCCACTTAGCTATAGACAATTTCGGTAGCTCGGATAAGAAATCGTTCCAAAAATAAAATAGGCTTGAAAGCATAGCGAAGTCAGATATGTCTGTGTGATTTAAGAATATTTTATTACTTAATTTAAATTTATTCCCTATTGTTTGAATGGAATATAGGTCTTCAGACTTCGGGATTCTAGTTTCACTAGCAGCGGTGCTTTTTTTACAGAGTGAGGTTGCTAGCCTCACACCCGACCTTCCTTCCTTACCAGGCTTACTACTGGTTAACTGAAGTTTAGGAGAGCATCGGCTGGGAATCAAACTCCGGAGAGTGTAGGGCGTGTCTACCAAGTATTCTACTCCTGGACCACCGATGCAACGATTTAAGAATACTTCATATATATACACTTCAGTATATTAGATGACTGAAGGCAATAGGCAGGAAGTCATCGATCTAGGTTTCGTGCTAGTTGACAGTCACCAGCCACCAAAGCATATCTGCAATCGAGAAGGAACTCATTTCCCTTTTGAGATTCTAACCAGCGTCACCCAGTGAGTACTGAAGTCAGAGACGTTACCACTGAACAATTCGGGCTTGCAGTCGACCTCTTGTATGACAGTATTGGATATTTCTTTTCATTGTTCACTAGTCAGTAGCTAGTGTAGTGTGTCATCAACAAGGCGTATCTGCAACTAGCATGAAACCTAGGTCAAACTGGGCTTACCTGTCGATTGCCTCCAATCATCTAATACCAACAATTCACAGTGCACCGTGATGGCGAACCATCTAGAATGCTGGCCACATTGCAGACGTGACAGAGATAATTCGGTCTGCACCAAACAAAGGACTGGACACAACCGCATTACACTAGTTACTGATTAGTGTCCCATCAAAAAAAACTCCAGCATTGAAAATGAAGAAAAATTGTTTCTGCTAACTATTTCTTGATATTACTCCAAGAAGTGTACGGAGTTTTCACAGTCTACCATTTTTACATTTCTGAGAATTGCCTGATAAATTCAGTGTAAGCATTTAGGCCTAATTTATAATTAGTCACTGATATGGAACAGAAAGATCTCAAGGTATAAGCTTTTTCCACTAAAACTTACAAATGGTTCAATAATAATAATATTAATAATAATAATTTCTCTGTCGATTCTGCTTATACACTTATCTATTTCCAATGGACACATAAGAAATCTAATATCAGTAAATGAATAATCCTTTATAATAAATAAATGCGCATGTCGGATAAAAAGGCGATATATACATACATATATACGCAAAAGTATGTTTAAATAGGTAATAAACTGATTTGACTTGATGATAATTAATTTTTATGATTACTATTCATTCCTATTATTTTATGCAGTCTACAACTAGTAGACGTATACAATCGGATAGTAGATTATTCAAAGAAGAAGCTTTGATCCTTCTTTATTTTTTCAGTGCTATTCATCTTATTATTATTAGTAGTATTATTAATGAAGTATGCTTATTCGCCTCATTTTACTTATTAATGTTGTCTTATTCATTTCTCTCTCTTGCTCATTTCGTATTATGATTATTACTTTATCCTATCAACATTTCTTATTCTTTTCACCCCTTCAATCAGAATAGCTCACTATCCGAAAAGCTAATTAGATTATACGCTTAGCTATCATTATTAGTTATCTTAGCAGGCAAAAAGGAAAAATACAGCGAAGCATATTTGTTTGTTTTCTCTTATCTTATTGACGAACTTGATGATGATGATGATCATGATGACGGTGACGGTAACGAGGAGTAGGATGACGAGGATTATCATTACTATTATTAATAATAATACTATCGTTATTACTCCTTGTATTACTATCCATTTGTCAAAAACAATCATGTTATATATATATATATTCTACTTAAAGTAACTTTTGAAACAAGAGAAATGACAATGATACACTCGGTTTATCAGTTACTCATCAACAGTAGCAAGTGTTTACTTAAAAAACAAAACAGCGTTGGTATTTTAAAAGGAATAACAAACAATAGGAAACATGAAACGAATGGTTGGCATCTTTGAGAAATATCATTTTCAAGTAGGAGATGGCAATAAAATACTTCACTTCAAAGCGTATATCTCTCAGCTTATAGTTAATTATAAGTCTTTTCAAAACTTGTTTTATCAGTGAGGCCCTTAATAGTTTGAAGTTATGTTCAGAAATCCGATGTCAAGTGAAATTTATGAACAGTTAGCTTATTAACCACATTCTTTTGTGAATAAAAGACGGATGCTGGGATCTGAGACGATGTGAAGATGCACCCTATGATCTGTTCATCAAGCTTCAACAAAATAAACAGTTATTCGCTCTAGTGCATTGGTAGAAAGTGTTCAGATAATTCCTGTCGCATGAAAACAACCCTCTATAGGCGGCATCAGCCAACAGCAGAATTCTAATAAACATTTTTCAATGCCCCAAGTGACAAAAATAAGTGAAGCCTAGTTGAGATTGTTAGTGTTTCACCAATCATTGGCTATTTACCACTAATGTAGCGTTTAGAGGAATTCGATTTTTTCAACCCCTTGTTGTCATGAAGAGTATTTTTGCAAATCACTTTAAATTATGAAGATTCCAGTCGTTCATGCCCCAAGTTTTTATCAACCTCATTTAACCACTGGCTATTTGACAATGATACATGTTAGGTGTTGCACAATGGAAAATTCAGAGAGATGTTTGAAGTGGAGACAAGTGTAAGATAAAACTACCTATTATCACCAATGATATTCTTGATTGTGGTGGACTGAATTATGCGGAAGACCGTACACAGGGAGTGAGAAGACAGGAACACACCGAATACTGATAAGAAAACTCTAGAAGATCTGGATTTCGCGTGTGGATGGCTTATGTTTAATGTCACACAAACTCGAAGACTTACAGGCAAAAACCAACAAACTGGCCGAAGAGGTTAGCAGCGAAGGGAGACAAGACTCTAGGTGAACATAGAGGTGATAAGAATAACCATCCAACAGCAACAGTATCAACAACCAGTAACAATCACCATCAACGGGAGTGATTTGAATGAAATGACTTCCTTCACTTATCTAGGAAGCACAGGTCAACCACAAGCGAACGGAAAGGATAAAGATATCAAAGCCGGCCAGCCAGAATCGGAAAGGCGAGATACACCTTCATCAACCTGAAACCAGTTTGGAAATATTCTGCACTCGGCCAGCATGAAGAACAAGATTCTGATTTTCAACGCCAACGCGAATTCAGTCAGTCCTTCTATGAGGGTCAGGAACTTGTATTACGTGTCACGAAAGGGATTTCCAACATCCAACTGCAGACTTTTATCAACAGCTTCCACCTTCGCTGGCTGGCTCCATACTGAAGATCAAATGGCCAGGTGGCAGGCCAGAAAGTATTAGCGACGAGAAACTCTGGTTGGTAACAAACCAACCAAGAACAGATTGCTCAAAAAATGTGTAGGATAAAGTGGAGATGGATCGGATATACGTTGAGGAGATCGTTGAGTGACATCACACTCAATGCAGGCCATCATTTGGGTGGAATCTCAATGGGAGACGGTAAGTGGGTCGTCGCTTCGAGAGTGACGTGGAGGAGATCGTGTGAGGAAGAAATTGAACGAAGTGGAGATGTGCTGTTGAGGACCTATCTTCCACTCGGAACCTATGAGAATAATAATAATAAAACAACAGTCCCTCGTGAAAACATCTTAATAATTACTTAATGTGTTTGAAAAAATACATTTCCTAATGGCGTGCAATTAACCAAAATTATTTTGTGGGTGTAGTTAATCAATTAATGATTTCCTGAGTGAAAGATGAGTAAATTTTGATGAACAAAGAATTGTTCCTTCCATTTGTATGCTAGTGATATGAATGGCGACCGTAGATAACAAGAAGTTTTCCATGGGAATTCTTAACGGATAAATTGAACACTGAGGTGTGACTGAGTATTCACCTATAAAGGTGATTCATTCGTTTATAATCCCTAGCCTAACTTATGACTCTTATGGTCTAAACTTTTGAGTACGCTTCATTTCATTTACTACTAACCTGAAGAGTTATATCACAAAACTACAAGACTGACAATAAACTATCCTAGACAGTTTTAAAGGTATTACTGATGTTAGTTCTTGTTGGTAACACTGAAACAGCTGATACTGACATTTCACAAAATCACCCAGTGTTAGCTTAGCTAATACTGGAATACACTTTAGGCATTATTCATATTCACAGAATACAAATAACGTCCAGTCAACAGGAATGTAAATGAGAACTGAAAATTAAAATAGATTTAACAGTAATATAGTCGAAAATTCCCTCATTTCACTACTCACCTTTACAAGTGTACATTTTCTCGATAGAGGTGGTTGATTAAGGCATTCTGTTTGTTTATTAATTATTTCACCGGTCATTTTGTTAGTTGACTGTTCATTTTGCACAATACTAACACCACCAGATGTAACAATAGCACTAGTAGGAATCGATAAAGAGTTATTAGTTGTTGAGGAGAAATTTGATTTACGCGCTATATGCAATATCACTTTATCAGGGAAATGTTGTAACATACGCATAGCCTGTGTAAGTGTATGACCATTATGCAATGTGATACCATTTATCGCTAATATACGATCCCCAGGTTGAATTAAACCACATTCCCCACCAGGATCACCAGGATTGATTGAATCAATTAGAACTGGGATATCTGGTGCATCATCAGTTCCGCATATTGTAATACCCCAAGGACAATCAGGTGATTTTCGTCTTAATATCACTTGTACAACATTCATATCAGGTTCTAAAAACAAAAGGCAAAAACAAATAAAATCCAATTTATTCATCTTAGAGATTTATTAGAATCATAAAAACCTATCATCTTTTAGATAGTCATTTCTTTGTACGAATACCTGAGCTTCAGAAAAGATAACTCACAATGATGTAATTAGATTCAACTTTATTGAAAACAAAGTTTTGTTTATAAAATAATAATAGATTCTCTGAATATGATAAAGTATCCACTCAAAAGCCTAAGGTCTTGTTATGACTTGGAACAAGTTAATCAATCATTCTGAATAGCATAATTTTGTGACACTTCATCCTCGGAGACTTCTCAAATCATATATAGAAATTAAAATCTGTGTAATTAATCTCACACACACACACTCACACTTTGATGTGACTTTGCAACTTAGTTGAAATTTGCATACTGTATTTTGAGATAACTGGAAAACACTCAAAATTTAACAATACGTGTATAACTGGTTGGGGATTTCATCATGAGCTGGCATCAGTGAGACAACCATTGGAATACCTACAGGGAGTAATGGACAACTGTTTTGTCCTAGTTTGAGACCCTTCCCAGTACACACCCGTCGCCAAGTTTCGAACCCATGACCACCTGGTTGCAAGGCCAGCGTGCTCGTAGACCATTAAGCCACTGCAACCCGATCCAATGGCCAGCCCACGAATTCTAACTTCTGCCAATTCAAGACATAACGTGACGATTTTGTAATGTCTTCTTCAATGAGTTACTGCCTCGCCTTCGACCTGCTGTACCCTACTGATCACGGCTTCCCACTAGAATCCCAGGTAACTGCCTGAATGTGGCCAGTCGCTAATGAGCATCAGATCAATTTTTAAGTATTGGTTTTGTAGAGCTTTTGTTTGATGGGTTGGAGAATTTCATCACGTGTATTTTTTACTAAATCATGATACTTATTGATCACTATGGAAATTTTTATAGACAAGTTCTAATGAACAGCAGAAGCTTGACAGACAAACTTGTAAGCTTTATTGACATAAGGCTACCTAAAGTAGCTTGTGTGTTGTGCTAAACTAAAGAGACATCAGTGTGCAAAAAGACTAAACTGAAATCAAGCCTCTTGGTGCTTGTTACTAGGGTGCATTTGCAATCACGAGAAAACCCATGTAAACCTGCGACTTGAACCTGAATCGCACATATTCTACTACTAAGCGTTTCAGGTTAAGGTTGATGCTTTTCAGGTAGGAATTATATATACAAAGAAGTCATCGAACATTAACCACTGCGGCTTTCTAATTAAGTGTGTGTTGTTGGAAATCTATGATTCAAGTGGGCAATACACACCAAAGTGTCAAGCACCCCTGTGTCCCTTATATTTCCCATAGATTTTGTAAAACATATATATAACACTTGACAACTGCAGTGAATACGAGTCGGGAACTAGTTAGCAAACTTCATTTTTATGAGGACCATTCAGGTAAAGGGAATTAGTATGGGATA
Organism: Trichobilharzia szidati; assembly: GCA_944472155.2. Classification (NCBI taxonomy): domain Eukaryota; kingdom Metazoa; phylum Platyhelminthes; class Trematoda; order Strigeidida; family Schistosomatidae; genus Trichobilharzia; species Trichobilharzia szidati. The sequence goes on from OX235271.1 coordinate 134,512,381, forward strand.
CACTGGCTTACAGTTAGGTACTTAGGCTTGGTGGATAGTTTCTGATGCTTCATTTATTTCATAGTATTAATCCTTTTTTTAACAGAAGTGATTTTCAGTTTTACTGTTCAGTCGTAGGAGGAAAAATTCTTCGAAGTATCAACGCGTAAACTGATAAAAATTTGTCATATGTAAATACTACTCTATCCGTTTTAGATACTTATCATCAAAATTCGTTGTAAAGATAATTTATCATGATAACTGAAATTATTAGCTAATGTTTTCAGTAAAAATTAGCAATACTCCAAATGTTTTAGAAAAATAATCCCTAAAGTGCTAGAATATATAAGGTAAAGACTGCATGTAATTCCTATTGATTATTAGCATCAGAATATGAAAATCAGTGAAATTAATTCCTAGCGATCACAAGTCGAACCAGAATGCTCTCAGAAGTAAGGTTTATACCTGGAAGATTTATTTCACTATTAATTTTTTATGAAAATGACTTGTTAGCTTTTAAAATCTATGCAGCTGTCTAATATAATGTTTAACCATTAAGTCTATTTTATAAGAGATGGTAACTAGCGAGGTTTATTCATTGGCCTGGGGAACCTATCACTCTCGAATGAAGATAAGTTATGAACACGTAATATTGTCAAATGACAGAGACGGAAATATGGATAAGCATCCGTGAAAGTTTGAATATAGGAGTCTGCGAGAACCAAATCCGAAGGATAAAGTTTTACAAAAACAAAACAAACAAAACATTGGTTATGGGATATCATCATGAACTGACATTGGTTAGAAAACCATTGGAAAACCTGCGAATAGTACTAGACAGCTGTTTCGTTCTAGTTTGTGACTCTTCACAGCACGCACCCATCGGGGTTCGAACCCAGGACCTTCTGGCTACAAGGCGAGTTCGTAGACCATTAAGACACTTGGACCCGATACAATGGCTGTCCAGTACTCCCAGGTTTTCCAGTGGTTCTCTAATCGATGTCAGCTAATGACGAAGTCCTGTAACAAATTAATCAAATCTCTACAAACCAATACTTGGAAAAAGAAACATTGCTTTCATTAAAGTTTCTCTCACTTATATGAATCTACAAGTTTTGATTCTCTCAGTGGAATACTTTATCTGTGGATTATTACGAGGTCAGTTAACATTAACAGAGCTGAGTTTGGCAAAATTTTATTAACAAATATCCTGGTAGAATTCGTAGATTTATTTACCTACGTTTCAATCAAAAATATTTTTCTACTGTTTGCTTTTTGATAATAAGAAATGATCAAATCTTTTGATTGGATACTAATCAGTAAAGTGTAATGTGTGTGTGCGTGTCTAGTCATTTGTATGGTGCAGATTGAATTCTATCAATCAAGTTTGCAACGTGACCATCCTGCTACGTGGCTCACCATCACAGTACACTGTAAATCGGTATTAGATGGTTGGAGGCATTCGACAGGAAGCCCAGTCTGACCTGGGTTTCGTACTAGTTGCAGAAACGCCTTGCTGATGACATATTACACTACTAACTGACTCGTGTACAGTGAAAAGAAATATCCAGTACTATCAAATAGGTAGTCAATCACTATCCCGAATAGGTAAGTGGTGACATCTCTGACTGCAGTACTCACTGGGTGATGCTGGTTCGAAACTCAGAATGGACATGAGTTCCTTCTCGATTGCAGATACGTCTTGCTGACTGATGAGTGTCATCTAGCACGAAACCTAGATTGAATGCTTCCTACCGATATCCTCCAACCACCTAATAAACTAAAATCTATTTATTTCAGCAGAATTTTGTATAAAACTAAGATTCACATTTAGGATCTCAAATATCCTTATTTTAAATGGAGATGGATGGAAGAAACTCTCAGGAGACCGTTGGATCGCATGGAACTCAAGGTCATCTCTCGAGTGAAACTGCAAAGGGAAACAACAATTTAAGCGCCAGCCCAAGGATGACTTGCAGGAGATCATATGAAGAGGAGATGAGAGCTTATGGGTAATCATGGAGCCAGTTGAAGAGGACTGCAGAGGATAAAACAAAGTTGAGATGTACTGTTGAAGCCACTTGGAACCCAAGGGAATAATAATAAATAATATAATACAGTTTAGTCGTGTGATGAAAGGCTTTCAGTAAGATACCTAGTTGTTTTTATGATCACATTGACTCTGCTATCCCAGGGTAATAGTATTAGTTGGATTAGGGACATCTTATAGAATCTCTATCCAGTAATAGTACCAGTTTGTTTGTTGGTTTTTTCACCCAAAATAAGTGAAGTTTTATTAGTTTGTAAATGCATTATCCTCATGCTACCATTTTTTCGATACATTATCAGCCTAACCTAGTTTATTTTTGTGTTTTTTGTATTACTGATAACGTCATCATCATGATTATCAACATTAAAAGCATACTGACAATCAGTATAGTTGTACAAATAGGTTATCTATCTATATTCATATGAACTGTGATCAAGATTTGACCAAATAGTTTCAAAATAATTGGGCGCCGAGTACGAAGTAAACATATTTAAATATCCCCATTCAGTCAGATAAAAGAAAAGGCGTTCAGCAAACAAAACAATTCCAACAGTGGTGTGAACAGAGGCAGTAATTTTGCTCGAAATATTATCAAGAACAAAACTTATCATTATGTGTTATTACTTTATTAGTTCAGTAGAGAGTTACTCTTTCCAGCGATATTATTCTCAAGCTGTAAAATCGCGACAAAAGGAATATTTTCAAGGATGTGTCATCAGAAATGTAAATTGTAGACCACAAATTTCGCTAATGGGTTAGAAACTAAAATAAGATCGAAAAAGCAAGTTGAGTGACTTAATTTAATTGACGTGGTTGAGCACAGCTCAACTACAATTGAAATTGTACAAAAGTCAAGTTAAAAACTGTGTTAATAAGGGGTGGGAGAAAAAAATATTATACAATTAAGAAACAAGCAAGCAGGAAAGTGGTGAAACAAAAATTACGTATGTGCTGTTAAAATAGGTGAGGTTCACTGTAGATTTAATGACTAAGCAAACTTCCTCTGTATGCATAATTCAGGTCTTAACATGTGAATTGCCATTCCTTCTACGGTTTGAAGAAGTTCAATTATTACTCTTTTAGGAAGGTTCCTACGTATTCTGTAAATAACTTTGAAGTTGTTTTGTGGGTTTGCTTGGTGTCCAGGCGTCCCACAATAGAGAGTCGGATGGATAATTTTTTCTCCTTTATAAAACCATGACTGTGGGGAAGTGTTCGATGATACGTTTGAATAGCAAATGCTCGGTATGACCGACATATTTAGCTTCACACAAGCAGGTGAACTGGTAGATGCATATTGATGACATGTGTAAAATTTATATTTGTAAAATCTCAGCGAAATTTAAATGAGTTTTTCCCTGAAGAAGTTCGGAAACGTTGGAATTAATCATTTCACTTTTGCTGAGATTTTACAAATACAATTTTCACATATATCTAATTGTCTGAAAAGGTAACTGTGCATACTTCACAAATCTCCCATGTTGTGTTGTTGCTTTTTAGGAGTATAATCAATATCTAAGTATGATTGAATGACCTTTGTTCAAATGAGGTGAACACCAACTTTGTTTATAATTATTTTAAAAAAGGCATGTTATTTTACACATGTAGATGACAGACGTGAACTTGTTATTTTTTCTTCTGTTTTCATTGTGTCTCCGTTGTTTTTACTTTGACATAACTAGAAGCAGTATGGTGTTTTGTTTGCTGAATCGATGGGAAAAGAGCTAGAATGTTAAGAGAATAATCTGCATGTTTCCTTTCCTTCTTCCTCTCTTCAAACTAAGCACCTCGTAATGTGTCAAGAGAGAATAAAGCCAAGAAAATCCGTTTATAAGATGAAATATGCACATAATACAGCTTGTTTTCACCAATGTTTCGTGTGAAGTACATAAGTATACACAGAATAAATTTTGTGTATCCCATTTCCTTCTTTTCCGGTCCGTTGCGTTATGCATGACTATAGTCACTAAATGAAATCAGAATCTAGGCAATAACTATTTTACACTCAAGTCTAGTCAAACAATTTAACTTGTTTGAGCAAAGTTTACCTTTAACCTTAGTTTTAAGTTAGTCAACAGTAAAGCGATGCATCCTATCTTTGTATTAAGCTAATTTCATAAAATGTAAACACAAAGCAGCTTAATGTCTAATATACCAAAAGAAATTTTATTATATTGTGACATGCTAATCATAAATCAGGCTTATCATTTAAAATTAAAGCTATGGTATTTTACAGGTGGCTGTCGGTTACATTCATTCAACTAATAAAATGATATGAAAGATAGTCTTTAGTCAGGTTAATTTCACGGTGACGATTCAGTATATACGTGGAGGCTTTATTCCAATTCATAGTCAAGGTTGACATCTGCAGTTTGGGTGACTTAAGTGATTGTTATTGCATTATTTCACTTCTTTTTAATACGATCAGTCAATATTATTTATTATTGTTCCCTTAGGCTCCAAGTGGAACATAGGGCTTCAACAACACATCTTCATTTCACCCAGTTCTCTGTAGTCCTCTTCAGCTGGACTCATGATTTCCCATAATCTCTCATCTCCTAGTCACACGATCTCTTCTACATCATCCTCGGTCATACGTCCAACTCGTTTTCTCCCATTCGGCTCTACTTGAGTGTCTGGCGCCCATAGTCATTCATTGGTCTCCTTCACGTGTGTCCTATCCATCTCCATTTCCTTCTGCATATTTGTTGGGTAACAGGTTCTTGGTTGGTTAGTTCGAAGAGTTCCTTACTGCTGATTCTTTCTTGCCGGCTGGTCTTCAGTATGGAGCCAGAGAAGTCAGCTGTTGATGAAAGTATGCAGCTTGTTGGAAATGCTTTTGGTGACGCACTGAGTCTATGAATCATATAGAAGAACTGACTTGACATTAGTTCTGAACATATGAATCTTGTTCCTTATCCTGAATGCAGAAGATTTCTACACTGATTCTCCAAACTAATGAAGGCGTATCTAACTTTCCAGATCCTGGCTTTAACACCGCCATCCGCGCCACAGACTTTATTTGAAAGTATACTGGCTAGATTGATGCTTGTTGTTATTGTTGATTGGTTATCTTCATCACCTTAGTATTCTCTATGTTCAGCTAAAGTCCTGTCTTCGTTGTTTCTCCTTCCAACTTTTCAGTTTTCACCCTTGAATCTTGAGATTGTGTGACATTAAAAATAAATCTTCTGCAAAGTCAAGATCTTCTAAAGTTTTCTCTTATTGACACAACATATTCCTGTCAGTCAATAAGCTCACTATAAGTTTAAAAAAAACGTTGAAAGAAGTAAAGAAACCGGTTAAAAATAACCTTGATATGACTGATTACTGTGTAACATTCGTAGATGGAAGTGAAAGAAGCAGTTACAAAGAAGTCTCATAGAAAATCATTGGATATAAACAGTCAATTATGAAAAGGCAAGAAGAATGCTGATAACAGATAAAAGACCAGAAGTTTTTATTATATAGTAACGCTTTCTGCTTACACAACTTGCTACGAACACTCATCGATTGGTTTGCCAACCTCAACATACTACATGCTCGAGTAAAAATCAAATTTTTCTTAGAAATTATATATTACGACCTGTATATCATTAGTTTATGTGAATTATTTGATACTACTGATAGGATGACCAAAAGGAATAATAATTCTCTGTCCCTAAACTAATTTGAAATCTTACACAAAATGTTCAGCAATCTTTTTTCTTTTTCATTTGTTGCCTGTTTTAGTTCTTCAAATTATTCTGAAAAAGTCTTCATGATAACCTTGACCTGAAGTTCGATTTAACAATCTTTACAGCTGGTTGAACATGCATATATCTAATTATCTGATTAAATATGAAGTTGTAAAGAGAATGGAGTTAGAGTTTACGGCAATGTATTTTGAAAATCAAACTTTGAAGAGAAACATTTTATCCATGGAAAAGTAATTAGACTGATTCAATGGATTGGTATATACTTACTAAATCATCTAGCTAACAGTAATACTATGCATGATTAGGCAACGTTAAGTTTAAATACAGTTTACAGTTTTAAGCAACAGCAAGAGTAAAGATTTTTCTGAATAATCTGATAACGACGAAGCTAAACAAATGTCATCTGCTTAGTGAAACAAATAAACCGTGTAGTAGGATGTTATTAATGATTCTATGATTATGGTTATGGAATGTATCTAAACTTGTGCGTCGGTGGCATAGAGGTAAGGACGCTCGCCGACCAGGCTAGCAACCCCATCCTGTAAAAATTAAACACTACTACAGAAACTTCAAGCCACTAGCTTGAGGCCCTATGTTCCACTGGGAACGTGAAGGAAAAAAATGTATCTAAACTGGATTTAGTCTATTTGAAGACTGAGTATATTTTGTTTATTATTTGCTTATCTACAGTTGCTTCAGGAAGTGACATTATTTAGAGGACCATTGAAATCCAGATGGTACTAGGCGACCGTTTCACCCTTGTTCATCAGTACGCACACATCACTGCAGCGGGAATCAAACCCAGGACCTGAGACAGAATACATTGGCTTATGAATTCTAACTTCCACCCATTCGCATTCTATAGAACAACTACTGATCAGTGTCACCAGCATGTATCTGTCTTCGTACCACCTAATCAAGTGAACTCCATTGGCCAGGACTTGTCACTAAAACGGTTGTTAGCTTCACTACGTAGTCAGTCAATTTTGAAGATTAGAATGATTTTCACTTGTTTGCTTTGAGTGATTTGATTGATTTGAAGTTGTAACACGAACTTAAATTGGTTAGAGAACCATGAGAAATCAGAAAGTACTGGGCAGATATCCTGTCTTAGTTTGGAACTACTCAGCAGTACGCATCCATCACCGAGACATGGATTCTATCCCAGTGGCCCAACAGTTAAGCAGCTCTCCTCGTAACGCAAATGTACTTCGTTTGATTCCCAGTGCTGTGTTGGATGAGAACTGCTGAGGCGTCCGAAACTAAGACAAAACATCTGTTCAGTACTTTCTGGTTTCCTATGGTTCTCTAATAGGTGTTACTTAGTGATATGACTCAAAATCTACCGAATCAGTGCAAACCAACACAGAAAACTTTTATTGTCGCTAAAGAAAATCATTCTTAGAACAACAAAATTCATAGACGTCCTTCTATGCTTGAGGGTAATAAATGCAATGCACTAAATGCTAAGTAATTATAAGAAAATCTAATATTAAACCTAAATATATCCAGTGTCTGTTGTTTGAATCTATAACTTTTCAATTTTCGCACCACAGTGTCTTATTCAATAGTTCAATAGTTGAACAATGTGATTTTTTGTATTTTCGGTAAATCTGCGAATATACACACAAGATAGGCAAATTCGTTATTTTTGTGTAATTATCAGTTTCAGTGCGTCACTGGTCACTAGTACTCAAATACAAGTCTAGAACTACTGTAAAAAAAACTAAAGATTTCGGAAGGTAGACATTATTCACTAATTTATGAAAATCAGAAGAAATTGTATAGTAATTCACTTACCGATCGCAGAATCTAGTTTTAAATTCATGCAATGACTAAGCACATTGTCTAGCTCTTCTTGATTAAGCCTTTGACTTTTTACATTTTGGCAGTGATTAACTCGATGCTGATATTCTTGATGTGTAGGACTGCCAGTGTTACGATCACCATGTTTGTATAGTTTTCTTGTTTCTTCTGATTCACTTGGAAACAGCTTTTCTATTGGATACTGTTGTAAAAAAGGTGTTGTAGAATGTTGATGATGTTGATGTTGGTGTGATCTACGTGTAGACTGACTCGGCGGAAAAGATGATAGTGATGATGTATTATTATCCGACAGCTTTTTCACATCTTCATTTGAATATCCGCGGTCATCTGAATCTTCATTCTGAACTGACCTATAGTGTGTATCGGATTTTGTACATTTGTTAATTAGATTTTCATCGAAACTTTTTCGATAAGATGTTTTCTGTTGGTGTTGATGAGGATGATAATGTCGGTGTTGTAGACCATCATAAGGATAATCATGCAAAGCGGAACTGTCTGATCCATGTTTAATTGTCATTCCCGGAGTAGTTGAAAATGTATCCATCTTTTGTATTCTCAGTACTATAATATCTTCATCTGGTGATTGTAGAAGTTGTATAGCCTCAGAAAGACTACACGACGATAGATGTATACCATTGACAGCTAACAGGATATCACCAGGATTTATGGAACCACTCCGACTTGCTACACTACCAGGTATAACTTTACTAATTAACAGCGGTTGTCCAGCTGTCTTATTGATCGATGCTAATTGTTTATAAACAATAAGATTAAAAAAATAAGCACTTGTTATTTATTTAGTAAGATTTAATGGCAAGTGATATGAGACTAATAAAAACGATAATACTGAAATAGACAAAAGTAGTACACAGATAAACACTTAATAAGGTGATTTCTAATAGCGTACAGAGTTTGAATTTCGCTGAGGTTTGCGAATGTGTTAATATGATGAGTACTGGTGGGCATAAGACTATGCCCCCCTCCTCGGACACCAATCGAACAACACATTTTAACATTTAACATTTCATAAGAATGCATTACAGTACGCAGTTTGATAGTGTCAAATAACCTTTATTTTTATAGTGAAAACTGAATGAATAGGCCCAGGACAAAACAAATTTATCAATCGAAAACTGGTATACTGTTGCGACTGTGTAAGGAGGAGATGAGAGCGTAGGAGAACTCTTGGAGCCATTCGAAGAGGCCTGCAAAGAACGAGGTGGAATGGAGATACGTTACTGAAGACCTATGCTCTAGTCAGAACCCAAGGGAATAATAATAACATGTTGGGATAATTATTAAGAAGATTAGGAAGGCTTCTGAGAATCTCTTTTTTTACCAGATTTCTGTGTTCCACTTTGCTTCGTAAAACAATACGTGCTTTGATGGTTGGAGGCAATCGGCAAGAAGCATTTGATCTAAGTTTCGTGCTAGTTGACACTCACCAGTCATCAAGGTGTATCTCCAATCGAGAAGAAAACGGTGTCCGTTAGGAGATTCGAACCAGCGTCACCCAATGAGTACTGCAGTCAGAGACGTTACAACTGAGCTATTCGGGCTCAAGATCGACCTCTTGTATGACAGTATTGGATATTTCTTTTCATTGTTCACTAGTCAGTAGCTAGTGTAGTGTGTCATCAACAAGGCGTATCTGCAACTAGCACAAAACCTAGGTCAGACTGTGCTTCCTGTCGATTGGCTCCAACCGTCTAATACCAACAATTTACAGTGCACTGTGATGGTGAGCCCCCTAGAATGCTGGCCACATTGCAAACGTGACTGATAGAATTCAGTTTGCATCAAAGAAAGGACTAGACACACATACACATCACACTAGTTACTAACTAGTGTCCAGTGAAAAGGATACTTGCTTAATGTAACTAACTGTCAGAGTACAGATATAAATCTTTAAGATATGATGGCTAGAGAGGATAAATTACTATCCTAATGAAAGCAAATCAACTATGTTTACAACATTCAACTAATAGGTGATTTATTGGTGTAGATTTTCTCCCTAGTCAAGCGCCTGGGAGGAAACTGAAAGTCACTCTTTAATTAATTATCCTGCGAAATTGATTTTTACTCGAAAAATGTTTTTAGAAACCAGTGCTAGTTCATTTTATATCTAAGTTGTAAAAATTGCATATCCTACTTGATCATAAAATGAATGGTTGAACAGGGTTTCTTTGGAAGTGGAGCTAGCTGTTTAACTGTTCACAAAATCGACTAAAATTAATTGCTCTAGGAACATTTCAAACTTATGTCAATCAACTGTAGGAGAATAGCGACATAGTAGCATTAACGTATTTTTGTTCGAATACCTTTGTTTAATTTACTTGTCTAGTGGTGGGTAGCAGTGGAATCCACGACACAAATAGGCTTAGTTTTATGTGGGACTCGTCTACTAGAGGCGCATACAGTCCGATGAATGTGCTGTTTAACACTTAGAATTACTCAGAAAGGTGTATACCTGTTATGTAATATTGATTTATTACCTACATAAAAGGGAACATCGTGACCTTTACCTCATGCAAATATCTTATTACAATGTCAGGTTAGTGCTGTAAGGGTACTGGTTGTTTCTACTCTTTTGTTGATGGTTCAATAGTACAATGCTTGCAAGCAGCACAGGAAGTCTGGATTTGATTCCACACCGACGCACTCTTAAACTTCACCTAGCTTACTAGAGGTTAGTAAGATGGCGAAAGAAAAAAATTGTGGACCGTAGGATACGGTCCCGGTGACGGAAGGGTACACGAGATCGCCTTATAACCGGAATTCCGGTGGATGCGTTTTGTTGAAATGGCCCACACTAAGACGAAACAGCTACCCAGTATTCCCTGATTTTCCAGTGGTTCTTTAACTGATGTCAACTTATGATCAAATGTGCAACCAAACGAAATTTTTTCAAGCTACCACTTGAGAAAGAAGGAAGTTTGAGCATGAGGCTAGTAACTGCACCTTATAAAAGCAACACAATCGCTACTGAAAATCCAAAGCCTCAAGTCCTGTGCTCCACTTAAAGCCTAACGAATGAAAACCACTTGTTCGTCTTTTTTAGTTAATGAATATATACGGCTTTAAACACTTAGTCACTGAATGTGTTGACCAGATGTTAATGATACATTTGACATAACTGCTAGAGACACTGAAAAAGGCAGTATTATACATTAATCTGAAAATGTGGTCAAATACAACACAATTAGAATTTAATTGGAGGATGGTAACTGGTAATGGAATCCAGGATAATGCGCATTTCGTCCTATTTCAGACTCGTCATCTGGATGTACCTGCATCCCCCATTGAGTGATGATGTTCCCACCGAGGCTCGAACCCAGTGCCCATAGTTTCAAACACCACTAGACCACTTGGGCCACGAGAGCCACTGCCTCTTGTGCAACGGGTCATATTAATTATTTAACTGAGACCGAGCACTTCGGTCCAATCAATCGACGGGAAAATCTAAAATTCAATTAAATACAGCACACGTTTAAAAAGCATAACTACTCCAAGTTTACTTGAGAAATGTGATTGTTATTATTATTTCAGTTAAGATGTTAATGCAGCTGCTTACTGAAAAGATATTAACTCAGAGATTTCGCCTTTGTCCATTAAATCAGTGAAGCAGCACCTGAATTGAGCAACCATCAAACTAATGACTTTAGGAATAACATCTTTTTGTGAAACAGGTGGATTAATAATGAAGAGTAAATGAAATCAAGTAGTGTTAAGTGGTTTCGATTTCAATGGGAAATTCTAGGTATTATTAAATTGTTTATCCAAAAAGAAGCAATTATTTCTCAGACAAAATAATTTCGAAATGTTTTCCTCTTAAAGTGAATCACAAGTAAGCAGATACCAGGGTGTAATTGTGTGAAGCTAAATGTCATCAAATCTTATGATATATGTACATATATATGCAACACAATATTTCTCACCTTGCAAATTAATACCCAAACTTGCTGATCTTCTAATCAGTTTAACATCAAAAATTCCAGTTGCTGGAACAACTGAATCCGCTACAGTATACTGTATCAATAGTGTCAGCGATTGAACACGGAAATATTTCTTTTCAAAGTCAATTGGCTGTAGGTATCGCTGAATAAGTTCATCAATAGTTCTATTGAGTGTGGATTGACCATTGATGCATATTACTCTGTCACCTTCTTGAATAACACCAGACCTGTAAGCGAAAATTTAAAAGAAAAAAACCATTTTGCAGTCTACTCGGTATAGTTACTTACTGTAGAAATGTAAACTGAATGTCACATCCAAAGAAAATCTTATTCTTTTGTCAGTGCTCAAAGTCATGCTATCCAGAGCGAAAGTAGGCGAAGTTATTCCTAACTGCTACTGTATTCTGATGTAAATTTATCAAAAGCGCATTACCACATCTTTGAATTTGTGCATGGTTGTATGTTCAAACTAGTGAGGATAACCCAACGGCTGATAAATATATATATATATATATATATTAATTATATATCCATCAGATTGTGTGCCGATGTCTAACCATTGAAGATTTCTATGTTACCTCGATTTTAAAATCCATGTACGTGCAGGCTAATTAACCTACGTCAACACTCAAGCATAGGATTACAAATTCTGTAGCTGAAATACGTATCCACCTGGCGTTGTATAAGAATTAGCTTCAAATATTCTGGTTTCATGTGCAAGATATCAATACACTATTGTCTTTTCTTGAGCTGCCTACACGCCAAACATAACCATTTAAGCATTTTTTAAATATTATTCCTATACGTTCCCTGATAGGACATAGGGCTTCAAGCTACAGCTTCGAAGTTTCAGTAGAAGTGCTGTTTATTTTCACGAGGTGGGGCTGCTAGCCTCATGGCCAACCTCCCCTCTTTACCGATCTTATTACCAGCTTAGAGAGGCAAAAACGTCAGTCAGCTGGGGATTGAACCCCTGGCCACCTGCGTGGTTGTCGAGCACTCTACCCTATACCACAAGTAAGGGCCAAATAAAAGTTGAAAGATGAAGAAACATCCCTTTAAAACCAATAAGTGTTTGATGATGCACACTGTGCACATTCATATACACACAAAATTGTTTGTGAAAAAATCCAAGGGATCACTGAAATTCACAATGTCACCTTAACTGGCCTACCTGTTAGTTATTTCACTGTATCAGTCTACGAAGAACTTTTTCCTATCCCTTTGCGCTTACAGTGGAACATGGGGCTTCAAGTTTTAAAGTTTAATTAGCAGTAATGTAGTTTTTACAAAATGTGTTTTCTAGCGACATGCATAACCTTACCTCTTTTGTAGGCTGACTACCAGTAAGTAAAGGCGATGAGGTTAAGAAGCACATCAGAGGGGATTTGAAGCTAACTGCGTGTGTGGTTGGCACGCATTCTGTCACTGAACCATCATCATTAACTGACTGATTTCTGTATGGAACTATGTGCCGGATTTCAGCAGTTCAAGTTGTCAAAAGTTTGATAAAAGAGACTCAGAAATAGAAGGAATGTGTGGGCGAAAGAACAGCAACACAGAAAAACAACAAGGCTTTATTGGACATGACAGACCGCAAAGAGTGAATCCATGTGAGCCACTGAGAACGATTTCGAGCCATATCAGCAGTTGTCTCCAGGCATTAGTTGTGAGAATCCTAAGGACCTCTCAGACTGTCAAACATTTCATGGACTGATTCCAAGTTTCGGTTTGACCTAAAACCATGTCAGATATCATTTCCCACCGAGGAAGGTGATTGCTAGGCACGCGCAACACAAGTTCTTGCCATCTCAATCGATGTAGCTTCACAACCTTATCGAGTGACTGTGAAACGGCTTTAAACCTTAATCCAGAATGATCCAAATCGATACTGACACAATTAGTGTTCCTCTAAATAGCTGCTAGATACAAGTTTAAGAATTTGCGTCAACTATGCTAATTAAACGAAAGCAAGTTAAGTCGGTTTATGCGCATTTCCTCGTCAGTAAATGCAAATTATCTAATTACCATTCATAAATGATGCTTTCGAACAAAAATTTTAATCCTAACGACAGTATTTAATCAAAATTAACGAACATTTTCCATAATCACCAAAATTTTCTTTCTTTCATATTTACTTTTCAAGTTGACGAGAGAAAAAATTGGCGTATACCAAGTACTTCAGATCGCTATGTAATCTCGTTAATTCTGATTATTATTCATTGTTTTTCTCATAAGATTTCATTAGTGTTCTGTTTTAAATTTATTATTTTCAATTGCTGTTAACAAGTCATTTGTATTCCCTTCAAAATGGATCTCTGTATTGTTAAACAGATTGTAGATTGGAATTTTTAGCTTTAGAGTCCCGTTGTTTTTGTCGTCATTCACCAGATTAGTGTGGTTACAAGGATCACTGAGTTGATAAAAGTGATCAGACGGACGAATAATATCCTAATACTGTTCCACCTATTCTGATTCATAAAGTCATAAACAGCATCTGACTAGGGCCCATTAAGACTTTGATCTTGTATTATTTTCACCTCGATGTGAAAATGTGAAAAACTGTGACTATTATTTAACCCATTGTTATCAGTTCTACCTCGTCTAGCCCTTTCCCACCGCATGAAACAAATTTGTGTTATTTGGACATACTGTCTCAGATTTAAAAATGGTTAAAATGACAAGAACCTGAAAATTCTGAAAATTATGGAAATTGAAACCTCAAAATGCCAACAAATCAGAAGAATTTTGTCCTTATTTTGCAGTTAAGTACTTCAATGAAATAAGCAGATGTGGAGAAGTTTCGAGTTTAGATATTTCCTGCGCATGAAATAACTGGAAAAACAAACCAAATCCTTACAAATCATCTCTTGAGAATTATTCTGATACTCTCTAGAGACTGGCTACAGGACGGAGTTTCTTCGAACTCTAGTGAGAAGTCGTTATCAGTGTGATTCATCCTGCCAGGAGTGGGGGCAAATGCTTGACTCTTACATTGGCTAGCGATTGCGCTAAAATCCCGAATTGGTATAAGAAGTAATTCATGTTCCGTTGAGTCGGGTCCCAGTGGCATGAGTGGTTTACAAGCTTGTCTTGTAGCTGGAAGGTCCTGGTTTCGAATCTCGTTGGTCGCGCAATGATGAAGAGTCCCAGACTAAGACGAAACAGCTGTCCAGTACTGCCTCGTTTTCAGTGGTTCTCCAGCTGATATCAGTCCATAGTCAAACTTGAAAAACTAAGATATTACTTTGTTACGATAATACATGAATCCAATGACAAGACTGTCAACACTATGACTAGTTGTCAATAAAACACGTTGATATCTACTGTTGATACGAAGAAAGCGGATCAATTTAGTTGATTTTAAAAAAAGAGGCGAAAAAATTACCCATATCAACAACAATAAAAGCAGCCAATCAGATGGGCTTTGTTTTTTCCTTAGATTATTGCAATTAAATTTGAAATGTGTACAAATAATAAAACTTTGAAGCAATTTACCACTAGACTAATTAATTTCAAGCTTTCACTGTGAAAATGAATTATGTAAGTTTTACATCTTGTTTTTTTTAAGAAAAAGGTAAAAATATTCTCCATCTCTTTCTTTAACCAAGAATATGAGAGTTTCAAAGTTAAACTAAGAATTTTCAAAATTAATGTCAAGTTAGTGTTTCTGTGTTGTGTAGAGAATTAGCAGGCATCATCATCATCACAAAACTACTGCAAATTTTCCACCAACATCTGCCTTCACCATCTCGATAATGAAAATTAGATAACCCGCTGGGAAGGATAAGTAACAGTGAACTCTGACAACAGAGCAACCAACCCAACATGTCTGCTGTAAAAAAAAAGACATATGGACTAGATATTCCCTGAGGAGATTATCAAGTGACGTCAGACGCCATTTAGGCGCTCGAGTAGTAATGTGACGGGGAAAAGAAGTTTGGTTGTTCGAGGTTGACACAGAAGATACCATGTGAAGAGAAAATGAAAGGTTTTGAACATTTAGGGATCCAGGGTATAAAGACGGAAGTGAACAGAATACCGTTGGAGATGTGCTACTGAAAATTTGTGTTCTGCTCGAGAGAGACCCAAGGAGTGGATAATAGCAGTAAAATCTTAACTAGTATGAATGTCCGAACCTGAAAAGAATAACAATAAAAAATTCTTAGATGTCTGTTGAATCACTGCCATTTGTAACTAAGACCTACTGAGCTAAGAATGGACCTGCAAACAGCAAACTCTGAACATGGGCAATTGTATCAGATCCCAGTGGCTTAATGGTCTACGAGCTCGCTGGCTTAATAACCATAAGGCCCTGGGTTCGAACCCCGTAGGTGCGTACAGTTAGAGAGTCCCAAAATGTAGGTTTCCCAATGATTCTCTAACCGATACCAGTTCATGATAAAATCCTGTAACCAGTCAGTCAAATCCCTACGAGCCAATACTTGAAACTTGGAACTATTGTTGCTGTATTTGATAGGCATTTTTCATATCTTTCTGACTGTTCATTTCAGAAAACACTGTTTGCCAACCATCGAGGAGTATTCCACTAACCTTGAACAGATAAAGTTCGTTGAGTCAGTCAGCATTATAGCTAACTCTGACTAGTATACGCTGTCAGACACTGAATATTTTTGAAAGCAACCGTCGAACAAACTGAATGTTATTCAAAGTCATCAATAAACACTGAATATTTGATCCATGGATGAGTAAGTTGAATGAATAAGAAGATCTTATCTCCATTTTTTATAGATTTAGTTGAGTATTTTAATAGTCTTTCACATTACAAATACTTCTTGAAATACAAAATTTTATTCACCCATGAATTCAACTGAAAATGGACGAAGAAGAAGAAAACTAGTGGTGTTTTTCCTCAACGTTTCACCTAAACAGAATGCATTGCATGTTTTGATACATTTTGCAAATATGATATAACATTTTCTTATAATTACAAAATTTTTATCAAAAGGCACGTATTCAGAGAATATTCAGTTCCTATTTTCTTACTTAACGCGTCGTAGTCTAACTAACTTTGTAACAAAACAATCATATGAATAATAGTTTGGTTAGTGGAATGAATGTTAAACATTCAGTCATATGTCTTGGACGTACAGACGTTCCACTCTCGTTGATGATTGTAACATATTTACAATGTTAAATTTATTCTTTCAAAAAAACATTTTATTCCTTTACGTTCCCAGGGGAATATAGGGCTTCAAGCTAGAGGCTTGAAGTTTCTGTAGAAGTGGGTTTTCTTATTTCCAGGGGATTAAGGTTGCTAGCCTCATGCCCAACTTTCCCTCTTTAACAGTCGTATTAATGGCTTGACGAGGTAAAGGAGTGCACTGGCCGGGGATCGAACCCTGAACTACATGCCTGGTTGACGAGTATTCTACCGCTGTGCCACCGACTCACAAATTTTATTCTTCCTATCCTAAATTGTATTTTGATAATTCATTAGTGGAATGCTTGTCAATCATGCACTTAGTCCCGATCTGATTCCTGTGAAATCAACTTCTAAACATCACTTAGCTGATAGTAAGCCCGGAAATGAGGTAAGGTTGAGTGTGAGGCTAGCAACACAACCACTACAGAAACTTCAAAGCTGAAGCTATAAGCTCCTTCTTCCAATCGGACTGTTTGATTTGGCTAACTGGAATGTCTCAGAAGCGCTGAATTTTATTCCAACCCTTATTTTCTATAACTTAAAATACAGGACCAGACCACTAACCAATAATAATAATAATTTGCTTTGTTGCAAAACAGTAATTGTGATACAGAATGGAATTCTCAGCATTTTACTACAGTATTGCATCCAGTTTGTACATTAACAATAAATAAAATTCTACATAGTTTAAGGGTAATCTCAGTTAGTTTTGACAACAACATATCAGCATGTCGGTAGCAAAGCCAGAATTGAACAGAGTGTTTGAAGGTGCTAGAAAAGTAGATGCTGGCATATTTACTGGCGAAAGCGGTAACAAAAAGGTCGAGATATACAGAGTGTGAAAGGACGAAGAAGAATCTTTTAAGCAGAGTTTGTAAGGAAGAGGGAAACAAAACAACACATAAAAAACGAAAGAAAAGAGAAAAGGAAAAGAAAGAAAACGTTGTACCTATAAATGATGTGAGTTGGAAAGACGAGATCCAATTGTTCTACTGACTATTTAATAAGTTTTAAGTTTCACGCCTAATGCTTTCTTTATCACACAGAACACGAGCCAAGTAGGGTGAGGTTGAGTTTTTGTACTTGCAAGTGAGAGCATATAGTTTTTTATATTGGCTTCTGGTCCTACCTGATGAGATACAAGGGGAGAGTTGTGAATGAAGAGGGTGGTGTGAGCTAGATAGAATGGATTTAGCCCATTTTCCACATTAGTCCATGTGCCTGTTGACCAGAATACTAACAAGCTGGTTAAGTGGCACCTTGCTCACCCTGCTGACAGCCTTTAACATCCTACATAATAAGATATAGTCTTTCTTCGGTAGCCCTAGAAAAACTAAGGGGGAACAATAGAGAACAATAGGCAGGATGCAAGAGTTAAAGAATCGTAAGAGTAAGGGTTGGGTTATTCCAGAATGTCTTAACTTCTTGATGTAGAAGGTAAGACGGAATATTTTCTTGGAAATCATCAAGATATGAGACTACCAGGAAAGATCAGTGGATAGAATGACGCCAAGATATTTAATTTCCAACTTGGTCTCTATTTCAATGTCATCTATGTTGCACACCTCGTGAGTGCTAATCAGTTTGTTTAGGTCAGATTTATGCCTAAAAGTGAAATTGACTGTTTGACATTTAGAGGGATTTAAGGTTAGACTGTTTTTCTTGGACAACTGGCTGATTTCTGATAAAAAGCCTTTTAGTTTGGAGCAGTCACTCTGACATTCGACAGGCAAAGATACAGTCAGGTGGTCAGCATATTTAAGAAAATTAATGCCATTTGAAGATGATAAGTCATGTAGAAAGAAGGAAAAGAGAAGTGAGGACAGTGCAGCACCTTGCGGGACACCAGCTTCAGTGAACACAGCAGAGGAGGATTTACCTTTGTATACAGGGTACTGCATTCTGTTTGAGAAGTATGAATGCAACCAGTTTGTAACCCAGGACTCAGTTTGTGTCATCGGGAGCTTATTTAGCAAGAGACATCTAGGTACAGAGTCAAAAGCAGAAGTGAAGTCGAAAAACATGCAGCGGACGTATTTGGCACCTTTATCCAATGATTAGACGCTACTGTTGTGTCCTTTAGTGAGATAAGGTTGTCATCATAAAGTTGACGTAACGACGTTTCTTGTAATGTGATTATAGCAGTATTATGATAAGTGTCAGTGGATATCAGAGATTGTAGGTTCATTATCTTGTTAGGCAGAGGGTGACAGTTTGTGTTCATTATAACAGGGACCGCAGTTAAGTGTATTGAGTAGACAATTCAGCTGATGAAAGCGATATATCCTCTTTTCAACACTTCTTGATTAAAAATGAACTAAAGTTGTGATTTCAAAAAAAATCAATAAAATGATTACTTTGTCTGTTTATCTCATTTTTCATCACACTATCAAACGTCTCAAATATAATTTTTCATATTGTGTCGACTGTAATCATTAGAAAATTCCCAAAAGAATATATGCATATGAGGAGTGTTCATTTTCTCTCTTTCATTTTGTTTGAATTATGCACTTATTGCTTGTAATGAAAATTACATCTCAGAAATTGATCAATACAAGCAAGGCGATATTTGAAAAATACATTTTATTCGTCTACTGGTAGAGTTCTCTGTCTAATGGTACATTGTCTGTTTTTCTTTCCCATGGAACGTGACTCAGATTAATGCTGATTAAATGACTGACTCTTCTACACGCAGTAAACAACTCAGCTTGCATAAACACGAATATGAGATGAAGTTTCGCAGACATAAGAGAACACAAAAAGTAAAAGTTAGTGCATTATGCTTTGTATCACACGTGATTTCTTAACTCTGCATATCATGTGTCATAATCGTGAGAAAAACTGGAAGGGCATATAATTTTCCTCATTTTGTGGGGATGAACACATTTCAACAAGCCAGAAGATGAATTCGATTGGGGTAATAACCACTCGTTAAATATTGATCGCCGATCAGTTTAACAGAGTCAAAATTTAATAACCAGATGAGTCCACTGCATGCTGAAGTGTGCATGCTGAAAATGTCGTCTGGAAAGACAATGAAAACGTCTCAGTTAAACCACCCAACTCAAAAAAGGAACCACATAAAATTCGAAATGTTAAGTTGAAATTTTCTGTCTAAATCTTTTGCTCATTTCAGTTTGTACAAGGTACACACGTGTTTAATTTACAGGTCATTACTTAATCAAGCATCTATTTTGTATAACTGTCTCAAAATGAAGGTATGAATAGTAGAATGCTCGTCAGCTAAGCGCAAGTAGTCTGGATTCGATTCCCCACTAACACACTCCTAAACTATTGCTTAATTTATTAACTGATCTAAAGTCCGGAAAAGATGAATGGCTGGGTATGAGGCTGACAATCCTACGCTGTAAAACCAAAATCACTGCTACCGAAACTTCAAGGTTTTGAAATTCCGTATTCCACCTGAGAGGCTTGGAATGAAAAAAAGCAACAACAGCAACATAATGTTCATACAAGAATTCAAAATTCCATCTGAATCAGTGTTCATTTTTAAGTTAAATAATAATAAAAGTTGTTTTTACGAGTTTAATCGCGGATTGATATCAGTTAGAGAACAATTGAAGACGAGCGAGTACTAGAAAGAGTTGTTTCATCTTAGTTTGGGAATCATCGAAGGCAAACAACCACTAAGGACCTTCCGGTTACAAGGTATGCTCGTGAACCATTCAGCCACTGGGACCCAATTCAATGTCCATGAATTAAAACTTCTACCAATTTGTGATTTAGCGCGACGACCAACCAGTATGAATGGTGGGACATCAATCCTCTCACTTGACTGGATGGACCTCACTGGCGACCACTTCTCACTGGAACTCCAGGAAACTCCGTCCTGTAGAAATTCACTAGGGGGCATCATATAAATTTTCAAGAGTTGGTTTGAAAGGATTAGATTAAACTCGTGAAAACATATCTAATCCCCACAGTCGTTTCTAATTTCTTCCCAGTGACACATCATATTTCTTCCATTATGTAATGAAGTTGACGAAAAATCGATTGTTTTCAGACTAAATGTGAGTACCTTTCATATTTTAACAATGTAAAATGAATACGTCCCTAAATGTAATACTAACAGACTACATGTAGAAAAACCACATAAATACACAAATTTACTGTCTAATTAATTTAAACACATTTAAACGATGTCTTAAAATGGAGTGCTGGATCCAGTGTCATCGTTTAATTTCAGTAGTCATTATATCTTTATAGGCATATCAATTTCAGCTTATGTTTTGGCTAAATTATGTCAACCAGTCACCAATTGCCTTTTAACTGCATAGATTGACTTTGAATTTAGGATAATAGGAATAATATTTAGGTTTTATGGAAACAAAGTTAAAATTCCATTGTACAAACGTGATTCTTACAAATATATAAAGAAATTATTTTTATAAACAATTATTCTAATATATATATTTGTATTTTATTGAACATAACTTTCAATCTTATCTAATTTTCTTTCTTTTCTTTCTTATAAATAAATATAATTATTAACTTTCTATTGTCAATTTTGTAATAAATGAAAATCATTTCTATCCTTTATTTTAAATATTTTATTGAAGTAATCAATAAATTATATTGATTACTTTTGATAAATAAACATTTCTTTATAGTGAAGCATGAATTCCCTCTAATAAATACCAATAAACAGATAATTGATCAATAAAACTATATGTATATATGTATACTGCTAGCTAGTTGCAGATATTTCCATGTAACATGTGAACTGATTATATATATATATATATATATATATATATATATATAAGGTTAAATATTCTCTAGTTTTTATAGATTTATACCTAAAAACTTTTGTGAATAAAATGTAGTTTAGATAGTAAAAATACACTTTGTTATTTTTTACAATGTAGTCAATGAAGTATTCTTGAATTAAGGTACAGTAATCACATAAGAGATAAAGGTGCATTAAACAGAAAGATAGAAAGGGAGAGAGAGAGAAGAATATTTCATGTCAGTATGAGAGAATTAGAGAGAGAGAAAAGTAATAATAAAAACGAATAACCGAAAAAAAACAGTAAATGTATCAATGATATAATAATCCACAAAGGGAGCAGCTGAAACTAACAAGAAGTAGGGAGACAGATAGTGTGAGAGAGAGTTTTGGGTGGGGAGATAGGGAGAAGCAGAACATCATGTTATATCACTATCTCTCTACGTCATTTAGATGTACAAAAACTACCTTAAAGTTTTGTATTACCTCATTTTATTCTACACATCTTGTTCTACTGTGTACTGAACTGAAGTGTAAAATTAAGCAATTTTGTATGAATTTTTTATTTTTTTATTTTCAGCCCCTTAATTTAACATGTGGTAAATGGAAAAACAAGCAAATTGCAGAAAAAAGACAATGTTATTTTTTTAGTTTAAAATACCTTCTTTTAACAGAGGGACATATCTTAGTTCAATTTGAAGTAGAAATTGAATGACTGTCAACTTTTGTAAGTGTAGCTTTATGCAACTTTTGGATCGCATGGATTTGACTGATTTCAAGATTAATCACAAACTGACTTCATTCAGAGAACTGCTGAAAACTAGGAAGTACTGTACAACTGTTTTGTCCTTAGCCGGTACTCCTCAGCATTACGCACCAGTGACCCCACTAGGGATTGAATCCACGACCTTCAGGTTACAAGGCCAACTCGTAAACCATCCGACCAGTGCGATGGAATATGATGACCAGTTCGCTCTATGTAACACGACCGTCATCCCACGCAGTGGGGTCATGGTCGCACATTACTGAATGGTTCTTGAAAAGGAAGAAACAGCTGTACAATACTTACAAGTTTGCAGTGGTTCCCTAACTGAAGTCAGCCAATAATAATGTAAACTATATGCATTGTCAATAAAATCTATAATTTCTATGTTCTATGGTAGGCATTTAGTAGAATTGATTATCAGTGTGCACCCTGTACCCGATGACATTGATTAGTGGTCACGCTATATCGTTAATTGGCAGAAGATGACCACTGGATCCGGTCCCAGTGTCTTAATAGTCTACGAACTCGCCCTGTAGCCAGAAGCTCCTGCGTTCGATGCAGTGATAAAGCAGAGTCCCAAACTAGGCTGACGAAACAGTTGTTTAGCACTCCCAGGTTTTCCAATGGTCCTCTAACTAATATCAGCTCATGATCAGATCCTGTAACTAACTAAATGTTTTTTAATTACTGGAACGTATTATTAAAATACGCAGTAGAACACCATCTCAGCTGGAGACCTGAATGTGTAAGATGTGGAATAACACTGGGTTTTAGAAACTTGGGGGACAAAGAGGATGTAAGTAACCATTTGAGCCTATGATTCACCACTATTTAGTGGTTGACAACTAATATTTGATGAACACTGTACATTATTATGCAGTCTGAATTTACGCAAAATTGTCTTACTGGCATTCATTTACATACATGCTTATTTTCTTGACTCAATATGTGAATTTTTCAGTGTGAGCTGTTTTTGGCAATGCACTTACAGAGATTATTTGTGCAGATGATATTTCTTCAATAAGGGGACTTAATAAACATATCCACTGGACATATGGAAATATTGTTTTCCAGTGACTGTCAGTCTTGGAAATCAAAAACTAATCTAATCTGATTACGGTTGAATAGTTTCCATCGATGAGATTTCTTAATAATTCATTTCAGCATTAACGAACTTATGTCTGATCAGAAATATGTAATCCTCAGACATACGCTAAGGAGATTGTTGAGTGAAATAGTGTGCCAGATACTCGAGGGGGACTAGAATGGGAAATAACGAGTTGGGCGTCCGAAGGTGACATGTATCTGATCGTCGTTGGAGGAAATTAGAGCTTAAGGGCGATAACGACTGCAGAAAACAGGATGAAATGGAGGTTTGAGACAGAAGCCTTATATTCCAGTTGGAACCTAAGGAAATAATAATAACAGCAATGATAGTAATAATATAACTGATGATGAGAGGAGGTGAAGTGAAAATCTGGGTAGAGGCAGAAGTTGATTGGCCGCTTTTGAATTACTAATGGAGTGGTCTATTTTCTGAGCTACGAATCCAAACTACCTACCAGGTTGTAATTTTATTGTAACTCAGTGGCAGCTTGTTCGAATCCTTCCCCGACCAAGATTTCCATTCTGTCTTCAAATCATTTCCACTTTTGTCAGTTGTAGTTTGTCAACTGGTGACTAACTAATATGGTTCCACAATCAGTTAAATATGTATTTGGAGGAATCACTATTTTAGAGCGATTTTGTCCATTTCTTTGCATTCTGAATGAAACATAGGGCTTAGTTTCAGCAGAAGTAGTGTGTTTCTCACGGAGTGAGGTCGCTACCTCGCCCGGGATCTCACCTTTTTACTGAGCTTACTATCATCTAAGTAAGATTTACGGATGCGTCGGCTGGGAGTCGAGGCCGAATTAAGTACATGGTTGGGATTAATTCTACCAGTGAATTATAAATACACATTTTAGGACAAAAAATACAATCTGATGAACATCAAAATATGAGAATTTGAGAAGTGAAAAAAACCAAACGTGTTTAGTCTAAATGAAGTTGCCTAAAATATACAAGCTCAACTTAAAACAAGGTGGATTCTCAAAATTTGCAGACAAGTTTCGTCCAAGAATGCAGTCATACATAGCTTTCTAATGAATTCCAACTGGAATGGAATGCATTGCAGGCAGAGGTTTTCAATTTCTGGTATTTTAGTAATGAACAGATTACTTAGTGAAATAAATTCACTAGGCTTAGTAATGTTTAGTTAGTAATTTATCAGAAAGACAAGCAACTTGTGAAATGTGAACAAACTGATGTCAACTGTTTAATGACTAAACTCAGGAGATAATAAAAGTGAAATCTACCCTAAGGGTAATTCATTAATTTAAAAATCATTAGCCTTATCTGCATTTTATTTCAGGTCAACTGAACATGAATCCTGCTACTTTACTATAATTACTATTATCACTACTACTATAATTGTTTTCGAAACCGTTATCTCTAATAGAAAATGAGAAAAATTCAGAATAAAGTGTTGGTCTGCAGCGAATTGATTGGTTTTAGGATTTCATCATAAGATGACGTCTGTTTGGAATCATTGGAAAATCTGGGAATACAAGACAACTTTTTTGTCTTAGTTTGTGGCTCTGTTTCCTCAGTGCTCACCCACTACTAGGTTCCGAAAGCAGGACCTTCTGCTTACAAATCAAGCTCGTAGACCTTTAAGCCACTGGGAGTTGACCCCATGGCCCATGAATTCCAAGTTTTGTCAGTTCACGATATAGCGTGACCATTAGCTATGATCACTGACGCATATGGGTCCTTACACCCGATCTTGGATTGGGTCCCAGAGGCTTAATGGTCTACGACCTTGCCTTGTAACCAGAATGTCCTGGGTTCGAACCCCAGAGGGTGCGTACTGACGAGGAGTCCCAAACTAGGGAGAAATAGATGTCCAGTACTCTCTGTAGGTTCCCCAATGATTCTTTAAACGATGTCAGCTCATGATGAAATCCTAAAATAAAGTGTTTTTATCACTTCTTAACTCACTATTTAACGAGATTCCTGTTAGGTAGTCAGTCACTGTATCATGAGGCTCCGTAACACACTGTGGTGTTAGTAGTGTTGCTGGGGGTTGGGGCGGGATTGGTAATATATATTGTTTCTGTTATCTCGGATATTCAAACTACTTCTAAATTTCGTCTGTTGTCATGATAAAGAAAAGTACAAAAGCAAAACTGAAATTGCCCATCTTCACTTTTCTCAGAGCATATTCAAAGATTACGCGTATTCCACATAAAATTCATCAACAACAACAAAATAATAAAACCGAATCATTTTTTCCTTCTAAAATTTAATTAGACAGATCAATAATTTTTTAGGATATTAAAAGTATAAAGGCAAATAAAATTATGCGCACAAGTGTTTCTTTTTGAATATGAATGAAATCGTGTAGTTTATAATAAGTCCCGACGTACAATTAAAATGAGACGTATTCGGTTGTAACTGGCTGAAATTCCAGATAAAATAAACTGGAACAAATAATTGACATTTGTAATATTTATTACCTAGAAGACCTGGATTTTGCGGATGACTTATGCTTGATGTCACACAATATCGAAGACTTACAAGCAAAAACCGACAAACTGGTCGAAGAAGCAGCCAGAGACGACAGGACTCCAGGTGAACATAGACAAGACGGAGGTTATGAAAATAATCAACCAACAACAACAGCAGCAACATCCAGCGCCAATCACCATCAACGGGAAGGATTTGAAAGAGGTTACTTCTTTCACTTATCTAGGGAGCATTGTCTCAACCACGGACGAGGATGCCAAATCGAGAATCGGGAAGGCAAGAAACACATTCATCAACCTGAAACCAATCTGGAAATCTTCGTCACTCAACATCAACAACAAAATTCGGATTTTCAATACAAACGTCAAGTCAGTCAGTTCTCCTATACGGATCAGAAACTTGGCGGGTCACAAAGAATATTTCCAACAGCCTGTTGCAGACCTTTATCAACAACTGTCTTCGCTCTATACTGAAGATTAGATGGCCGGAAAGAATCACCAACAAGAAACTATGGGAACAAACAAAACAAGAACCAATTGCCCAACAAATATGCAGGAGACAGTGGAGCTGGATTGGACAGTCGCTGAGGAGGCCGCTGGGTAACATCGCGTGTCATGCCATAGCTCGAGTGGAACCCGAAATGGAAGCGGCGAGTGGGACGTCACTTTGAGGGTGACATGGAGAAGATCGTGTGATGAGGAACTGAAACAGTATGGATTAACATGGATGCAAGTGAACAGTACAGCAGAAGACAGAAGCAAGTGGAGGCGTGCAGTTGAAGCCCTATGTTCCACTAGGAACCCAAGGGAACAATAATAATAATATTTATTACTGAAGCTATCAGAGTGTAAAGAAGTGTGACATGCGATGCTTCTGTTTCACGAAAAACTCATAATGCTTAATTTTAAGTACTCCTCCGTTACATCTGGTTCAGTGGTAGAATGCTCATCTGCCAGCCACACAGTCAAGGTTCGACTCCCCGCTGATGCAGTCTTGAACCTTGACTAGTTAGTAAGTTAAGAAAAGAAGGTAGTTTGGGCTTCAGGCCAGCAGCCCCTCCACACCGCTACAGGGACTTCAAATCTCAAGGTTCCACGTTACATTATGAAAGCGAAAGAAGGATTAGTTGTTTCTTCCTCTAGTCAGTCTCAGAAGTCTAGTTCATAGCTGAAACTCTATCAATCTATCTGTCGGATTGTTTATGCCCACACTTTATTCCGCTTTTGGTTTTATTTACACAAACGTATTTGATTACCACATAACTGAATGGTTTTTCTGACTGAAAAAGGTGCAAGGATATAGAATTAATGGGGAAGGATTTTTGAAATGCAAAACGAAATAGACTAGTATTCGTGATCGACATCAAGATCAATGAAGAACATATTTTGTGTGAGGAGAACATAACTATGATTTTAGCCTAGAAGCGTTTTATTGATATTCAGTGGAATTTCCTCAAATAGGATACCACTATTGGGTATCATGAAAAGTGAATCACTTGAAATAAAGATTGAACACTGACCTATTTTAATTTGTGTTTGATTCCTTTATGTTCTGAGTGGAGCATTGGGCTTCAAGCTTCAGCTTTGAAGTTTCATTAAAACAGTGGTTTTAAATATTTATGGGGTGGGATTAGTAGTCTAACGCTTAATTATCCCTCTTCACCAGATTCACTGTTGGCTAAGAGAGAGAGATTTAGAAGTGAGTCTGTAGGAGATCAAACCCTTTACTACTTTTGGAGTGATTGGTAAGTATTCTACTCCTGGACTGTCGACGTACAACTTATTTTAACTGGTAGCAAATTCCAGATCCCTACCAATGATTAACAGAGATGTAAATCAACAATCGATCACGATAACGGTTGCCAGGGGATACTAAAATCTGAGCCGAAGATGATATCCTGAAGGATGACGAAAGCTTCGCAATTAAATGAACCAACTCAGAACCGTTGCTACTAAAGCATCTTGTACCACAACTAGTCAATAACATAATGAGTATGCGCTTAATTAACTAACAACTCTAACATCCTTATGGAGACCAATCTAAATTAATGACATTCAACAGCTAACAGTACACACAAAAGCAGATGAAAAGGCTTCAAGACACGGTAAAAGTAGACAGCACTTTTCCAAATGCATCTGAATTAAAATAAATTAGATTTTTCGGGAAAAAAAATAATAACTCTTCATCTTTACAGTTGACAAATGAAATTTATGCAAACCGGTATATGCCAAAAATCACAAAATCCAAAGTATACATGCAATAGTTTGTCTTAAGCTTAGTATTAAAAAAAAAACAATATGCGACATCTAATTTAAATTCAAATAGTAAAACTTGGAGTAAAACAACTAAAGTTTGAAATGAGTTATCCTATCTAAGAAACTCTTTTCTTTTTTCACATTTGAGCAGATATTTTTTTCTCTCTCTTCAAAACAGTATCTTTACGAGTTATCGTCTCTGGTTTTAGTTACTTATCGAATAACGTTCAGTTGTATATCTGTGTGTGTTAATTTGTGCTAGTATGATAATGTGCATGCTTGTGTATTACTACAGTACACATTGACGCACAAAAGTAGTGTGAGTATTCCTCTTTTAGAAAATGATAATCAAATGTAGGCCAGCAGCGAGGAGAACGTCTTCTCTTGATAACACAAAAACAAACAACACCTACTGATATTTTATGCTTATAGAATAAAGAAATCCATATTGCTTATACTTGATAAGAAAAGACAGACAGTGACAGCAATTGAATATATTATTACTATTACTATTATTTCTTCACGAAAGATGACCATAATTTATGCATATAAGAAGCTTGTTGCTTTTTCCTCCTTTTCACATTGATTACTTTCAAGTAAAAATTCATATGTGTAGATAACTAGCTAGCTAACTAGCTAACTAGCTAACTTGTCAAGTTATACTAACTAGTCAAGTGAAAACTTTCCCTGTTTTGTTATTATTTATTACAAAAGGCAATTTACACTGTAAGTCAATGAATACAATTCTTCGAAAATTTAATTCGCTAAAGTTATTCAACCAGATGTGTGAGAAAAAGTTATAGTTTTGTTAGGTTAGGTTAGTGAATTATGTGAATTAGGCGACTAGTTCCAAAATAACACATCGTAGCGTTTTGGAGCACATTATAGAGACGGGCTGATTTCAGGAATGCCTTTAAACCCTGGGTTTGAACCCCGGTGGGTGCGTACTGCTGAAGAGTCCCAAACTAGGACGAAACAGCTGCCCAGTACTACCAGATTGTTTTCCAGTGGTTCTCTAACTGATGTCAGCTCATGATAAAATCCTCCATGCAATCAAACGAAAATCCCTACAAAACCAATACTTGAAAATTTAAACCCATATATCAAACAAGGTTAGATCACATATTCTAAATTCGTTGATTTCTTGGCCGTAAAATGGCTTAAACCTATCTTATGTGTCTGAAAGCTATTTTCAGGTATTGGTTTTCGTAGGAATTTTGTTTGATCGGTTGGAGAACTTCATTATGAGCTGAAATCACAGTTAAAGAACCATTGGAATACCTAGGAGTACTGCACTTCTGTTTCGTCCAAGTTTGCGATTCTTAAGGACTTCCTTAAAGACTCTTAATCAGTGCGCACCCACCGCCAGGTTTCGGACCCAGGTCCTTCTGGTTATAAGGCGAACTCCTAGACTACTATGCCACTATGACGCACTTCAATGGTCATTCCATGAATTCCAACTTCTTCCAATTCACGATCTGGCGCGATATTCAACCAATGTCACTGGCGAGTATTTGTCCTCACACTCAACCTTGGATTGGGCCTCAGCGACTTAAAAGTCTATGAGCTCTCCTCGTGACGAGAAGATACTGGGTCTTACCCTTGGTGGTGGGTGCGTACTGATGAGGCAAAGCCCAAAACTAAGACAAAACAGATGTCCAGTACACCCAGGTTTGCCAGTGATGCTCTGACCGATATCAGCTCATGATGAAGTCCTCCAACCAATCAAAAGTTATTTGTTATAACTTTAAACCTGCCATGTTAATCCAATTTACAGCGAAGGTTCAATTTGCTTCATAATATTTTCAACGAGTTCTTTCTTTTTTCTTCCTTTGTTTTCTTCCTTCCTTACCCAAACCTTTGCGTTATCTCCCTACACATGATTTGTGATCTTGACCTGTACACAATCTGACCTGTTTTGTAACAACTGATGCCTTCCTGCCTTCTATGAAACTGTGTATGACAAGTACGTGTGTGATAAAAATGTCCGAAATGTGTTGCGCAAATAGATTACACTTTTCAGGTAAACTACGTCTTCTTATTGTGTGGTTGCAATTCATAAAGGGAATGAATTGCTTCAGAAAAACAAATATTTCTTTTTTTTTAAATCCCTTTGAGAATGAAAATTTATAAGACTAAGTTTTCAGTGGTTCTATCGATGATGTCAGTTCCTAAGATATGCTGTGAGATCAATCATTCAACACAATTCATAAACAGCTTAAAAGAGAATAAATAGTTGCGACTCGAATACTTAAGTGGAATATTACAATACTGAACTATATGACAAAGTCTTTGACTGCATGGAGGATTTCATCGTGAGCTGACATCAGTTAGAGAACCACTGAAAAACAAGCAGGGAGTACTGGACAGCTGTTTCCTAAACCTAGTTTGGGACTCTTCATCAATGCACACCCACCAGAGGAGTCCAAACCTAGGACCTTCTGGCTACAAGGCGAGCTCGTAGACCATTAAGCCACTGGAATCTAATCCAATGGTCCTTGAATTCTAACTTCTGCCAATTCACGACATAGCGCGACCATTTCGCAATGTCTTCTTTGTTGAGTTAATGCCTCATATTCAACCTGCTGTAAACTACTGGTCACGGCTTCTCACTAGAACCCCAGGTTAACTGCCTGAATAGGGCCAGTCACTAGTGAGCATCAGAGTAATATTCAAGTATTGGTTTTGTGGGGATTTTGCTTGATTGGATGGAGGATTTCATCATGAGCTGACATCAGTTAGAGAACCACAGGAAAACCTCAATGGCCTACGAGCTTGCCTTGTAATCAGAAGGTCCTAGGTTCGAACCCCGGTGGATGCGTACTGATGAAGACTAAACAGCTGTCTAGTACTCCCAGCTTGTTTTCCAGTGGTTCTCTAACTGATATCAGCTCATGATGAAATCCTCTATGCAATCAAACAAAATCTCGACAAAGCCAATACTTGAAAAGTCTTTGACTGTTTGACTGAACTATGTAAGAAGGTGTTCCTTTTTGTTCTTTTGTATTTCCGATGGAAAACAGAACTTCAAGATTCCACTTTAAACTTCAGTAACAGTGGTGTTTATTTTTCACAGGATGGGGTTGCTAGCCTCACACTTAACCTACCTTCTTTATCAGGCTTACTACCGACCAAGTGAGGTTAAGAAGTACGTCAACCGCGGATCAAACCCTGGACCACAAAAGGTGTGGTAGGCAAGCGTTCTACCGCTGAACCGATGATTCACATGCAAGGAGGTCTAGACTGCCTGACTGGAATCTTCGGGGTAAGAAGAACTAATAGATGGAAGCTTTGAGTCATATAGTTTAAGACCTTTCTCATTAGCATTCTTTGTGATCTCCAAGGTCCATTAAATCCTGATGTTTTTCTTGTCACTACCCCTTCTCCAA
This sequence comes from Trichobilharzia szidati, assembly GCA_944472155.2. Taxonomy (NCBI): domain Eukaryota; kingdom Metazoa; phylum Platyhelminthes; class Trematoda; order Strigeidida; family Schistosomatidae; genus Trichobilharzia; species Trichobilharzia szidati. Next base: position 134,543,788 of record OX235271.1, read on the forward strand.
TACGATTTTGCTCTTTTCCTTCTTTTTCTTTCTTCCCCACCTATGTTTACTATATGGAGCATGACAACTTGAACAGCTTCCCATCTGTGCAAAGTTCTTTGTTGAAATTCACTCAGTCAGTTAGTAAGATGGTGCGTTGAACAAGCATTTTACTCAAATTATTGCCCAAATCTTCTGTGCATATATAACTCAAAGGAAATTTTTCACAAATCGTAACATTTTACAAAGTAACAGTTTGTGACAACTACTAGTAGGATGATGAACGAAAACAAATAGTCAACAAGTTTATACAACTGACAAACACAATTAGTCATTTATTATTATCATTAGTAGGTTACATTAGATAAATTTAAACAAGTACTACTCGTTTTCCGGAAGTGAGTAATTACATCAACATCCATCAATATTCCATTGTATGATAAGTTTCAAAAAACTGCTCGCTCTCGTCAGCTTTCCATTACATAACTGACAGTATACTGAAAATGAGTTAAAAGCAATTCGTTTCAAAATTCGTATTGACTGATGTATAAATTTACGCCAAGAGTATCTTGGATTTCATATATTTTGAAGGATTTAAATGGAGTTTGTTATTTCTATAATAGTGAATCCATACTCCAAAAGTCAATGTTTAAAACAACACTTTATTGTGGAGTTATTCAGCCGATCTTATAAAAACTTTAGGATCTTAATAAGGTGATTTGTCTTATAGTCTTTTTCATAACCTTTTAATATCACTTGGAAGACACATTGCGCAGCTGTTTCCTCCCCCCCTACTAAGCCTTTTACAAGTTATCTTCGTCCTACTTACATTATTATTCTTACTACTTCATTTCTAATTACTTATTACGTAATCTATGTCTTAATTACTCCTTAATTTTTTTCAAAATTACGCACTATGTAATCCATAATTATTTCAACCTCTTTAATTGTTATGCCATTTTCCTAGGTTGATTACCACCTCGTTGATATTTTAATATTCACTAAGTTTTGGCTGATGCCACAGCGGTAGAATGATCGCCAACCACGCCTCATGAGGCTCGGGATTCGATCCACGGCCGACACACTCCTTTACCTCACTAAGCCAGTAATACGACTGGTAAAGAGGGAAGGGTGGGTATGAGGCTGACAACTCCATCCCGTAAAAATAAACACCACTGCTAACGAAACTTCAAGCCTGTAGCTTGAAGTTTTATATTCCACTGGGAATGTAAAGAAGTAAATAAAATTATGAAAAAGTATTGTTCATTAATTTATCGCTACTAGGGAAAAGTTAAACTATGATAGCCAAAACGAAAGTGACCTTGAGCAACCAATCAGAATTCAGATGCAAAAGTCGCATAATCGTTGAAAAATGCATTGAAAAACATTGCAAACATGATATTCCACTATATAGTTATCGATTACGTGTTGCAAGAATGTCTTCAAGTCACTACAGAAATCATGCCATGCGTGATAGATGCATTCATCCAGGTGACTGTAGACCATGATGCCTTGAGATCTATTGATATTTCTGACACTGTTCTTTAACCTACTCCTAACTCTAACAATAATCCTAACTCTTAAACCCATTTTTAACCCTAATCCTAACCCTAACACTGGAACCTAAACCTTAATCTTAAAAGCCATAACCCTAAGTGAAAGTATAGATTTACATAAAATGTACCTAGAGAATAAGTAAAATACTCTATCTACCTTCTCTGAGTCCGGAAAGGCAGACAAAATTTGATTTTGCATGACCTTTCGCAGCATTCTCTGTATCTGACTGGTTTTTGGAGGTCAACTTTCGAAAGACCTTGACTTTGGCTTTGATGCTTTAACTTCGCCACTACTAGACTGGTGAATTTTTATGCAATGTGTTAAAAATGCTTTATGTATATATATATACTATAGTGGGACAGTAGATGAAGATCTATCTAGGTCAAAAGTAAATATTTCTCTGCTCGACCTTTTTATCTTCAATATATTTCTTCCTTGTTTTGGACTTTTCAGTACTGCACCGTAATCATCCAGCTAGAAATCGAACCTAACATTTGTAAGTTTAATCACGGACTGATATCAGTTAGAGGAGCACTTAAGATTAGGGAATAGGGGATAGCTGTTTCGTCCTAGTTTCGAAACTCATCCACCAGCTTTCGAACCGAAGAACTTCCAGCTACTAGGCGGAGATAGTAGACCATTCAGCCACTGAGATCCGACTTAATGGTCTATGAATTCCACCTTCTACTAATTCATGATTTCAGCACAACTACGCACCAATACTATCGACGAAAATTTCGCCTTACGCCAGTCCGGATGGATCCAACCTCTCATTAGAATTGCAGTTACTAGGGAACATCAGATTAATATTTTAGGATACAATATGAAGATTTTAGAATCTAAATGACCATTAGTGACTGGCTTTGAAATAAATATCCTGATGATGTAAAGGACATGTTTTTAGTCTTAATTAAATTAATATGAAGAAGTAGGGAAAACTGCCGAGGATAAAACATATATATTTATCTTGTTTATAATATTCTTTTGTTTTCCAGACTCTCAGTATTAATTAATCACACTTGTCATATTTTGTTCCTTTGTTTTTTCTAAATCTTTAAATCAATAGTGACTTTAAACTGTGTTCACTGAGATTTGAAAAACAAAACTGATTAACTAATGAACTATCAACGAAACTTCTTTCTACTTATATTGCGGATTATTCACTTTAAATGGAGCGCTTTAATTCCTATGACTTCATCTCATTAACTAAGATGACATTAGTTAGTTTAAACCTGAAATGTAAATTAGAGAAGGCAAGTATTATATTATTCAGTTCCCCTACTTAAGAAGAATAGGGGTAACAGAAAGGTTAGCAATTAAATTACATAATTAAATGAAAAAAAATAATAGTTTAATAAAAAAAAATATATAAATTCATACTGACATTGTATACTTACTTAAATGCAGGTCCACGAGGATCAATTTGATCAATTAAAGGAAAACTGGTTAATTCTGAAGAGAATTGATTTGGTATTGAAGATGTCAATGTGAATCCATAGCCTATGTATTCATAAGGTTCAAGAAGTACTTCAACTTCTTCACATCGACATGCTGCTGTTGGTGTAGTAGTACCTGGTGTTACTGATGATCTCGAACGATAAGATTTTAAACAGTCTGTTGAATAAATATAAGGAAAAACTGGTAAATATTAATAATGCAGACTTGATATGTATGTGTATATATGCATTCGTTGGCTTTCTGAGTGAAGCACACGGCTATAAGCCTAAAGCTTTGAAGTTTCCGCGAGGTGTTGTTGTTGCCCTCAAGACTATGCTTCTCTCTTTACGGGACTCTCTTACTACTGACTAGTCGAGGTTAAGGTGTGTGCTGGTAGGGAATCGACTACATCAGTGGGTGGTGAAAATTCTCCTCCCGAACCACTAACGCACGGGTAACACAGGTTAGTTAACTTCAAAAACCTCGTCGTGTAAATGTCTGGCAAGAACTTTTGTTGCTACTGAAATTGTGGAGAAAAAGACATCATAGAGAGCATTACTCAGGTGTCTGAGGAATCAGATAGTAAATTCCGTGATTCGACTATTTCTTGTTGTTTTTTTATTGTTGTATTCAAGAATAAAAATCCGTTGATTAAGTTCGGGTGTCCATTAACTTTACGGATAGATAATAGAGTTTACCGAAGAATGAATATATGCGATAGCTTTCCTATTATCTGTCAGCAGATTATTTTGTTATTAATGTGACCAAGAATTTCACAGGCTGTTAGTTTACATTATAATCTTTCACAAGGTATTTCATTATGCACTTATCCCACAATACCACCTGACCCTTACCAAAAGGTGAAAGCCATACCAAATCGATAGCTTTGTGGTTTTATGATATCAAAAAGAATTCATGTTAAATTTCTTTTAAAAAACATCCCAGTTGAATGAAATAGGTGTTGAGTTATCATCACCAATCGAATCACGCTGAACTGATCGACTGAACACTGTGGTTTATACAATGTAGGCATAGGCATTCAAGACTATTCATTAATTGGTTTCGGTAATAAGGTTTCTGTATACATCAGCCTCCTTATAAACTTTCAGAATGAATAGTAATGAATACTACTCAGACAAAAAATGGTTAAAACATAGATAAAATACATTATTTACAAATATAAGAGCCAAAAACTAATATATGTATATTTTTCTCCTTGATATTGTTCTGAATAGCAATCTATGGCCTTTTCATTTGGAATTCACGCCTAAGCTAACCTAATCCAATCAAATTGATTATTTGTTTAATATCACAATAAGAAGAGAAGATATTTTGTGAAAAGTGTTCAAAAATGCCATTTTAGCGATTTGCTTATTTATGTCATGTAACAAATCATCTGTGCACACCAGAGAAACAAAAAAAACAATTATTAATACTCGCTGAAGTGAAAAACTAGTTTAACGCAGAAAAAACTTCTTTTGCTGTGTTATCTTCACATAAAACCATCTGCGTCAAAATGAACAACATACTTAATTAAGCCTTTGGCTCAGGTGTGTTTTCTAAGCTGAGTTGTTTAACTACGAAGATATTTTCGTCTACCTAGACAACATCTTCAGCGCTGACTTCAATGTAAAGTGAGCTTTAAGAATGACTCAATAGCGAAGTACCCATCTCTTCTTGTAATCCTGACTGTGATTAGTCGTCTCTAAGGATTTTCTTGATTGCATATTGTTTTGTATTGATATTGATCATTTCTATTACCCAACAGCTAATCTTTCGATTTTGTGCCTTTCTGATGATTGATTGATACATTTGGTCAATATCCACTTGTCCGTGTAATGCAAACTAGTCTAAGTACCAAGCGTCTTGGAATTCATAGACATTCTTCCTTTCCTTTCTTTCTAGGTTTTTGACATTTTCCCAGTTAAATTGATATTAATAGTTGTACATATGAATTCGTTTGAGTGTAAGGGGAGGGAACGAAGAATTCGACTGTTTACACTACCTGTTTAAACCATCATGGTTTACACAAGAGATAAGGATTATAGGTTGGTAAGTGGACCTTGGTATAACGTTTAAGTTATCATGGCAGGAAGAACCTTTTCCATATTACTGATTTACGTAACAACTTTCTGGTTGGCCACGGTTGACTAGAGTACATGGGGCGTGACCGGAGAAGTGATTCTAAACACCAAATGTACAAACCATTCTCTATAGCTAAGCGACAAATTACTCTACTCTTGAAGACTAGTTCTTGTCTTGTTAAAGCATATTCCAGAAAAATCAGAGAATTTAAATTCATAACAATTTAAAATAGTAACAATATTCACACTGATGCATTACCTGAATTACTTTGTATTGGTTTCTCTGAATTCACAATAGCATTTGGTACAATTTGTAGGCGTATAACATTTAGACCGTTATTTTTTAGTCTATACATTGCTTCTTGTAATTTCATATTCTCTACACAAATATCATCTATAGATTCAACGCGATCACCTTCAAATAAGGCTCCGCATCTGGAATAAAAAAACAGAATGAAATCTACATGAGGTCTGAATGAATAAGAATATCAAGTGTATTGTGAATAAGATTTACTAATGTAGACTACGCTTTAACCACACAGACTGTCCACATTGTATCCCGGGCTGACGAACTCCTAGGCCTCGTCTAGTTTACTAGACAACAGTAACTGTAGTCAGGAAAGAAGGTCGATCATGAGGTTGCCAAGTGAAACCTCTAAAAACAACACTACAGCTAATAAAACCTCCCAGCAAGAAGTAATATATTCCACTCAGGACTCATAGAAATAAAAGACAGCTGAGAAAAAAACTTGATTCGTCAATGAAATATAAACTACAAACTTCTAAATGATTTTCTAATTTCTAAATTATGTAATAGGATAACGAATTTCAAATATTATAACAAAACTTTGAGTTTGTATAGTTAATTATACTTAGTAGTAATTTTTATGGTGTAATTTGTAATGAAATGACATCGTCACGAACCAACGTTACTTAGAGAGTCACTGCAAACTAGAAAGCACTGGACAACTGTTTCGTTCTAGATCACGACTCTTTAGCCGTGCACATCCACAACTCAAACACGGAACAGACCTGAAATCTTCAGATTAAGACACTTCGGCTTGGATTCCTGACTTATGATTTGTAACTCTTTCAGCTCGGGATGAAGCGCCATCGCCAGCCAGTACGACTATGAACATATACTTCATCTTGATATTGTGGTACTCAGTGGTCATGATTTCTCCCAAAAACTTCAGTTAGGATTCACCGAACCCACACCCATGTGACTGAGTGGCCAGACATTTTGGCACTGCAACCTAAGGGTCCGTGGTTTGATCCCTGCTGGAGTTGTGGATGCACGCTGTTGAAGAGTTAAAGACTAAAACGAAACAGCCGTTCAGTGCTCCCTGGTTTTCAGTGATGTCTCATGTAATGCTGATCCTTAAAGAAAGCTACACTAAAATTAATCGAAATCCTTTCAAAACTCATAATCTTAAGGCAATAGCGTTCAATAAGTGCATAGGTGTGATAGCGAAACTGCATCATATAATAAAGTCGAAATCCCATCATGTCCGAAATTTAAAAAATTCTACTGCATCCTTCTACTTGGTGTATTACGAAATTAGTCCATTAATAAACAATTAGAAGTGTGAAACTTTCTTATGATAATTCTCAGTGCCATATATGTCACACTTATTAATTTAGATGGAAAATTTAGTTATCCGAAGGTGACGAATAAAAATTTAAGCAAGTGGTTGCAACTGCACTGAAGTAACTTTTTAATAAAAGTATATTTTACAATAAGATTTAAATATGAACTATATTCTAACTTAAAGTCATTCGATTTATCGTTATCAGTTGCATTGACACCCAGTTGCCGTATCCACTGAGTTACTTGTATAAAAAGCAGAGTGGAATTACCAGATTTCGTTCCTGTTGGGACTCGTTAGCATGGCACATTTACAATATCAAAGAAACTGTTGTCCCCTCTGAGATTTAAGTCTGTGCCGTACAGTACTGTAGTCAGAAATCTCGCCAGTGAACTATTCGGGCTCGTGATTGACTTTATTTAGGACTGTAGTTATGAAGACATATATTGACAATTGCGGAGACACTAATGTCATGTGTCCCTGTTGAATGAATACTGTTAGTCCAGTTTTAGACATGCTCTCCAAAATTAGGTGATGGGCTAGAGTAGGGCACTTAAAGGTGGTATTAGGTGGTTGAAGGTTGACACAAAATTAATCGATACTAAGATGATAGTCTCTAGGCAATCACTGAGTCACTAGTAAAAAAAAAACATTCCTCTTAAATTTTACTTTCTCATTCATCTGTAATAATGGAAAGTTTACACTAACTTCACTCCAGCTTAAAACGTCAAGTTTTAGAAAATATACCATAGATCTGTACAAATTTATTTCTCAAAGAAGTTTAGATATAGTCGAAACACGATTCAGGTTACATTCTGTCTTTGAATTCCGTGACAGATTGTCTTCCTAACAGACTACCCTATCCTAACATCATTTACTTTTCAAAATTCCTCACAATCTTAAGAACTATGCATTTTAAAGGCAAATAGATGACGTGATTTCTTACTGAAGTTTCTTAGGGTTTTTATGTTGTATACTAAAATGAATTTACCAAGATACTTTCCATGGGGTGAATTGCACAATGGAGTGAAAGTAATATGAGGCTTTTTCAGAAGAGTTGCCTGTATGCTTGAAGAAATTCAAAAAACTAAACAAATACATATGTTTGACTGACTGCTTACGGGATTTCATTATGACCTGAAGTCGGTTAGAGAACCAGTGGAAAACCAACACAGAGTACTGAAAACCGCTGTTTCCTAAGTCTAATTTGGGACTCTGTCTCATCAGTACGCACTCACCACAGGGTTTTCAACCCATGACCTCCTGGTTACAAGGCGAGTGACCTCGTAGACCATTAAGACAATGGAACCCGATCCAATGACCAGCCCATGAATTATAACTACTGCCAGTTCATGACATAGTGCGACCTCTTAGCAATGTCTTTTTCGATTAGTAACTCTACTCACCTTCAACCTGCTGTACCCTACTTATCACTGCTCCCCACTAGAATCCCGGGTTAACTGCCTGAATAGGGCCAATCGCTAGTGAGCATCAGATTAATTTTCAATATTGGTTTTGCAGGGATTGTATTTAGTTGGTTGGAACGTTTCATCATGAGCTGGCATCAGTTAAAGAACCGCTGAAAAACCTACAAGGAGTACTTATTTATAAAAACAAGGCTCGTAAAACCTTAATTTCCTGTGACTACTGTTAGTATCTATATTCCTATCAGCTCACCGATTTTCATATCTCCCTGACTTTTTTGCCCTTAACCACTGGATGATCATAAAAGGCACATTAAATTGAAGATGAAAATCAACTTTAGTCAAAAAAACAAATACACGGTGATTAGTGACCATCAGTCAGTATACACTATCCTTGCAATTACTTCTGCTAGTATATAAAATATTTGCATAATAAAATATTTCGAACTCTTATAAGGTACTTATATTTGTGTTGGTGTTTGCTTCAATCTCTTTATCAGAATGGCTTCATTCACGTTAAGATTTAATGAAAACCGTAACCTATGATAATATTTTATTTTTGTTTCAAAGTGGCGAGCAATTTCATACTTTATCAGTGGTATTTTTCTAGAGTTTAAGCAGGCAGTCATTTGAATAAATGAAAATACGTATTCCGTAATGCATGCTAACATCATTCATGGCAATCATCTATACCAATGCCAAGGGGATCAGATTACTTCATTCCTCTTATATGACAAAATACATTTATTTTCAAATTCACTTTTCAAGCAGAAACATCTTTTGATGATTTACTGCACATCAACAACTTGCAGACAGTCTTTTGAACCAATTAACAAATTCTGAAATCACTCGTAAGATAATAGTCTGCATACTGAAGTATTCTGCTGGTGAGACAATTTTCAGACGGACTGAAATGTCACATTTTGAAGTGTTAGCTGGGAGAAATTCGACTGTCTGCAAGTTTACTGACTAGGTGGTATCGTTTAGAGGACCACTGAAAAACCAGGGAGTACTGGAAAGCTTTTTTTATCCTACCTAGGGACTCTTCACCACTACGCACCCACCGAGATTCAAATCCAGGAGCTTCTGGTTACATGACGAGCTTGTAGGTCATTCAGCTACTGTGACTTTATCCAATGATCCATGAATTTCAACTTGTGCCAATTTGCAATATGTAGCACAGCCTTTAGCTAACGTTTTAGGCGGGTAACTGCACTCTTACCTGACTTGTTGAACCTCGCTAGTCAGGGCTTCTTAACAGAATTAACGTCAGAAAATTGACCTGATGTTCACTGATAACTTCCTCTATAAAGGACGTTGCCTGGAGTCCTAGTAAGAAGTCGTAACCCGTGGGGTCTAGCAAGTCAGGTAAGAGTGCATTTACTCGCCTACGACGTTGGCTAAAGGTTGCACTACATATTTCGAATTGGCACAAGTTGAAAGTTATGGATCATTGGATAATGTCACAGTAGCTGAATGATCTATGAGCTCGCCATGTAACCATAAGTTCCTGGATTTGAATCCCCGTAGGTAAGTGTTCATGAAAACTCCTTAAGTAGAACGAAGTGTCTCCACAGCATTCTCTGGTTTCTTAGTAGTCCACTAACCGATGTCACCTTCTTAACAAATTTTGAATGTGATGCATTTGAATATGCTTAGTTAATAGCGTCTATTTAAAAATCCAAAACATATATTTACTTTATTTATCTAAAGCAAGGAGATCAGTCATTACTTATATGTTATGAAATTTCTATTCTTACTACATGATACAGGATACATTTCATATGATACCTGGCAGTAAGAAGTAACATTCCACTAAGGGAAATTTATTCAAAGGTACAGTGTTTCCTTAAATTATTCAATCATCAACATTTTGTAGGAGTAACGTCTGCAGAGTTATTATCATCTGCCTAATCTCAAATATATATATATATATATATATATGGGGAGAGAGAGTCATTACACCGAGGGCACCACTGCATTAATAAGAAGTTAGTCTCCCACAACCATGTAAGTTTCGGTAATATTATTACTGCATATTACGTGAAAATTGATATGATGCTCACTAGTGACTGACCCTATTCAGGCAGTTACCTGCGGTTCTAGTGGGGAGCAGTGACAAGTGGGGTACAGCAAGTCAAAGGTGAGGACAGTTACTCACCGAAGAAGACATTGCTAAGTGGTCGCACTATGCCGTGAATTGCCAGAAGTTAGTATTCATGGGCTGGTCAATGGATCGGGTTCCAGTTGCTTAATGGTCTATGAACTCGTCTTGTAGCCAAAATGTTCTGGGTTTGAACGCTGGCGGTGGGTGCATACCATTGAAGAGTCCCAAAATAGGCTGACAAAATAGCTGTTCAATACTACCTGTAGGTTTTCCAATGGTTCCCTAACCGATTTCAGCTCATGATGAAGTCTTCCAACCAGTCAAACAAAATCCCTACAAACCAATACCTGAAAATATTGTTACTGTTATGTTTTTCTTTTCAAACTACAAAGCATATTTATCACCAAAAGTTACATATTTTTGCCTTTTTCTTAATGTGACATTTTTCTTTGTTTTTTCAAATACATAAACGTAGATAAATGACTCCAGATTGTTTATTTTCCTTCAGTCATATTTAAGCTTTATTATAATTAATAGTCCTGAAATGATAAACAGATAAGAGTTTCAGTGACACGTGTTACAAATGTTTTTTTAAGGAAGTTTTTCAATGTTAATGATTCATTTGAAAACTGCCAATTTTTCAAATCTACTATATAATTAACTGCAGGCGGAGGTGAACTTGTGACCCAATGGAATGTGTAAAGAAGTTTTGTTTTTATATTGGAAAAAGGAAACGATACATGTGGATACCAGTTCTATAATCCTTACATGATTCATAAAAAGACCTTATTCAGAATGAATGATTCTCTTTCTAGTGGAGTAAAACTCTAACAGTTCCACTGTAGAAAGGTACGATACATGTAGTTCAGCGATAATGACAACTCATCACTGTTGTTACCATCCGTTTTCGTGAAAAATTGGAAATATAAGTTTGACTGTACAGCTAAAATGATAATAAATTTGCTGAAAGTAACCTATTCTCTGAACTACTTGTTTTTTTCTTTTTATTATTGCTTAAATGGGGGAATATTCGTGAGTTAATTCATAAGCAATACTATTAAACTGAAATAGGGTGGTATAAAGTTCTTTACATTTGTAGTATTGCAACATGTGTAATTGTACTGCCTGCAAATACTTTTCCCCGTTCTTTTTACTTTCCCAGTGGGATATAGGGCTTCATGCTTTGAGATTTCTGCAACCCAGTCTACGGACTAGTGAACCAGGCGAGGTTTTGTGAGCACGTCGATCATAGGTCGTATCTGGATCCCCTGGGTGGTTGGCGGCCATTATCCTATTAAACCACCTGGATGGCTTGGTGAATATTTCTTTAACTGCAACACTGGGTGACGCAATTTCAAGTCCAAGATGTGAAATCAATTCTTTCCGGGTTCTGGACGTGCCTTGCCTGGCAGTATACAGCGCATCAAGAATTCTTCAAAACACTGATATTCAGTATCTAAAGCGTCAATAAATGATTGCAGTTCTGATGACCGTGAAACAGTGAACCAAGTGTAATTTAACCACGAAATAATCAAGTAATGTAACGTTTGTAAATCATGACAACTAGCAGATCAGTTATCTCTTAGGGTGAGTAAATCTCAAAGATAAACACCTGGATCCATGTAGGCCATCAGGTGCCTTTTACTGATCTTTCAATTCTTCAAATTTCAAACCTTAATATAGAAGATAAATTCACTAGGATAATAGACCAGCATTTCTAAAACAAGAATGTACTGTATTTAGTTACAGTATACTTTTTGAAACAGTCTTGTCTGAAAACTGGAAATTTCTATTCAACGATAATGTTGTGAAATAATTGTTTGGAAAAACCCTCCTCAGTGATCTAATCACAGTATTTGTACTTATCTGCAGTCTTTAATTAACTTTCCAGTTTGAATGGTTGGAGGATTTCATCATGAGCTGACATCAGTTAAAGAGCCATCGGAAAACCTAGAGGGAGTACTGGGCATCCGTTTCGTCCTAGGTTGGGACTCTGCTTCACCAGTACGCACCCACCACAGGGTTTTGAACCAACTACCTTCTGGTTACAAGGCGAGTGACCTCGTAGACCATTAAGCCACTGGAACTCGATCCAATGACCAGCCCATGAATTCTAACTTCTGCCAGTTCATGACATAGTGCGACCACTTCGCAACAACAGTTGTCCAGTACTCCCTGCTGGTTTTCCAATGGTTCCCTAAATGATATCAGCTCATGATGAAATCCTCCAATCAATCAAACAAAAACTTCCTTACAAAAACGAATATTTGGAAAATAACTTTCCAGTTGTTGTCCGTTTTTCTCCTCCACTCCATACCATCCCTCTCACATTTGCATATCATCTCTTGACTTCATCCTTATCATTTCTCATTGTCCCTGCTCAGCCTGCAATTTCAATGCTTCTCCCCATGGTTGTGCAATCCCATGAGAATGTGCTGTTTTACTGTGTGATTTTATTTGAATAAATCGAGGTCATTCTTCCCTTAAAGTGTCTCCAGGAAGTAGGGCTGTGTGATTCTTGTGGACAGAATTTCAATTCCACCTTGTTGGGAATACTCCACCCGACTGTAAGGTGCTTCCTACACTTGAATTTCGCTTAACTAATTCCTTGTTCAACAGTGCTTGATTTTTACCTAGAAATTTGTCTAGTCTGTACAGCTGGCTAACAGGACTGTTGAGGTAATTTTCAGTTTTTGTTGTCAGTATTGTTGAATGGAACCATATAGATTTATTGACAAATAATCGTCTTCTTGATGTCTTAGAGCACTTTTTGACTGTGTGTGTCTCAAGGAAGATCTGGACAGCTGTATAGTAGGAGGCAGAAATAGATACCCCACATTCAAGCCACACCGAGTTAGTTTTGGTTATAACTGATGATGTAACTGCCACATCCTGTACATACAGACTAGGGAACTTCCAATCCTTGACAAAGCATGTTAATCTTAGCTGTTTTAGTGAAACTTAACAGTTCATTACACTTTTTTGTTACTTTATTCAACAACTATCATATATTGCCATTCTTCTACATTATTTACAAAAGTTAACCTTCCATGCATTATAATGTCTACTGTTGTATCTTGCATCTTGTGTAGAGGTATGGAAAGTTTGTAGCTCAGTAACAGAATGGCAGTTATTCATGTTTTCCAACGTTTGTTAATGTTAATAAATGACTTATTCATGTCTGAGTTTTTTTCCGACATTATGGATAAAATTTTACTTTGGCAGGGTCACACTGTGTTACTCAGTAATGTGTATTGATGATGTTTCGAGCACAAATTATTGGTCATAATCATATCAGGGTACTCACATAATTGCCTTGCTTCATTTATATACATGAGTAAAAATTGATCAGACATTTGAATAAAATCAATATAAAATAAAGTACGATCAAAACGAATATTAATGTTATCAGTAAAATGCAATAAGATGAGAGGAGTGAGATTATTAGAGCATAAGAATTTAGCTAAGTTTAGAATGGCTGATACCACGAAGATAAGTAATTTAGGAAAAAAACTCAGCTATAGCAGTGCGTGCATTAACACACAACCACACAATAGGGTGTGTGGGATAGAGTTAATATTCTAAAAAGTAATATATGTAGGTGGAAAGAGAAAGATTGATTACTGAATCCTGGTTCATCGAATCTACACCCAGAAATGTATTTACACCTTTGACCTAATTCCCTCACCGGATATAATTTCTTTAAAAATACCATATATATACGATTGTACAGCTTGATAATAAATTCGTTGAAAAGAGTCTCTTCGCTGAATACTGTGTTCTTAACCCAGAAATGACTCAATGCAAATACCAGAAATATGGAAGATATTATTACCACCAGTCAGTCAAATCAGAGGAGGATAATAAATAATCTTAAAATTCTATTTCAATTCACATACATCATAACATTCTAACAAGTTACTAATTTTGACTATAAAAACATCTTATTTCTCATCTGATTGTATTTGATTGATAACACTAATATTATTTCTGAATACACTTTATCTTATATTGATTTTATTCAAATGTTTAATCAGTTTTTACTCATGTATATAAATGAATCAAGAAAGTTGCGTGTGTGACTACCTTGATATGATTATTAGCAATAAATTGTGCTCGAAACGTCATCGGTAAATATTACTGTATAAAAGTGTGACTTTTTCAAAATAAAAATTTTATCCATAATGGAGTTATAATCTACCACAGTGACCAAGTTTTATCCTTTTTTCCGACTTGTTTATACCTGCAATGTAATGCATAATTAAGCTTACTGCTTCCAAAAGAGGAGCATTTGTTGGATATATATCATAAGTTGGCATATGATTCTAGTAAAAAATGTTGATAAATATTTTTGAAACCACTAGCCCTGCCTTGATCATAAATGTCACTGTCCCATTCACATTGAAAAAAAATATTTCGCGACAATGTTTTCATGTCATCAATCTTACAATTAACGTGTAGTGGAAACTGACATCTCAACGGGCCAAAACATTTATGTGAATGGTAGATTGAGAGAGTAGATGAAATCAATAAAATGTCATTTTTTAGGAAAACAAGTTATTTCATATGAAACCTTTTTTAAAAGAAATTGTTATCTTGGTATTATAGTAAGCAGATGTCTCAGTGTGGAAAACTCTGACGTAAGACAGCTGTTTTGTCTTCTTTCTAAGTTGAATAAAATGAAAATTTTTCAGAAATATTTCTTTCTTTCCAACTTTTAGACAGTAAAACTTATTTCATATTCAAGTACAATGAAATGGTTGTGAATAAGATAAACCCCGGTGAGTGCGTACTGATGAAGAATCATAAACTAGGGTGACGAAACAGCTGTCTAGTACTCCCTGCAGGTTCTCCAATGCTCTTCTAACTGATATCAACTCATGGTGAAATTCTGTAACCAGTCAATCAAAACCCTACAAATCAATACTTGAAAAACTAATGTCAGGAATTTGCTATGACACTGTAATTAAACTCAACACCTATAATCTTGGAACAATGATTAATTTAACTGATTTACCTGTCTGCTATACTTCCTTGTCGAATGCTATCGATAAAGAAGGCATTCTGCCCTGTTTTCACTTCATGACAAGGAGCCAGACTAATTCCCAAATCTTCATTAGCTGGTTTTTCAATTTCAACAACAACTGCACCTGATATACGCCGATCTTCTTCTACAAAATATGAAATTATAAAATATTGTGAATTAATATACATTTAGGTAAATAAGGCAGATATCTGATGAACAGAGTAACATAAAATTATCTCTACGAAATGTTTTTACTTTTCGTCATTGTCTTTCCACGACCGATGTGTTATTTTCTACAGTTGTTTAAGCACTGACTGCTTCTTTTTTGGACGTTGTCGTAAGAAATTTCCTCACAGAGTCTTAATTTTTCGTCTCATAACCTGGAAAAATATTTCTGAAAGTATGGAAACAACGGCTGTGATTCTATAAATCTAAATATATACTAGCTAATCTCTTTCAAAGAAGATTTCTTAAGTTGGCTTGAATCCAATGCTATTCACCTCAATTTTTGTTCTTCCTATTAACAACAAAATTAATTTATAACTTTTTAACGGTATGCAACATTTTTGAAAACTACGCCAATTTCTAAAGTACATATTCGACGAATTCACTTCTCCAACTGGTTATTAAGAAAACAATGGCAGTGAAACCTTCAAAGTTTGGTCAGTTTCTTACATGTGACAAATTAGTGTACGTATACTATTTCTTTACAGGAATGACATTCTTGTGGAGTTTGATAAGGGTTGCTGTTCAATAATGATGAAGTGACTCACTCGTTGGAAAGCGTTGTGGATCAAATAAACAAAGTTAGGAGAATGAATACAAAGCTTCGCCTGATTAGAATAAATGTATCCAGGTAGTAGTTCACTCACAATCTTATGTCCTTTGAATAACTCAGTAACATGCTGTACACATTCAGTTCTTTTAGAATTCTCCGTGAGCTTATCAGCTATTTTTCTTGGTAACCTTGGACGTAGATCTTAAAACAAGTAACAAAGGTTAATAAAGCAGGATTTAATGAATTCATCAAATTTCGGTAGAACTCGTCAGCTGAATACTCTACATACACAGATATATATATATGTATACTTTTGAAATTACATTGGGAGATATAAGACTGATAAGTAAATAAACTACATTGAATGAGTCATACAGAAAGACAGGTGAGAATGTTTTCCAGGTCATGTTCAAATCGATAAGGGGGAGAGAGAATATGAGAGATCAAAATTAAGATAAAATGCATTACGCTTCAATTACATCACTTAGATAAACAATTAGTCATTAGAGAATATAACAAGAATTGGAAACAGAGTAATATCAATATTAATAGTTGTAATAACAATAACGATAATAATAATGTTGAAAAGAGTTAAGATAATGCTACTGATAAAGGATAGTTTTAAATGAATCAAGAATAATAATAATAATCATTATTATAAGAGGTAGAATAATAAGTAAAACGTACTACCATGGTAGGTTCAGAGTGACGACCATCTCCTTTTGTACACAAAGACCTGGTTTGTAAACTCGAATTGCACAAACCTCTGCAATTGCAAGCATCTTCTTGTTTGTTTGTCTGCTGACAATAGTGAATGACTTGACAGTATCAAAATCATGTTAATAGTCCACAAGATGTTTTGTTTTTGAGGTTTTTGGCACTTTGCATTCAGTTTTTTTCAACCATTTCGGCAAATGCTCCATCATGCAAGTAGACAATCGCCTTTCTGTACGACCTATGTATTTGCTTCCACAAACACACTCAGATTGGACGAAGATGATCATTTCTGGATATTTTCTCATCCTGTAGTCCACTTGTATTGCTACGGATTATTTTGTTGATTTGAAAGTTAACCTTCCGTCCATATGATTTCCTTTTTATGGATAAATAAATCTTATCTATGTCAATGTATCCGTTTATCGCAGATTTATCTAAGTACTAGGCTCCCGAGAAATTTCGGTGTTTCCTTTGTCTAGGTTTTGTATATTACCCCATTTGTATTGGTGTCTGTGGTTATCTTCGTGTATTGGGATTATTATTATTATTCCCTTTGGTTCTAAATGGAACATGGGACTTCAACAACACATCTCAACCTTCTTCTATTTTCTGCCATCCTTTTCGGCTGGGTCCACGATTGTCTATAATCTCTGTTCTCTTCCTTACACGAAATCCTCCATGTTACCCTAGAAAGACCCACTCGTCGATTTCCATTAGGATTCCACTCGAGTAATAGCCTGGTGTGCTATATCATTTGATGGCCTCCTCAATGTATGCCCAATCAATCTCCATTTTCTCCCTCGTATTTTTGAGCAATAGGATCTTGGTTGGTTTGTTCCACTGCAGAGTTTCTTGCTGCTAATTTTTTTCTGGCCGGCTGGCCATTTAATCTTAAATATGAAGCCAGGAAAGGCAGCTGTTGATGAAGGTCTGCCGTAGCCTGTTGGAAATCCTTTTCGTTACAGGCAGGTATTGAGATATGAAAGAATAAATATCGTATTTTTTGACAATAAATTAATTTTCATGGATACGAAGATGAAGATGGCGTCCACTTTGATCTGTATACTGTATTTTCACACTAAAATGTGATCAGTGTTCTTACTTCACTATTCCCTAGCCGTTTATTCACTCCGACAAGAAGAAAGTTGAATAATTAATTTCAAGTAACAAAGGGAATTATTAAATAATTTAGTTGTTTTTAAATTTGTCAAGTAACTACTAGCCAGTCCTTTTAACTATGATTTATATTCCCTGAATAATTAACGTTATTCTTGTAATTGTTTTATACAACTACTTGCATACTGCGGTATTTCATTTATTCTAACAAGAGACTGCATCATTTTATAGTGTAATCATAAAATAATAATGAACGGATTCCAGGTGCCTTAGAATCAAAATAGACTTTCTTTTAGCGGATAATTAAACTACATACACACTGAGAATTATTCTCTATTCGTATAAGGATGATAATGTGTAATTAATTTTTTCCTGTTGACTTTCTATCCTAATTTATTCATTATTCATAAGGCCAATCAGTTGTTCTCTAAGAAATAAAATGAGGTGAAATTTTTTTCCCTATTGCAAATAGAATCTTACTAATAGAAATAAAAAATATCTTTATATATATACGATGACCTTCGCTTCAAGATGTAATTATTACCCATGGATAGCATTAATACTGCTTACTGTAAGATCTGAATAAATTATACGTTATCTTTTTAATGTTAATTGAAGGATTTATCAGAAGCACAGATTCTGATAGGCGGAATCGGATTTTATTCTTGATTTATATACATATATATATATATCTATATTCACTAGCTGAATTCCAATTACTACGATAATTAACTCGACTTATGTGAAAAGCGCTTTTCGTCTCGTTTATCATTTAATTTCATGTCTTGCTAGAATGTTAAGACAGTTATTCAACTAACTTCAGATCGCATGGTTTCGAGCACGCAATCCTGCAGTTGTCACTTGCTGACTAGTCATTGGTCAATGGTCAGGAATTATATTGTCCTGAGATTTTATTATTATTATTGGTTCCTTTAATTCCCAGAGGAAAATAGGGCGTCAGCCACACGTCTCTATTCTGTTCTGTCCTCTGCCAGTGTTTTCATCTGGCTCCACGTCTGTCTACACTAACGAACAACTTGCTGCTTCCTATTCGCGTTCCACTCGAGCGATGGCCTGTCGTGTGGTGTAACTTGATGGTTAGTTTTCTCAGAGTATGGCCAATTCACCTCCATTTCTTCCTACATATTTATTGTATAGTCGGTTCCTGATGGGTTGGTTCGTTCATTGCCAGAGATCCATCCTTGTTGCTGACCTTTTCTGGCCGGCCATCTGATCTTAAGTAGAATTGGGCGAAGACGGCTGCTGATGAAGGTCTCTAGTTTGTTCAAAGTGCTCTTCGTGGTGTGGTGCCAAGTCTCTGATCTGTATAGTAGCACTGACTTCTCATTGGAGTTGGAAATCCGGATCTTATTTTACATGCTGAAGAGTGCCGTTGACCTCCACATAGACTTGAGAGTACTGAAAGCTTGCCTTGCTTCCCCGATCCTCGCTGCTTTGATATCCTCATCACTTCCGTCCGCCTGTAGTTGAAACGATGCTTCCCAGGTAGGTATGTAGAGGAGATTCTTTCAGATTCCTCCCATTTATGCTGATTGTTGTATGTTGTTGTTGCTGTCGCTGTTGTAGCTGGCCAGGAATCTTCATCACCTCTGTTTTTTCGATGTTTACTTGAAGTCCTATCTTTCATGCTTCTTTTGCTAACTTGTCGCTTTTCACTTACATATCTTCCAGTTTGTGGGAAATAATACAAATATCATCGGAGAAATCCAGATACTCCAGGTTTTTTGTATGGGCCCATTTTATGCTTGTCACCTAATCAGCAAGTCAGCTAGCTTTGTGATAATTATATTGCAGACATGACTGTGCGAATTCAGTCAAGATCAACAACACATTAAATTATCTACGTCTTCATGACCAATCTTTGTATCCACTACAATCCTACAGGAGGCCAGTCATTAGTTTTGACTAGCACACAGGTAACATCCCTGACTGCTTCACTAAGTCAAGTGAGTTCCGGTCTCAGAGGAGGCATCATTTTCTCTTTTGAAGTTGTAGATGAGCTAATAACCATGAAACCTAAGTTTAAGGCGTCTTACCAATCGCCTCCAAGCTCGTAAACTGAAGTTCTTTCGGATAACTTCAACAAGGGAAGACGTTTCAGTTGTAATGAGACTGCTGAAATGGTCACATGTCTCATTTATTGAACCACGTAAAACTGATGTATCTGTTTAGGATGGCGAAAAACTACTATACACAACTAGTCTACTTTACTAAATACGTTTACTCAATAACTGGCAGTAAAATAAAGGGATTGCAAGTCACGGTCAGAGCAGTGGCACTTTATTCGCATTATATATGACACAAA
Organism: Trichobilharzia szidati; assembly: GCA_944472155.2. Classification (NCBI taxonomy): domain Eukaryota; kingdom Metazoa; phylum Platyhelminthes; class Trematoda; order Strigeidida; family Schistosomatidae; genus Trichobilharzia; species Trichobilharzia szidati. The sequence continues at coordinate 134,563,928 of OX235271.1, forward strand.
ACCTATAAAAGACAGCCAAGGAAACCCAAACACCAAGGAAGAAAGACAGATTAAACAATGGGCGAATCATTTCAAAGGACTCTTGAACCGACCACCACCTGCAACCCGTCCAGAAATACCAACAACAGCACGTACACAACTGCAAGTTGACACCAATCCTCCAACGAAAGCTGAAGTCTTGAATGCAGTCAAGCTTCTGAAAGCTGGAAAAGCAGCTGGACCAGATGGAATACCCCCTGAAGCACTGAAAGCGGACCCAGAGACGACAGTAGATATGCTGGCTCCATTATTGCAAAAGGTCTGGAAGGAGAGAAAGGTGACTACTGACTGGAAATCTTCGTCACTCAACATCAGCAACAAAATTCGGATTTTCAATACAAACGTCAAGTCAGTCAGTTCTTCTATACGGATCAGAAACTTGGTGGGTCACAAACAATATTTCCAACAGCCTGTTGCAGATCTTTATCAACAACTGTCTTCGCTGGCTCTATACTCAAGATCAGATGGCCGGAAAGAACCACCAACAAGAAACTATGGGAACAAACAAAACAAGAACCAATTGCCCAACAAATATGCAGGAGAAAGTGGAGATGGATTGGACACTCACTCGCTGAGGAGGCCACTGGGTGACATCGCGCATCAGGCCTTAGCTCGAGTGGAACCCGAAAGGGAAGCGGCGAGTGGGACGTCGGTGCAAGGGTGACATGGAGGAGGTCGTGTGAAGAGGAATTGAAACAGTTTTGACTAACATGGATGCAGGTGAAAAGTACAGCAGAAGACAGAAGCAAGTGGAGACGTGTAGCTAAAGCTCTACGTTCCACTAGGAACCTAAGGGAACAACAAACAACAACAACAATGTATAACACATGATTCAACTCTAAACTAATGAGGCTAAAGTGTTTATTCAGTGAATAAACAGCTTCAGACTAACTTTCATTAAATTAAATTGCGAAATTCATAGACGAAGCTTAACGCATAGTTTCAAGTGTTTAACAATGAATTCCCTCATTTCATGCTTCATTCAGAATTGATACTGTTCTCTTAACTAACATCATTCCATATATACATATATATGCTTATATATGTATATATATTCACTGACATTTATATTACATAATCATATGCTTTTATATAGGAGAAAGAAATGTTAAAGTACAAAAATGAAATTGAAATATTTCCCAGTGGTATTTCCTTTTTCTTTACAGTTTAAAATACACTTTGAACCGTTAACTAAAATTGCATCAATTACTTTAGCAAGTATATATATATACGAATGTATTAATAGAAAAGTTAAGTATAACTAAGTGCATTGATCATAAAAACAAGAATTAATTACACCAAGGCAAGGGAATTTATTTAACGCTTCTTCTACGTCTAGTGACCTTAACAATAATGTCAGTGTAATAATTATTGACTACGTATAAATGTATTCCAAACAACACGGTTAATACATTCATTTAACCATAGATAGATAGATAGAATTCCTTCTAATGGTTAGTAAGAAAGTTCTGAGAAAAAAATATTTTTATAAATATCAAAATGAATTATTATTATTATTATAACGATTACTATTAATATCATATTTAAATGTTTTATCGTTGAAGAGGCTGTAGCTGCCAAATTTATAAAGTTATTTGCCGTAAAAATGCCACTTTATACAATAAAAAAACTAGAATGAAACAGCTATCCAGTAATCCTTGGTCTTCCACAGGGTCTCTAACTGATACCACCTCGTGATCACACCTGTAACTAATCAAGCTACTGCAAACTTACACTTCATAATTAATCTCATGATCACTAGCGACTGGCCCTATACAGGGCGTCACCTAGAGTTCTAATGAGAAGTCGCAACCAGTGGGGTTCACCATGTTAGGTGAGAGAACAGTTGCTAACCAATAACATAAGCTGGCGGCTGCGTCATATATATATAGCTAATTGGCAGGAGTTAGGACTTATGCTCCATTGGATCTGGCCTAAATGGTTGATTAGTCTACTAGCTTGCCATATGACCGGTAGGCTCTGAGTTCAAACTCCGGCGGGTGCCTGCTGCCAAAGGTTCACAAAATAAGATGAAGCAGTTATCCAGTTTTTCTATTCCTTTACGCTCCCAGTGGATCATAGGACTTCAAGCTGAAGGCTTGAAGTTTCAGTAGCAGTGGTGTTTATTTTTACGGGATAGGGTTGCTAGCCTAATGCCCAACCTTCCCTCTTTACCAGCTTTTTTATTTCTGGTAAAGGAGTGCGTCGGCCCGGGGTTGAACCCCGGACCATGTGCATGGTCGGCGAGCGTACTAACCGCTGTGCCACCGACACACAAAAAAGCCGTCAACACCCGGTATTCCCAGCCAGTCACCCATGCAAGTAATAACCGGGCCCGACGTTGCTTAACTTCGGTGATCGGACGAGAATCGGTGCTTTCAACGTGGTATGGTCGCCAACGAAAGGAGTGAGTCAACTGGGGATCAAACCCCGGACCACATGCGTGGTCGGCCAGCACTCTACCGCTGTGCCACCGACGCATGTTATCCGGTGCTCTTCGGTTTTTCAATGGTTCTCTAACTGACACCAGCTCGTGATCAAGCCTGCAAATAATCAAATTCCTACAAAGTTATTCTTAATGAAAACATACTTTGAGAAATGCGACATCTTACAATCATATTTAATGTTCTCTTGAGTAGTTTCACAGTAAAGTTCTAATACTGATCATGAGCGTATAAGGTGAAAATAAACTTGTGAACCATAAATCAGGATTCAAGTGATCCTACTGGTGTTATAGTAGTTAGGTAAAGATAAACATATAGAAACAGAAGTTCTACTAACACGGATCTGTTGTTCGATCAGTGAAACCTGACTCTTTCAACGGAAATTTAAATTCACTCCCTAATACTTCACTTATTTCACAGTTAATAATTATGATTGGGTCTGATAATATCTGTTTAGCTAAGAAAAAAAGTAGATTTTGAGATTATTTGTCGTTCAGTCATAATATGCAATACTTCAAACACATTTATCAACTGGAACAGCATCGCTTTCAGTCTAATCTCCTTTTTCATCTTTCGCCTATTAGATCAAACTATTTTCAAAACAAATTCACATATTTCTATCAAAGAAATCAAAGAAATTGCATAGGAAAAAATTTTAACAGAAGTAGCAACATAACTCACCAAAATTGGCTACATTATATTCAATAGTAAGAGTTAAATGATTTCTAACACTTTGGATTAATTTCACTGCCTCTTCACAAGTCAGTTGTCCCGTGTGAATACTGTTGATAGTGAGTATACGATCTCCGGGTTTGATTCGTCCATCACTTGAAATAATTAATTTGTTCAAAAAAAAGACAACAAAAGGTGAGTTACAAAATAGAAATTTTCGCGTTAGTTTATCTCAACCATCTAGTTATGAAATGTGAATTTATACCAGAATTTAATGTAGCATAGTTCAATGAAATCAGTGTTAGCCTGAATGTTATGCAGGCTTCTAAATGGTAGCCTACAGGGATGAAACAAGTGGATAGTTCAGTGATAAGGTATTTGATATAAGTACCAATTTATTATAACCTGACTTCCTTGATATATTAAAAATATCTCTATGATGTCTGCAAACAAACAGAATACCTAATATCAGTATTTTTCAGGGACTTATTTTTTAAAACAAATACATAAATGTCTTGATAATACATGTATTAAAATAATTCCCTTGGGTTCCGAGTGGAGCATATGGATTCAACAACACATCTCCACTTTCTTCCATTTTCTGCTGTCCCTTTCATGTGGGCCAAAGATTGCCCAAACTCTCTAATCTCCTCCTCGCACGATCTCCTGTATGTCACCGTAGGATGACCCATTTACCGCTTGACATTGGGATTCCACTCGAGCTATGGCTCACATTGCGCGCTATGTCATTTGACGGTCTCCCCAGCGTGTGTCCGATTCATCTCTATTTTCTCTTAGATATTTGTTGAGCAGTCGGTTCTCGGTTGGTTTTTTGCCAGAGCTTCTTGGCGCCAGCCATTTTATCTTCAGTATAGAGCCAGCGAAGGCAGCTGTTGACAAAAGTCTGTTGGAAATCCTTTTCGTGACATGCAGTGAAGGTTTCTGACCTCTAAAGAAGAACTGACTGACTTCACATTTTATAATACATGAGCTTTTGTTGAAATACAACACTTTTTGTACTTTTTCTAATTATATTAATCCCTAAAAGAAACTAGTATAGGTTAGACTGGACTTATTTATCAAGCCTCGAAACTGTGGTTTCCCCCCATAATATCCAAGAACGCGACTGTATATTCCATGTCCTCTAAGGCTTGAGTAAATGCACTTTCATTTTGTATCACTACTTCCACTTTAAATGATTTCTATGCAGCAAAAATGTTCAAAGCTACATGATAAAGCGGATTTTTCGTATATAATCTTCAGCTTTACAACTATGTACATTCTGGAAATAAATATCGCAGCTTATATAGAAAGAAAAAACCTACATACCTTGATGACAGTGTGAAAATAAATACCCTAGACAAAATTCATTAGGTGATCATACGGTAGTATACTTTTCGAATCCACAATTTCTTTCGTTAGAATATGTTACCTTTTTATCCTCATTCTTATACATTCCGAGTGGAATATGGAGCTTCACGCTTCAGCTTTAAAGTTCGCCTAACGGTGTTCGTACGGGGTAGGATTGCTTAACCCACGCCAAACCTCCCAACTTCACTGGGCTTAATACTGGCTAAGCGAGGTTTAGGAGTGGTTCGACTGGAAGTCGAATCTGAACCTTTTAAGTGGTCGGCGAATATTCTACCCCTGAACTATTTAACCAGTGAAATATAAACTATAATTTTATTCAACCTGTTTGTAGACAAAGTTTGGTTGTCTTTATAGTATATTATATATTATAATAAATATACTGAAATTTCTGGTTAAATTCATTATGGTGGCATCCATGATCGTAAAGGTAAGAATTTCCTGACCGTGTTCTATTTAGCAATATTCATGTCATAATAACTTCAGTCAAGTTATTTGTACTCAATAGATTCTTGTCATTTCAATATTAACATTATCAAACGGATCAGTAGCCTTAAACACTCCCTCCGCTAACTTATGTTAAGCTGAAATCGCTCTATTCACTGTACATTTTAAAACAGTTTAACCATCAGCAAAACTGAATTACGTCAAAAAATACGACATATACTTTGACAGTAAAATTTCCGAACTTCCCACTTTTATGCATACATTTACAATAGGTAGTGAGTGAGTTTTAATTATCTAAAATTATGCACTAATATATTTTTCTCATTGTAGGTGTATGCATTAGAAACAAGGTAACTAAATTAATATTTTTGGTGAACTAACTGATGGTTTTAAGTGTATTAGAATGATATTCACAGAGAAAAGAGAGCATTCACATGGAACTTTTAAAGACGCAGAATATTCACTGAATAGTTACAGATATATTATTATTATTATTCCCTTGGATCCCCAATGGAACATAAGGATTCAATAGTACATCTCCATTTTGCCCTGTTCTCTGCAGTTGTCTTCATCTGGCTGCACGTTTGTCCATAGGTTGTCATCTCCCTCTCACAAGATCTCCTCCGTGTCACTCTCGGACACACATCTTACTCGTCGTTTCCCACTCAGGTTCCACTCGAACGTTGGTCTGGTGTGCAAAGTCACTTATCGTGTGTCCCATCTATCTCCACATCCTCCTGCCAATATTTTGGGTAATAGATTCTTAGTCGGTTCGTTCCCAGAGTCCCCTATTGCCAATTATTTTTTGGCGGTTATCTGATGTGTAGTATGAAGCTACAGAAGGCAGCTGTTGATGAAAGTCTGAAGCCGATTGAGAACGTTTTTCACTTTGTCTCAATTCTCCGAACCACACAGAACAACTGAATTTACATTGGTGTTAAAAATTCATATCATGTTCTTTGTGCTAACTGCAGAATATTCCTAGTGTGATTTCAGAGTCGTGAATGTCTGCCTTGCCTTTCCAATTCTGATTTTAACGTTCTCATCTGTGCCTCCTGTAGTTGAGACGATGTTACCCAAATAAGTGAAGGAATTGACCTTCAAACTTCTCACAGTGATAGTGATTAATGTCCGCTTTCTTAGGTTAAGCATCTTCATCACCCTTGTCTTCTCTGTGTTTATTTGAAATCCTGTCTTCTCCATCAGTCTCTTCTGGCAGCTTATTGGTTTTTGCTTGTTTGTTTGACATTAGACATGAAGAAAGCTGTATTATGCATATAGCAAGTTCTACGATTAAATTGCCTATGAATCAACTGTTACCATCTAGTTAAGCATTAAGTACAGATTTATAAGATATTTCGCAAGAATAATTAGTGACTGGTTTAACACTTTGAGATCATCTGAATTCATCAGTGAACAGTTTCTGAAAACAGTCAACTACTATTGAATTAACCATTCATCAAAGGATATTTGTCTGAAGTGCCCTTGTATAACCAACATCCAATGCTGAGGTCAGTGAGCATATAAAACTTAGAGTGTTCTTCAACATCTTATCTCCTCTTCTAATAAGCATATTGTTTGTTACAGGATTTCATCATGAGCTGATATTGGTTATAGAACCATTGGAGAACCTGAGAGTACTCGACGTCTGCTTTGTCCTATTCTGGGAATGCAGTGGGTGCGTAGTGATGAAGAGTCTCAAACCAGGATGAAGCAGCTATCGAGTACTCTCAGGTTTTCCAGTGGTTCTCTAACCAATGTCAGCTCATGATTAAATCCTGTAACCAATCAATCGAATCCCAACAAACCGAAACTTGCATCTTGTTTGTGCTTTTTAACTTTAAACTATTAAAAAACTGTTTTTAAAAGAAATAGCAGTACAAGGTATAAACGTTCCAATGGATTTCTTTGTAAGTGTCTAGAGAGAAATTTCGTCTTAAAAAGGAGTTCATCGAATTTTTGCATAGTCGTATCTGGTGTTGTTTTTCATGGTATGAAGAAGAATCCATTGCTTAAAGGTAAATATTTATCACCCTCTTTTCCGTAACTAGTGTCAAATACTATATGAATTTAGTGCTACTAATTATGAGTCATCATAAGTTAGAATATGACAGGCCTAGTATTTTTAAGTTTATAGAATGAAGGGAAGTGGAATGCATGATTCATCTGTCTTTGAATTCCACTTATAAGAAAAACAATTCATTAATCCTGTCAAAACAGCTGACACGTAAACAATGCTGAACAGACTATCAATCTACAATCAAGGTTCAAAACTATGTGCACACATTCAAATCGATTCACTATAAAACTGTGGATAAAAAAAGTTTAAAAGAAAGAAGTAACACAGTAACCAAAATTAAGAAATTTGCAGAATCAGAGAATAAGAGACTTTCTAAATGGAAACCTTTATCTAGGAAGTGTTTAGACAGTAAACCTATAAAATTGTATTCCCTACTTAAAATGAATGTTATTCATCAAGTGTTGGGCTTGTGAGAACTTGTTTTATTTCATGGTAGGTTTCGTCACCAAAGCGATGGTGGCCTGCTTAAATAAGCTAGATTTTCTATCCATCAAAATACCCCGTGTTTAATCATCTAATTGGCGCAAGGGGGCATAAACTATACTCGCGCAAAATTTTAAATAGGTTTCTAACTACCTTTAGGAATTTTGAGAAGGAAACCACGAAAGGACATCGTGAAGTAATAACTGGAGCAAGTTTCAAATGAAAAAATATTGAAAACCAGGGAGTACTGAACACTCATTGGGGTTCGAACCCAGGATCTTCCGCCTACAAGGCAAGCTCGTATACCATCTAGCGACTGGGACAGGATTCAATGGCCCGCGAATTCTAACTTCTAGCAGTCCGTGGTCAAACTCGCAAAAAAGATCTAATCATTACGAAGCAACTGCTGGAAAAATTTGGCTTTGGATAATATATCATCTATTATTATATTATCTTAAGATTCTGTAGACTGAGTAAATAACTGCGGTGAAGTTCCCTGAGATTTTTGTATTGTATATAGGAGCATTTTTTAGAATAAAGCTATTATTATAGCAGAACCACTGAAAAACAAGAAATAGTGGAAACTAATGAAGAATTATTCCTGTTATTTATATCAATTTAACGAAATTGAAATTAAACTTTCGATCTTAATTAAGTTTATTTGACTTAGCACACAGTAATAAGGTAATGAAAACTGGATGACATTTCGAGTACTATTTATTGCTCGTTAACATATCAATGCATTCATACGACTTCATAAGTTGCTTTATATATTTACATTCCCACCCTTCTGTTTTCTATTTCACTTTTCATATATTCGGTAAAGACTTTGCGTCAATTCTATCGCACGTGATTCGATGGAAAAAGATTCTGTGACTAACCGTTCCCACCAACTAACCATATTTCTTTTTTAAATGCTTCCACCCTTATTCCACCTTTTATATGGTTATATACAAGTCAATGTGTTGTGATGGCTGAACTCTTTTGAAGATTATTTAACTTAGCAACGTTTATCACCCCAGTAATCTAACTGACCCTGATCTACTAGTTTCAGCTATTTAATTGACTTTACAGACATTATATGGTATTTGATTTTCGTAATTAGATCTATTGGTTGCCTAAGCCGACAAAGTTTTGTCTCTCAGTGATTTGGTTAGTGTAATTGTTTATGGTATTCCTTAGTCATATCTCAGTTATATAACGGGCTATTTTATTCCTCACCATTGATATCATCTTCATGGTTTACATTAGTGGTGGCCTGCTTCAGTCACTGGGCTACCAAAATTTAAATCCGTCAAAATGCTCAAGCCCTTCTGCATTTCTTATTGTTTTAACTATACAGTTATATCCACTGATCATTATGTGAACTGGCGCTTATTTTTAATTAGCTTTTAAGAAGACACTGTGCAGTTCTCGAAGGAAGTGAATGGAAAGTATCATGGAGAAATGATCCTATCTTCATTTGAGACAATACTGCACCACATGATAAATTTCAGACTACTGTTTCACCTGTAGATCCTGTACGAATATACATATATATATATATGTATTGATTGGACACTAGTAAATAGTGTGACGTATCTAGTCCTTGTTTGGTGCAGACTGAATTCTATCAGTCAGGTATTTGCAATGTGGCCACCATTCTAGGTAGCTATCCATCACGATGCACACTAATTTGATTGCCGATTACCTCCAACTATCTAATATCATTGAATCAATGTGCACCGTGATGGCCAGCTACCTAGAATGGTGGCCACATTGCAAATACCTGACTGATAGAATTCAGTCTGCACCAAACAAGGACTAGATACGTCACACTAGTTACTAGTGTCCAATCGAGGTATCTACTACAGTCCTACAGGAGGTCAATTGCGAGCCCGAATAACTCAGTGGTAACGTCTCTGACTGCAGTAATTACTGTGTGATGCTGGTTTGAATCTCAGAAGGGACACAAGTTCTTTCATGGTTGTAGATATGCTTTGCTGACTGGTGATTGCCAACTAGCACGAAACCTAGGTCCAAGACTTCCTGCCGATTGCCTCCAACTATCTAATATATATATATATATATATATATATATATTGCAACTAAATATGCTGAGAGTTTCTGTACTGTGTTAACATATTGTCTGAAATAAAACTTTATTACTGTTACCATTATCCTTGAAGGTCTTCATACATTTCTGAATAAAGCCTATTGGATAGTTCTTCACTATTATTGTTTTACTTATTTGTTTGATCTCATTATTTAAATCTTCTGACTTATTAGTCAGGCTCTTAAATCAATTACATAAACATATAACTAAATCTACCTTTACCGAATTTCGCCAGAAAGAATCAAAATTTAAGTAATTGTTAAAATTTGATGGTTGTCGACAGATTTTAGCATCTAAAACATCATTATATTTCCGTTTTATTTTATTGTCTGGCAAAGGTAACTTATTCTGTTCATATTTTAACTCGAAAGTGAATAGAACTCTATCTGTTACTGAATTTATGTGTGAATAGGTTAGAGGAATGTTCAGATTTCTCCATGATAACCTAGGAACAAGGCTAAGTGTTCTGAAAGATATACGTTCCCAGCTATCTATAAATATGTCTTCTAATTCTGTGGATATTAGTGATTTCCTATATTAAAATGATTATGAACTCTGTTTATCAATGCTATATCACTATATCATTTAAATAAACTTATAGAATATGGAATAATCACCTGCCATATCTAAGAAAAGTTAAACTTGATGTGCCAACATTTCGAAGCAATAAATAAAAATTCATTTCTTCGGTCATAAACTGTTTGTTAATACTTTCAAATCCAAGTCTTTGTTTCTTAAAGCTACATAACATAGAAATATATTTAAATAAAAACGCTTCTCACTGGATAAATTACTCCAGCACAACCAGTTATACATACTTGTACAAATTCTAAATATATTTAATGCTCTATTCTCACCAAACTTCTTGATGACCTGAAAATGGAGAAAATGGATATGACTAATTCACCTTATCATCGCACTGACCAATGGCTTGTAGACCTACTAGAATCAGTCAGAGGACGAATTTCCTGCCACGCACTCCGAGATTCCTTCGATTTTGTCAATTCCATAGAAAACGTCAGTATTTCTAATTAAACCACGTTCTCACTAAATATGGTGTCATTGTTTACGAACATCCCACTAAACTAAAACAGTATACTGTATAGGTGAAAATATTGATTCGAAGGGGATGAACATTAGTATACCCAGTGAATATTTGGAGGAACTCCTATTGAGATGTACCCTAAACGCCCAATTCTCTTTCAATAAAGAAATATGTCGACAAAAAGATGGTATAGCTATGGGCTCACGATTTGGCGTGTTGCTCGCAGATCTTTTTATGTCAAAACTAGAAAACACACATCTAAAGAAAATGATTCACAGCTTCGGGTTTCACAAGGGACATGTGAACGACACTTTCATTATCTCCAACAATGAGGATAGTTTGGAGAACACCTTAGACGTTTTAAACAGCTGTCATCCAGCAATTCAATCCACACTGGAGAAGGAATTCAACACAAAAATATCTTTTCTGGACGTCCAACTAAAAAGACGTGAACAAGATGGAACACTAAAAACATCCATCTACAGAAAGACGACATGGAACGCGTCAACTTACTAACTTTCGCAGTTGAGTGCACCTACATACAAAACGAAACTTCATCAGATCAGTGTGTCACGGAATCTGCAGCATTTGCAGCCCTGATACTATGGAAGATGGGCTAAGCACTCTGAAGAGAATCCTCCTCGAAAATGGTCAACCAAAATCTATGAAACCTAAACCACGAAAACCGCTCACTCGTTCTGCCTCCAAAAACTTCTCTACCTGAATCTACAGTTCAATGTAGACTCATCGTCAGAAATACTGAGAAACCGCATGTTCTGCTTACTGAAGAAAACCTTCCCCGAGGCTGAAGTCCGAATAACCTTCTCTGCGAAACCAATGATTCGCATGAACGTGAAGGATAAGCTACCACTGTTGACCTCATCAATGTGCATCGTCGAATTCACCTGCACGTGTGGAACTGGATATGTTGACCGTACCCATCGTTCGCTATCCAAACGTATAACCGATCACTTCCCCACAGTCATGGATTATAAAGGAGAAAATAGGTCCCCCCAAAGCTCCATTATGGAACATCTGATCGGATCTGGACCATAGAATACCTGGGAACCTTCCTAAAAATTACGAATCAAACTTCTTCAAACTGTGAAAGGAATGGCAATTCACATGTTAAGACCTGAACTCTGCATACAGAAGAAGTTTGCTCAGTCATTAAATCTACAATGGACCTTGCCTATCATTTTCCTGTTTGTTTCTTTCTTAATTGTATTATTTTCTTCCCCCACCCCTTATTACCAATGTTGTTTACTTTTGTTCCATTTTAGTTTTAGTTGAGCTCTATCCAACCTTGCTAATTAAATTAAGTCACTCAACTTGCTTATTTAATCTTACTTTAGTTTCTAACCCATTAACGAAATTTATTATCTATAATTTACATTTCTAATGACAGATCCTTGGAAATATTCCTTTTGTTGCTAAGACAATTTACAATATATATATATATATATATTTATATATATGTTCGTGATTATACAGCTTGAGAATGATACTGCCGAGAATAGAGTAATTCTTTGCTGAGCACCCTTTCTTTTAAACGGAAATTAATTAACTTGTTTATATATGCCGGTAAAAATTCTGTTTAAACTCGGTGTGAATTTTACGCCTGTGCTGTTTTTTCCTAGCAAATACTATTCGAACTGTGAATAATATTGAATTATAACTGGATAAGCTAAGCGTTTCATGACGTTAACTAATCAAATTTTAAGTCAACTAACATAGAGCAAAGAAAAAGGCGCCAGCTTAACAAATACAAATGTTACCAAATGACAAATGTATCTTTATCTTGAGTAATATAAAAGCTACATTATTTTGTTCTAAATCTTTCGTTAGAAAATCACGTAATATAAGTAAGTTAGTACGTAAGCATCTAGCTTCAGTTGTAGTAGACGTGATATCGCCTTGCTTGCTTACGTATTACTTGTATCAAAAACAGAAAATACCAGAGTAAAGAATATGGCGAAAATAGAGAATCCCTGAAAGAAATTCGGAGAAAACTAGACAAATTATGATAAAATAATTAGATTATGATAATTATCCATAGATTAAAGTCTCTTTTCAGTCAGAAATGGCATCTTGATTTAAAGTATTATTATGAATAAATGATGTGAACAGAAGTGAAGCGGGAACTATTCTCCCTAAGATAACTAATACACTCAATCACTTACTAATCTATGATTTCTGATAAAGTTAAAGACAATTTGACGATTTAACTAAAGGATCTTGTAATAACTCAGTCAAATAGATTTTGTAAAAGAAAAAACTGAAGAATATACAAAATATGCAAAATATTTCTGAGTTGAGTATTCTCTCGTGTCGTAGTTATTATATTATTATTGTTCCCTTGGGTTCCTAGTGGAACATAAGGCTTCAGCTGCACGTCTCCACTTGCTTCTGTCTTCTGCTGTACTTTTCACCTGCATCCATGTAATTCCATACTGTTTCAAATCCTCTTAACACGATCTCCTCCATGTCACCCTTCGAAGTCCCACTCGCCGCTTCTCTTTCAGGTTCCACTCGAGCACTGGCCTGACGCGCGATGTCACTCAACGGCCTCCTCAGCGAGTGTCCAATGCATCTCCATTTTCTCCTGCATATTTGTTGGGCGATTGGTTCTTGTTTTGTTTGTTCTCATAGTTTCTTGTTGGTGGTTCTTTCCGATCATCTGATCTTAAGTATAAAGCAAAGACAATTGTTGGTAAAGGTCTGCAGTCTGTTGCAAATATTCTTTGTGACCCGCCAAGTTTCTGATCCATACGTATAGAAGAACTGACTGACTTGACGTTTGTATTGAAAATCCGAATTTTGTTGTTGATGTTGAGTGACGAAAATTTTCAGATTGGTTTCAGGTTGATGAATGTGTTTCTCGCCTTCCCGATTCTCGATTTGACATCTTCGTCCGTCCCTCCTGTAGTTAAGACAATGCTCTCTAGATAAGTGCATGAAGTAACCTCTTTCAAATCCCTCCCGTTGATGGTGATTGGCGCTGGATGTTGCTGCTGTTGTTGTTGGTTTGTTATTTTCATGACCTCCGTCTTGTCTATGTCCACCTGCAGTCCTGTCTTCTCTGACTGCTTCTTCGACCAGTTTGTCGTTTTTCGCTTGTAAGTCTTCGATTTTTTGTGACATCAAACATAAGTCATCCGCGAAATCCAGGTCTTCTAGGTCCTTCACATCGGTCCAGGATATCCCTGTCTTCTCGTTTCCCACTGTCTGACGCATAATCCAGTTCACCACAATTAGGAATATCATTGGTGATAATAAGCACCCTTGTCTGACTCCTGTGTTTACTCCAAACACCTAATAAAATGCTTAATTCTTCAGTTACAAAATGTTGTTATTTTGCAAATCCCTATGTTATGACAGATAATACTTCCTGGCAGACTATTCACAGTTACAACATCAACCATCAAGACAAAAATGTCGCTGTGCGCGAAATAAGATCGTTAGTAGGCGATTTTACTGTCTCATGCTACAGTTCAACTAGTACATAGTAATAATACAATATATAAGATACAGGGGGAGTTTTAAAAGACAGAATCAATCAGCAGACTAAATATTGATCGATCCGATATCACTTAGCAGGCATTATTTGAAAAGATAATACTAACTGATATGCCTAAATATAGATCTTCATATGAACACGGTATTGAGGGCATACAACAGTAAAACCAGAGGTATATAATATACTTCTCACAGTTTGGTTGACTATACCAATTGTTACTCAGTTCATAATTTGCATATTTTCAGATGTTTCATCAACCATGAAACAACTTACAGTCTTGTAATGATTCTTAATGTGTTTTTTTATACAGCCAAGAGGATCTTTATTTTGAGAAATGAAAATTTTCCGTTTTCTGTAGAAATAATAGTGAATTTTCATTTCATACTGTTTACATAGGAAGTGACAAACTTTATCTTGTTCTCCGGTTCAAGTACAGATTAGAAAAATTTCGCTGACGTATAATAAACTGTAAAAGGATCCTCACCTAAGCCTTCATTTTCACCACTCCAAACAATTTGGTCTTATCTGATAATTTTTATAAAAATCTTTTGAAACACGATGCCAGTGGGATCGACAGAAACCACTTTGAGAAATTCTGTCATTTTTCATTGATTTTAACAACAGCCCTAAATGGTATTAATTCAATGTAACATCACAGTTGAATATATACGGCATTATACACTCCAGATTATCCGTTGAAGTAGAAAGGTTTTGAGTACTCTGTAGTTTTAGTACACCAAAATCCCCAGGCTCAACTGTGAAACGTTTATTAACCTGTTAGATAAAATTTAATTCTGACACTATGAATTTTTGTTATTCGATGGCTGGAGGTATTCAGAAGAAAGCCATTAATCAAGGTTTCGTGCTTTGTTGGCACTTATCAGTATGGCGTATCTACAGTCTCGAATTAACTCATATCCTTTCTTAGATTCTAACCAGGGTCACTCAGTGGTTCATTCAGAGAGGTTACAACTGAGCTAGTGGGACTCACAACTCATCTCCTATCAGACTGTATTGGAAATTTTGGTTGGACTCTAGGTAGTAACCAGTATCATTCATTTAACCCTTTGTTTGGTGTAGACTGAATTTTGCATGTGATTGCTGCCTTTTATTCAAAACATTTCTTATTTTATGATTTTATTAATAATAGCTTTATTCCAAAGAGTAATTTTGTTACAAACATGGAATTTCCAGTATGTAATACAATATTGCATCTAATTTTCTCATTACAGGGGCAATAATTAAAATAGGCTGTTTACATTAAAAATATTGTTCAATAAGAAGTGAATATAAAATTAAATCAAGTGAAAACATCAGTGACAATGTAACAATGAGAACAAAATGCCATACTGTTTACTTCGATTTCTTCAGTAAGTTGATAATTCCCTGTCTTACGTTTTTTTCTCGTCACATAATATGCGTGCCTGCAAGATAAGGTATTGTAGAGTTTTTGTAATTAGTCGTCCGAGCATGCAGTCTCCTATACTGACTTCTAGTTCTACCCCATGAGATGTAAGGAGAGAGTTGTGTATGGAAAGGATGTTCAGAGTCTGACAAGATAGTATTTGCCAATTTCTTGCAGGAATCCAAGTGTCTGTCTACAGTAGTATTAACTAGTTAGTTTAGAAACATCCCACTCGCCCTACTGGCGACTTTTAGTGTCCTTGCCAATGTAGTCAGGGAAAGCAGTAAGGAATTATATGTAGAATACAAGAATTAACAAACGGTAACAGTAGAGACTGAATGATACCAGATCGTCTTAACTTCCTTACATAGAACGTCAAACGAAATATCTTTCTGGAAACTAACATGATGTGGGGAGACCAGGAAAGATCATATGAAATACACAGTCCAAGATAGTTAACATTCAAGTTGGTTTCAAATTCATTGCCATCCATGACAGTGGAACCTTGCGAACTAACCATTTCACGTAAGTCATGCTTGCATCTGAATAACTGTAGAGCTGTTGTGATATTCTAAGATGGTTGTTAGTAAAATAATGTTGTACATCCCATTAAGGAACAACTAAGTCAACTTCAGGAACTATTGATACAATAAATTGAATACCGGGGTTCAGTCCCCGGCCGACGCACTCCTTCACCTTGCTAAACCAGTAATAAGACTGATAAAGAGGGAAGGTTGGACAAGAGGCTA
This sequence comes from Trichobilharzia szidati, assembly GCA_944472155.2. NCBI lineage: Eukaryota > Metazoa > Platyhelminthes > Trematoda > Strigeidida > Schistosomatidae > Trichobilharzia > Trichobilharzia szidati. The sequence goes on from OX235271.1 coordinate 134,580,215, forward strand.
GCAACCCTATCCCGTTAAAATCAACACCACTGCTACTGAAACTTCAAGCCTGTAGCTTGAAGTCCTATGTTCCACTTGCAACGTAAAGGAATAAAAGAAAAGAAGAAGTAGGAATAAAATATTGTGACTAGACACAATCCAACAATCGTATAACATGACTCATTCATCTCATGACAACGTATTCATCATATAACCTTAGGAAAAAAACAATTTCTCATGTGCTGATTGCTTATTTTTACTAAATATTAAATGTATGCAATTTTTGCAGACAGAAACAATGGTCACATTTCTATATCTCAGAATAGATATTAGCTTCCCTTTTGCATATATGAACTAAAAGCTTTTATGCAGGCTGTTATGAAATATTTTAAATTTCCAATCCATAATGAATGAAGAAAAAGGCTTTAATGCAGCACACTTTATAATGTTGTTAGCCAAATGTACAAAGTATTAGAGAACATGAAACAGTCATATACACTTGGTAAATGTTATAATTTACCAACACAGACTGAAATCAAATTCGTATCAATTTGTTTCATTATATATCGTATGTGATTACTATCAACAAATTTCTAGACGAAAACAAAATACTCCTCTTTGCTTCTATCCTCTATTTCAAGTAGACTTTTTTTGTGTAAAACTGAGATAATTAAAAATTCATTTAGAAAGAATTATTTATTTCGTCATTTTATTCTTTTACGTTCCCAGTGGAACATAGGGAGTAGCGTTTTACTTTTACTGGGTAAGGTTACTAGCCTCATACCCAGCCTTCTCTTTTTACCGGTCTTATTACCGGCTTAGAGAAGCGTAGGAGTGCATCGGCCAGGTATTTAACCCCTAACCAAATGCCTTTGTGGCAGGCACATTTCCGCTAAGCTGCCGACGCTTAGAAAGAACAGACGCTCCAAATAAAAGTGTGCCATTACAAAAGAAATATACATTTGTATGATTAAGTTTACAGTCAGTAAAATTGATGCGAAAAATCCAAGATTATTTCACAGTCCCTTCCAAACTCAACTGTTTACCTGAATTAATTTAAACTGAAAGACCACATTTCAAGTGACTCTCCGTTTTTCCTTAATCTTAAACCTTACTTAGTTCAACAGGACAAGTAATAGACATTGTATAGAAGTGCATCACGACACATCATACTCAAAATAATTATCTAAACCGCTTTCGTTCAGGTGATGCATAGCAATACCAAATTCATCTACAGATTCTGTAAGTTACTAACGCTATGAAACTTATTCAATGACTAACGAATATAGGAAATTCCATGAGTCAGGTTTGTTTTTGAAGTCCCGTGCACAGAAAAGAGAAGCTGTTCATCTAGAAGAATATGCTCCATTTTAAAGTTCATCAGTTGCAGAGTTGTTTACTTGACAAAATGATGCTAAGTTACGGCTCAGTACAGAAACCAAATATTGAAATCTCCATTTATACATGCTCTTCGTCTTAAGATTCTTTTGTCTTCCTTTCATGCTTTCTAGATTGTTTCACAAGAATCGTTCATTTCTCCTCTTCGCCACTTAATCGATCTCTCCACTCTTCAGTATGCCCTGTACTAGGCATCGCACTCAGTATACTACTTACCAAATTTTATCAGTAGCACACTCCACAGAAGCATTATGGTTCATAAAGTTTCCATGGAAAAGCAGAAGTTGAATCCAAAAAAATCGTTAGGATAATTTCAACTAACGCGTTACTTTTTTATTGTATAAATAGTTGCTTTCATAATGTATGAGAGTGAATTCAGTTATACGTATGCATAAGGAATATACATCATAAAGTCATAAACGATTTCAATTAACCAAATGAAAACTACAGAAAACACTCACCAATCAGCAGCACTATTTTGTCGTACATGCATTACAGTTAATGGTCGAATAAGCGCTGGTGTTTTATTCCATCCACCACGAATCACAAGACCAACACCTTCAGATCCGATTTTTAAATTTATAACCATATGTTTAACAATACATCCAACAGGAGCTGTACAACAATGGAAGTATAAAAGTGAATAAACTCTTCATTAAAACGGTAGGCAAGGAAGTAGACAAGATATGCACTGTAGAAGTTATAAAGAATATGAAACCAACAACTTCTAAGCTTCCACTTATCAACTTATCCTGCAAAAAAGGCACGTCTAACTATACTGAAGCTGAAATCCATCGTTTAATTCAGTCTAACTAATATGAGCATACCATAGCATATGTTTCTAATAATAAACATTAGGAGGTATACTGACCGTATAATACCGCTTCAATGAGAAAAGAAGAGGGGAAGATATAGAGACTGACGAAACATAATCTCTTTGGTACCAACCATTTTCAACTGGAGAAATTCTTTCTTTTTATCTCAGGACACTTTTTCTAGGTATATCACTTCAAAACTCGTACTTGATTAAACTGTAGTGAACAAATTATCACAAATATATTATGTTCTACGAACGTTTCCCTTTAGATTTGCAATAGTAAACAGAGAAAACGTTTAACACCATCCTATGAAATCTGGTTGTGACTGTTTATCTAGTGGTTTGTAAGACATTCCATTTTAATTTGTTTATTAGATATATCACACAGTGAAACAGTATTATTTACTGGATGACGTTTCGAACAAAATTTATTGTTCATAATCATATCATCAATTATAATCACACAACTTCGAAACTTGAGTTTTATAGTTTTCTTTGTCTTCTCCTATTTGTCGTCGCAGGGGTAGTAGAATATTCCAGATATCTGGGACAGGTGTTGAATCATTCATATTACACTTATTCTCCTCAGTTGATTCGATAAACAAAGCTTCTGTTATCAGTCTCTCCCTCCACCCAGCTCTTACATTAGATCTTATAAATTTCATTTTATCCCATCCTATTGTATGGTTGTGTGTAATTGCATGTGGTGAGTGCTATAGCTGAACTATTCTCTAGATTTCTTATCTTATTTGGGTCAACTAATCTAGATTTTGCTGCTAGGTTTTTATGCTCGGCTAGTCTGACTGCCCCTGTTCTACTACTTTGACCTATGTATTTGACCTGACAATCATCACAGGCAGTGTATGAGATAAACTGAATTGTTTTGTTTAATTGGATCCACAGGATCCTTTAACCGAAAAAGCTTGTTTCTAATTGAGTTTGTGGGTTTGAATGCCACTTTTATTCCTGCATTTTAAGGAATTCTCCGTAGGATTTCCGAGGTTCCTTCTTTGTATGGAAGCAATACCGATGATTTATATTCTCTATTGTTGGTTTTTAGGAAACCCTAAGTTCCAACTAAACATTTGCACTGAATGAATTTATGGGAATATGAGTAGCATTTCGTCAAGTAATAAAACAATATTAAAGTTTTACTAGTGTATGTCCAAAAAGTATAATAATGATATCGAATTTAACGCACGGAACTGTCGATGGATTCTTTGGTCATTATTAGAAAATTCTTTCAGAAAAATAATAAACACTTTATTCTAAACAATATTAATTATGCAGAATGGAATTTTCAGTGTTGTTCACTTTTCAACAACTTGTCTCCTTTTTCAAATAAATAAATACATAAAATAATAAAACCACAAAAACTGAAAGTTAAGAGAAGGATAAAAAATGCAATAATAGTGCCGGTTATAAATCGCTGTTTATCTAGAGACTAAAAAGTACATTTATAAGTTCTTTTCTAACATTTTCCCTTTCATACAAAACCTGTACCACATGTGGTATCGTAGAAGTCTTATATTTCGTCGTTCAAGGATAAATTCTTAAGAAATTTCTTCTGACTTTACCCGAAGCGGTACAGGAAGGAAGCTAGAAAGGATGTAAAGGATGTTTAGTATCAGAAAAGATTACCTGAGTCAGTTGCCTGCAAGAATTAAAATGCATGTCAACAGAAATGTCGGTTATCTGAGTCGAAGGCATACCTTCAACCCTTCTTCCTTACATCCTTCAAAGTCCTATGAAGTATTGTGGGGGTGTGATAGAGACAATGGGTTCCAACGGAATGTTATTCTCACAGTAAGAATCATCGAGTTTTTTGGTGTTGACGTCTGAGTAATATTCTTGCAGTTCAATACTGCATTAGCAACAGACAACTATATGTATTTGAACATTATATTTCATGTCGTTTAATGAAAACGGAAATCACACTCTCAGTAATTGCTTAAAGAATATAAACTCTGTAGATATAAACAGTCGTCTGATGACTTGAAAATATAACGACTTCCGTGTCTTGCCTTCTGCTGTTACACAGAACGTTTCGAGAAGCCCAGGGAAGAATAAGAAGGAACAGTAAAGAGGAATCGACCGAAAATACGAATTAATAAGTTGTAAGATAAGTGGTTGAGTCATACGACGTCTCCGATTCCTAATGTAATAAGTGAAAGTTAAGATATTTTTAGAATTCAACAAAGTATGAGACGATCAGCAAAATTTGAAGGGAAACCGTTACCAAGATAGGTAATATTCGATTCACTTCCTAACACATAGTTCACAAAGTTTGTATTATGAAATTTAAGTGCATTACTTTCTGTTAAACAGTTGATTAACCCAGTGATTTAAACAAGGTCCATTCATCATGAAATTTCAGGCTAACAAAGTAAATGAATACATTCTCTGCTTCGCATATTATTCGTAAACTCTAGTCTAGTCAGAGAGTAGACTCACATTTACGTTAAAAATCAGTAATAACTTATCACTCTTATTTTCACTTACGTAGTGCAGGTAATTCATAGCCAATCTCCATTTGTATTTTTGATCCAAATTGTTTACCTGAGTTTGAAGTTTCACCTGAACCACTTGAGAAATTTATTGATAAAATATGATCGTATGGCAGGAAACAGTCACTTCTGTAAAGTATCAGTAACAAAAACATGTCGAAATTAAAAGAATGGATGAACAGGGTTTCTATAGGCAATATTTATACCTCTTTTAATGGTTAATCTCGTTACTACATGTTTAACTTACCAATATACGAAATTCGATCACTTATCTCATTTGACAGACCACACTACCTCAAAGTTACTGCTTTCAAATCTACTGTGACAGAGGTTTTTCGAGTTTAACTAGATATTGATATCAGTTAGAGAACCAGGGATTACTAAACAGCTGTTTTATCCTAGTTTAGGAATCAGTGGCAGTTCGCACCCACTGGGGTTTGAACACAGGATCTTCCGGTTACAAGGCAAGCTGGTATACCATTCAGCCACTGGGACCCGATTCAATGGCTAGTGCATGAATTCTAACTTCTACCGATCCGTGTTCAAACTTGAAAAGAAATCTAATCCTTACAAACAGACTCTTAAAAACTAATTTTATACCCGCTAGTAACTTGCTACAGGACGGAGTTTCCTGGAGTTCTAGTGAGAAGTTGTGACCAATGAGATCCATCCAGTCAAGCGTGAGGATGGATATCCCACCGATGACATTGGTTGGTGGTCGCGCTAAATCCCGAATTGGTAGAAGTTAGAACTCATGGGTTGGTCATTTAGTCAGATCTCAGTGGCTGAATGGTATACGAGTTTGTCTTGTATCCGGAAGATCCTGGGTTCGAATCCCAGTGATTGCGTACTTCCGATGATTCTCAAATTAAGATGAAATAGCTTTCCTGTACTTCTCCATTTTCAATAGTTCTCTAACTGATACTTATCCGTGTTCCAAGTCGGAAAACATATCTAATCCTTACAAATCAACTCTTGTAAACACAGGTTTTCATTTTGTTCCTATCGTCTATTTGTTTATCTGATGAGATCATTATGAAAGTAGACGAAAATCTAAACTTAGTTTATGAGTAACTTATTTTTCGTAAAAATGCTTAACAACCTACGAACAATCACTAAATACTTGCCTAGGTATCCAGGGTATCTCCATTATCACTATCACTTTCAATGCAACCATGTATCAGTTATTCAGTGTTAAGTAAAACAAATATGTAATTCATGTTAATTCAAGTGTTTAAACCAAACTCAATCTTTTGTTTTTCTGAATAACTAATCGAACATTCAAAAACTGAGTGTTATCTTATCAATGAATTCATCTAAAGCGTTAAGTTCACACTTTACATTTAGACATTAAAAATTTCTGTTGATCTCTGGCTATTCATTCATAAAGTAAGAAGAGGACTAGTGTTTTCACATCTTTTTACATTTCTCTCTTTTCATTCAATGAGAGGATATCTCTCCTTCTCACATTTAGTAAAACTTAAACAATGGACATTTATTTCTACTTCAGTGAATCTGTGACACAGGATAAAGTGGTATTTTAAAAAAAATAATGTATTTTGGTCAAGTGGAAGTGAACAGAGATTTCGATAACTATTAAGAATTGTTTGTATCTGTGTATGTATGTAGGGATGGATGGATAGATGGAAGGATTTCGCTTTGCTTTCGGCAACCAAAATACCCCTGAGTTAATGACTAATCGATACCAGTCAATAAAAACAAATCATAAAAATAATGAATAATAACCGGTCGTTTTTTCTTTTTCTTTTCATCAGTATTCACTTAAAAAGTGTTGTTTACAGGCTAAGAATATGAAACCTTTCAGAAAAACTCATTTTTGACAGTACTATTTCTTAATACATAAACAGCATAGAACTACTGGATTGCGAAAAAATTTTCGGCGAATTCTAGGAAAGTAGAAATCTAAAGGAGACAATTAGAATAGGATGAATTTCGCCATACGTTTTAACAAGTTTCATAAAATAGAATGTGTTGAATTCAACCTATGAAAGTAAAGGTTATAAAGGACAGTAACACTAAATGTAAACGAGGAGGCCAATAAATGTCATGAACTTTCAGCTGTTACTTTCTGTGTTAATGTAGTGTGTAGTGAAACCTCAGGAGTTATTTTGAGGGGGTTGCTAGTATTGATCAGCTGCCTATCTGTAAGTCAAAATGTGTTCCAGAATGATACTTTCTGTATTCCTTTCCCATTCTCATTAGCTAAGTTTAACAAGTTTCAAAACGCATTATGAAACTTGGGCTAAGTTTGTCTCATTTGCGTTAGCGTTTTTGCTTCCTGAAGTGATTATGGATGGTTTTATTCAGTAGTTAGTTGACGCCTTACTTCTCTACAGTTTTTCAGTAAAAATACCGAAGTCAACAATGTTTAGAATGACGGTATAAAAATTTATTTTTATTATTTTATTATTTTTATATATCTTGACTCCATACCGAATTTTTGGTACAAGTATGGAGTTTTCAGCATGTGATATTGGTAGCCCAAATTTTGCAGACAGACCACTGATATCGGGGGCGCGTCGGTACGGGATCAAAAGCCGGACCATATGCATCTTCGGAGAGAGTCTAAGCCGCTGTGCCACCGACGCACAACAACTTATGTAATCATATTACTGTGCCCGTGTACTTCATCCACTTCTTCTAGGAACTACTGGCAATCGATATCGTTAAACAAACTCACATGGACTAAGCTGATGATTGTTAGCATTTGAAAAAAACTATGGGAAGTTTACGCTCTGTAGAAAATTTTAACTTCCCAACGTGAATGCATTCAATAGTTTACATTCAACTGATTTATCAATGAAAATATAACATCACTCACCTGTCTGCAATACTTCCAGGACGTATATTCAAAATAACTGGTGCTTCACCTTGGCTAGATCCATCTGAAACAGTTAAACCTAAATTCGATTTTTCATCTTTCATTATTTCAATAGTAACACGTCCAAATAAACACATATCTAAAATATTCAAAAGAAAAAGAAAAAATTAGAATAGTGAACAAACAGTAGAAAATAGGCTTGAGAAAATGTTTTTCGAAGGCGGATATTTTAAATTATTCTTTCTACAGATAACAACAGTATGCTATTTCTTTAAAACTCGTAAAATGTCAGTGTGTCAGACAGTAGTGATCAATATTCAGCCCAAGTGTAATCGTCTAGCTTGGAATTATTTACATCTGTAGATAACAGACAAGCTTGGAAAACAAAATAATAGTAATATATATTCAAAAATTTTTAAATGCTTCATGACAAGAAACAAAAAGAGATGAAAAATGTATAAGAAGATATGACAAGTGAGATAAAGTGAGAACAAGTTATAACTACGTCTGATCCATTTTATTTGAATATTTTACATATTACTTCTGAAAATTTTTGCTTAAGCCACACAGGATACGTACGCTTTTTGAGAGAACAGGGAACGATTATTAATGGCCTATGGAAATAATTCTGTTTCCATCCAGCCAACATTACATTTATTTCAAATTATTTTCGTAGAGGAATAACTGTTTGGAAAATTGTTCTTGACTGATCTAATCACAATATTTATACTAATCTGCAGGCTTCAACTAACTCTCCAGTTATTGTCCGTTTTCCCCCTCGACTCTATACCATTCCTCTCAAATGTGCATATCATCTCTTCACTTCATCCTTATCATTTCTCACCGTCCCTGTTTAATCTCCAGTTTTAATGCTTCTCATCGTGCTTGTGAGATACACTGATAGTGTGTTGTTTTACAATGTGTTTTCATTCGAGTGAATCGAGGTCATTCTGACCTCGGAGTGTCTCCGGGAAGTAAGGCTGTGTCATTCTTGTAGACAGAATTTCGATTCCATCTTGTTGGAAATATCCCACTTGATTGTAAGGTGCTTCCTACACTTGAATTTCCCTTAACTAATTTCTTGTTCAACGGTGCTTGTTTTTGACCTAGAAATTTACGTTATTTGTATAGCTGGCTAATGGCACTGTTGAGGTAATTTTGAGTTTTTGATGTTGTTATCATTATTGAATAGAACTATATAGATTTGGTGACGAATAATCGTCTTTTTGTTGTCTTTGGAGAGTTCTGCGACTGTGCGTGTCTTACTGAGGTTTTGGATATCTATACAGTAGGACTCGAAGATAGCTCCCCTGCGTTCAAACCACAACAAGTCGGTTCTAATCGTTAAAATTTCTATTTCAGTTGATTAAGTCACATTAAGCGAAATGTGTCATTAGGATACATGATTCCACTGTATGCATAATCCCGCTATTTATAATTTCTGAAATGGAGAAGAATTTCAGAATTTCTGTAAACAATCCGTAATGTTTACAGGCCTAAATATGTCATGCATACTTCTTTATTTGGATGTTTCTCCTTTGAAAAATGAATTCACACCATCACGCATACATACAACATAGCACTTAAAGCACTCCTTAAAAAAATTTTGTTTGCTGAAAGAAAGCACGTTGATAAACGTACAGTGATTAGATTTGCAACAAACTACGTTTTCATCAGGAAAGAGATGAACAGGCCTAACAACATTATTAGTTGAATCTATTGCTTCACGTGTGATTTATTGATTTTTTTAAATAGCGGCCTATTTAAATAACCCAACTACCTGATTTCCTATCCATCGAAATGTATCACATTCTTCAAATGTAATCAATCCCCATAGGCATTTTCTAATAGGCTTCAACCTACCGCTATGAATTTTTCTAGAATGAAATGGAGAAACGACACTACGGGGTATTGCAACATGTTTTGTATATAATATCGTATTAAATGGTATGCATTATATATTTTTTATTTAATAATTCTGCACAAGTAAATTCTGGACTGTAAATAAACGAGTTTATTTTCATCAGAATAAAGCTATTCTTATTATTACTAATGATAGGTAATTACCTTTGTTTGCATTAACAGAAACACATTCTTTTGGTATATGAGAAGAAGCGTTGGTGACAATATCTAAATCAACTTTGCCATCCAAAGCTTAAATGTGATAAATATTTAAACTAACAGAAACATTTTCAATCTTGTTTATTTAAAAATTTAAAAGGCAACCTTGAGCTCCATTAATAACAGCGTCAACTGTGAATACAATTTCAATATTATCTCTATTAAAAATTGATATTTTCGTTTTCTAATTTCCACAGTTTTAGTCTCTCGGTGGTTACTAGTTTGATAATTTGTTATGTCTACATAGGAAATGTCAAAACGAATACTACAAAAGTAGAATTTTGAGAATTGTTGTCAGATGTAAATATCTTCTTACTCAGCAAACCTTTTATACGCAAAACATAGTCGTTACAACATCCACTTCAAGTTTTATTAAAAATTTATGTCAATTAAACATGATAGAATAAAGGAGCTTTATGAATGTACAAATCTTCTACACTCAGCATAAGGAAGAAGAATAGCATTTTCAACACTAGTGTCAAGTCGGTCCTTCTATGCGGGTCTGAAACTTACACTGCGTGTCACGAAAAGCATTTTCAACTGGGAGCCACAGACTTTATCAACAAATACCTTCTCAGACTCCATGCTGAATATCAAGTGACTGGCTAGAAAGAATTTTTTTCCTTCACGTTCCCTATTGGATCATAGGGCTTCAAGCAAGTGGCTTAAAGTTTCTGTAGTAGTGTTTATTTTACAGGATGGGGTTGCTAGCCACATGCCCAACCTTTCCTCTTCACCAGCATTATTTCTGTCTCAGCGAGGTAAAGGAGTGCGTCGGCCGGGGATCGAACCCTGGACCATGTGCATGGTCGGTGAGCGTCCTAACCGCTATACCATGACGCAATAGAAAGAATTAGAAACAAGAAACTCTGCAGTGGAATAAACCAACCAAGAGCCGATCAGTCAACAAATATGTAGGAGAAAATGGAGAAGAAATGGGCATATGCCACTGAGGAGACCTTCGAGTGACATCACAAACCACGCTATTACTCGAGTGGAATCCAAATGAGAAAGGACGAGTGGGTTGTCACTGCAAGGGTGGCATGGAGGAGGTCGTTTGGGGAGGAAGAGATGAGAGAGTTTAGGCAATCCTGGACCCAGATGAAGAGGACGCCAGAAAATAGAAAAAAGTGAATATATGTTTTTAAAACTCTACGTTTCACCCGGAACCCAAAGGGAACAATAATCATGAATGCGAGTTGTAAAGTTATGTCAGTGACTTGCTAAAAATACACCTAACAGTTGATATCTTAGTTCTAAGAAGGAGATAAGGATATACGCCATCACAAATTAAACTTGCTGAGCCTTGGTTCCAGAATACTTATATAGACAGAACGGAGGCGGTCAACTATAACTTGAATTTCCTCAGGTAGTTGATTTTTGTATTATGGATCTAGAAAAATTCTGTAATCATGTCAGATTTTACTTATGGCTAATTTAAAGGTGTGCTATCAACATTTTTCCAAAGCTAAAATATCTGTTGTAACGTTTACTGTCCTATGCGTGAAAGCATCCCGCAACAGTCTTAATCCTTACTCCTAAAAAGGCTTATGTATGTTTCAGAAATTTGTCTGACAGTTAGAATAACAAATTTTACCTTACAAAAAACAATTGTAGTATTTCCCAAACTTTAATGGTTAAACATTATTTATATCAGTAAAATATATATTGTTGGCCATGTGTTTTTAGAAGAATAACAAGAGAAAGTGGACATGCATTTTTCTCAAAACTTTTGAAAAGTATTCAATATCATATGGTCTAAATGTCATATATCCTTTTCAAATTTCGCATGCAAATTTATTGATTTTTGAGTAAGTGAAATCATGTGATTCGGTGGAGAAAAATCAAAAATTACACTAAATGAAATAAATGCTGAAATTTCATTTAATTCAGGCCTGGAAGATATATGTTAGTGACTTGGTGGTATTTTAGAAAACTATTTCTTTGTGACGAACTATTCAAGTGCAGTGTTGATGTAAACGTTATAACACCGTAGCTTTGGTGACTGACTACCTTTAAACAAAGCAATTTCCAAAACGACTAAGTATGTATCTCGTACAAGCAGGATAACATTCTAATAGTGGCGTAAAATGTCATTTGATAAATTAGAAAACACAGTTATATTGACAGAGTTGTAATTCGGTGAATGGTGAATCCAGGATGCGTACTTCATCCTGTGTTGGACTCGGCATCTGGATGTACCTGCAATCCCCAGCGAATGACGGTGATCCCTTTCAGTCTCGACCCCACCACCACGCATCGCCTTAAATACCAAAGCGTTATCCACTGTGCTACTTTGACCACGATCCAAAAAGAAATCACTCAACAGGAAATAGAAATCTAATTTATACAACTTCATTGGATATACAGTGACAAAAAAACTATGTGCAGTTAATGAAACAACCGGCAATTACCACATCCCTAAAATAGGCTATTAAGACTTTTTTGAAGTGGTTCTCATAGCTCAGTCTCTTTCACACATTTCCACTAGTGATATTTCTTTAAAATGGTGGAGACTTAAAAATCAGCACGTTAAACGTGCTTTGTGACTCGCTTGTAAAGAGGTGATAAGAATATAAAACTATAATATTTGCTGTTCTGTTATTAGAAATCATCTTCACTCAGCCTGCATAAACAACGAAACTTGGATTTTCAACACCAATGTTAAATGAGTTCTTTTAATATGGGTCAGGTAAGTGGCCTGAGGGTTAGGAAAAGGCATTTACAACAACTTGATTCAGACTTCGCTCCATAATGAAGATGAGATGGACACCCAGAAAGAATAAGAAACATAAAACTCTGGGAACAATAATAATCAAGAAAACTATCGCTCAACAAATATGTAGAAGAAAATGGAGATGGATCCGATGCGCACTAAGTAGGCCGTTGAGTGAAAATGCGCACCATGCCACCGCTCGAGTGAAACCTAAATGGGAAACGACAAGCTGGGCGTCCGAAGGATGCATGGAGTAGATCGTACGAGGAGGGGATGAGAGCCTATAGGCAATTGTAGGGCCAGCTGAAGAGGACTGCAGAGGGCAAGAAAAGATGGAGATGTGTCGGTGAACTCCTATAATCAACTCGAAACCCAAAAGAACAAAAATAATGTTGAATAGTAAAATCTTGAACATTTATATATTTTGAGTGCGGTTTTGAAAATCAAATTCGAGGCAATCATGGAGAATCCTGGTAAAAGATAGTCAGTTTCAGACAGAAATAATAAATGTAGCATATTTTCTAGACTTCCCCATAATAATAATAGTGATAATCAGAAGCAACTGTAGTTTATGACATCACTTTATTTGACGATAAAAATGGTTACGACAAGCTAAAACGAAATTGCGTTTAAAACTAGCCAAAAGGAAAAAACTACAAATTACACTACCCAAAATTGCTATGTGTCGAAATATAGTGCTATGTTATCAAGACACAGTAAAACTGGGTCTACCCTGTCGTTAATATCAGTCATTTTTATAAGTCTACATTTCCAGTCGAATGACGTAATTAACAAAATAAATCTTTTTAATATGTTAAAATACCGAAAAGGACTGAAAAAAATGCTGATGTAATCAACGTCCTGATTTTATTTCACTCCAGATATGGATATGGAAAAGACTGAAATCTCTTAATATAATTAATGTGTGGGACTGATTATGTATAAACACAATTGCACTTTACAATTCCACGAGAATAAACAGAATTGTAGCTCCAAACATCGTGCAACTAGTTTTGTGGTAAAATGAAGTAGTTTTTTGACTAGAATGGTGATATTTAAATAAGTTGGTGTGGTACCATCATCTTTACAACCAACCACTGGAATTTCCGTAATCACCAGAAGATGGGTATATCAGTTTCTGGAATTCTCTAATAACAGCGTCTTCATACCGTCTTCATTCAAGCATTTATGAGGAACTGAAAATTCTATGGATGTACACTCGATTTATATTTTACACTTTATGGCTGACTTGTTGAATATATTGACCACAAATCCAGGTAGATAACTTTCTAAATGCAGACGCTATGTTGATGAATTTTAAAATGTATAAACAAATTTTGCAAAAAGGAAGTCCACTGTTAAAATGAGTAATCATCTATGCAATATAATCAAGTTTAATAGTTTTTAATATGCTTCATGGCTTCTTTTCCCAATCCGAACACTATGAAATGCATTCAGTAGTTTGTCGATGGCAGAAATGTTTAACTTACATATTCTCTGAATAGAACCTTCGAAATGTATGTCCAGACCTAGCTAGGAATTAAAAGTTTCAGTCAGTACAACATTAGCTAATACGTAACGGTTGGACATTCCAATTTTGTAAAGATCTGTACTCTTAAAATGCCTAAAAATGTTACTAAGTGCTAAGCTAACGGTTAAACTATTCTGCAGCTGATAAAAGTTATTTCGAAAAGTTTCCTGAGTAATCCTCAATTAATCATGTTCTTTAGAGAAAGAATTTCTAGGATTGGAAAGATCATGAATTTAGATTCACATAGTGGCTCACTATTTGACCAGCGGAGAGATTATTCTAGTGACTTAATAAAACATACTATCAGTGATCCAAACAAAATTTTCAAAGTATGTGCCCTTTAACATAAAGTTATTGAAAATGTTCTTTTTTTAATTGAACCCACTTATGTGATAAATAGTAATAGTATCATAGGATCGAAAATAACTGGATTGTGGAGCATTCCCACTGAATATTAGTGAGGGTCACTATTCTAGAAGTCTGTGAAGTAGCTCTTGAATTTAATTAGCAATAGTTTTTTTAACTATAATTTTTGTTCCAGGAAAATTTCATGATATTACACAAATTTATTGTAGCTAGACTTCAGAAACCTGTTACTCTCGTTTCATGGTTCCATAGAGCTATTAACTTTGTTATATTCCCTATTAGAAATATTTTTCTTTTTCACACAATATGTTGGATAATGATCCGAGTACAATTTACTTTTCACGACTACTTCAGTGTGAAAAGACAATTAAATTACTTGATTTGTGGAATTCTATCCCCCCCCCCTCTCCTTTTTATTTCAGCCATATTTCATCAATCTGAAATCAGTTTGGAAATCTACAGTCAGCCTGCACAAACGACAAGATTTGGATTTTCAACGCAAATGTGAAGTCAGTCAATCTGTTCTTCTATACGGGTCAGAAACTTGCACTGCATGTCAAGGAAAGCATTTCCAACTGGCAGAATTTTATCAGCAACTGCCCACTTCGCTGAAGATCAGATGGCCAGCAGGCCAGAAAGAATTAGCAACAAGAAACTCTGCAGTGGGACAAACCAACCAAAAGCCGATCGCTCAACAAATAATTAGGAGAAAATGGAGACGGATAAGACATACGTCACTAAGGAGACCATCGAATGACATCGCACGCATTTTGGGCCATCACTCGAGTTGAATCCGAACGGGAAGCGACGAGTAGGTCGTCGGTGTGAGGGTGACATGATGGAGGTCATGAGAGGAGGAGATAAGAGATTATGGTCAGTCGTGGAGTTGACCAGCTGAAGAGGCGAGCGTAAAATAGAAAAAAGGGGAGATGTGTTTTTGAAGCCCTATGTTCCACATGGAACTCAAGGGAATAATAATAATAACAGCTTAAGTGGATGATTTTGGCGTAGCTGTGTTCTCTTAGCCAGATGATATAATAGTGAAGTTTCCACTCTTTTACTAGACAACATCCTCTGCGCATACTGCAGTTTGAATTAAGCTTACTAAGCTTGCTTCGGCTGAGATAACACAACTAAACTAAAAACATAAGCGGATTAAATTCAAAGACCTGGCATCAGACCTACTTATAAACTTTCATAACATTGCATACAAAAGGAATTCACATCTATTTATAATTACGATGAATACTGACAAATACTGCGAAAAATAACATAAACGCGACAAATGAAAATTAAAGATAAAATTAGGAAAGTGTACTACTACAGTGTATATGTGACAAATTTTATATTCGCTCATATCGAACTGAATGAGCGGTATTTTATAACTAATATGTTCACTTTCCAAATTTTTGGTTGTCGTTTAGATCATGTGTTGTCATTGTATTTGCGCTATATCTTTTTCTTCTGAAATACCGTCCATTACTTTATGGGTTCACACGTCAAACAGTTTTTTTGTTTTAATGAATAGAATGCATTCCTACTGGTAGATTTTTTTAGCCATCATTTATTTTATAACAAACTGTTGTTGTCTAGTATGTTTAAAATGCCTTTTTGAAATAGTCAACTGTTATAAACGAAAAATTACACTGGAAAAGTAATTGTGAGTCGTTTTCTTTTTCTACGCGACTGCAATATGCACACATACATACACACATAGATTTGATTGTTAACATACAGTCCTCTCCGTTTTCTCCCTAGCAGCTGTTTTTGTCAATGAATTTTGGTTTTTAATTCCCTAAGGAATTGTCTTCTTCAAACCGAAAAAAACTGACTAAAATGATTAGGACTGAATAATAAATTTTCGAGTGTTCTCAATGTATATTAGTATTATTATTTTTATTGGCCTTTTAAGGAGTACAGTAATCGAACATCTATTCACCACTGGTCATTCCATCTCAACAACAAACACCTCCTGCTTCAAAGTAATGTACAAAGTGAAGAACAACCTGCCAAAGACAATACGTTTCCATCTTCTTTTACTTTGCAGAAGTCCTAGTCAATCAGTTAGAAGAACCAGAACTATGCATACAAAAGAAAATTGCTCAGCCCCTTCTACTATTATGGTAACAACTCTGTTGATCTGAATTAACCTTTGCTTGTTTGCTCGTCTTTTTAACTACGTAAAAACATTTCAGCAGACCTATAAGACATACCTTCAACACAAGTGCACGTAGAGATAAGAAGGAGAGAAATACAAGCTTCTGAATGATTTCATTCACAAGTTCCATAACCGATAGCCTTATATACTTTGTATTCTTCAAATCTATTTAGTCACTAATACCTCATTAGCGGCTTGCTTAAATCTCTGGGCTACCTGAATTTCCATGCTAGACAATGAATCTTATTTCCTTTAATTTTTGTTGTTATAATCATTCAGTTATATCCGTGGATCTCCAAATGTACTCGTGCACATTTTTAATTGGTTTGCAGCCTATCGTTGAGCATTTCTGTGGGACCGAAGAAAAATACCGTAGTGGATTATTTTATTCTTCAGATCTAACATCACTGCATCACATGATGTACTAATGATGGCTTTTTTACTTGAAACTCTTGGATGAAGAGTAAATATTATGCAATAACCTACGCTGAAAATTGTGCATACTGTGTAAACTTATTCTGCCTAATAAAGCTATTGTTAATACGATCATTATTGTTTTTAATAAGCCTAAGGTCCTTCCATGTTCCGTAACTAAGCATAACTGTTTTCTCTATAGTATTTGAAAGTTCTGCTAGCATATATAGATAATCCATAATCCACTTCTTCGATGTGTCCCTGCTTAAAAATATAGCGTGAACTATTTCGATCGTTTGGTGTAATAAGTAATTATTTTAAAATATTAATTATTAATTTCTTTTTGTTCAAAGATTATTTGACCACCTTAAGAGAAGAAAGTGTGTTCATGTTCAATGACATTCTGACAAATCAGAATCTTCTATTCAGTTAATTTTTGTCTTGCAAACACCTGACAAGAGAAACTACAAAGAAATGCTTTATGAATATTCTACATGCTTAATAAACTGATTGAAATAAATATAAGAAAGGTATTGTTTAGAAGAACAGAAGATGTCACTGTATTAAAAGATGTGACAATTGAACTAGGTTGGCAGTACTACTACTACTACTTTGTATCAGTTGAGACAATCTATGCAGCTGAATCTATATTCTTCACTGCTTCTATATATTCTTTGTATTTTTCCTGTCATGCACACTGAAGTATGCAGTTGTCTTCTAGTTGTCACTTCTGGAGCTGAACTGTACTGTGTTTGTTTTGGTGTACACATTATTGTATTAGATTGTTGACTAACTAAATCGTATGATGATGTTTTATTCCCTTTTGGAGTCATTCTGAGCATGCATGGTCCAATGTACTCAAGATCATCTATATCATTCTTTATAGAAATATACATATATATAAGTTGAATAATTAATTTACTAAATACTGAATGAAAAGGCAGATAACTATATCATAAATAAACAATGACTAAATATGGAGAATCTACTGACGTGAACAAGTAAACAAAATGTTTACTTTGTTGTCTATCTATATCCAGTAACTTGGGGTATATGTTCTTAAATAAAATCTTGGTGAAATACTTTCTATCTCTAAAGTTTTTATAGGATATTTTTAAATTAAATTCTAAGAAAAGTTGAAATATTTAACTTTGGCGCCAAAATGAAAGATTATCAATGGGTTTTGTGAAAAGCCAATCATATGTCAGATAGTTTCGTGGTAAAGATTTGAATCTTCAAAGATGAAAAGTCCCACAACGTTACACAAATGTTTAACAAGTCTTTGCAAACATACATACAGTAGAAAATTACTGTCCAGGGAATTCTAATGCTGTACACACTTATCAACCTTTAAATTTATGAGGTAATTTATTCATGGAAAACAATAAGGTTGAAAATAACTTTAAAATAAGTTTAACCAAAAAGATGAAGATTTCATGATTCAGTCCAATACAAATCTACGACATTTTCTTCATTCCTCAGATGAATTACCTAGATATTTGTACTGTTCAACGCTTATATTCGTTTCTAATTTAGTTGAAGGTATGAATTACTTGGGGTTCTCAATCTTATGATTAATTCTGAGGCTGACTTATTCGGCTGAACTGTTTGTGTGACTTCTATCCTCTTTTGATATTTACTGACATACCTTATTAACTTTTAACTTTCTGGTAACACGCATATAAAGCCGCAGTCATAGATGAAAAATATCTAACGTAAACCCTGCTTGTTTAAATGAAATGTAAGCTTAATAATAGCCATGCGAGCAATTTTCAAACAATTCACAAAATTATTGATCGTTTTATGATCAATTCAGCCGGTCTGAATTATCCCTTCATTTCTCTGATATTCAGTTTAGTGTTACATCTATGTATATTATCTCTTAATGGTGCTTTTGAAATATAATATATTGAAAATGTTGATTCAGCGTAATTTAAAACATCAACAATATTTCTATAATTATTATTGTCATACAAATATAGAACCTGGCGACAAGCTTATAGAAAAGAACATTCTTTGTTCATTAGTCAGTCTTCTAAGTCTGAATTCAGTTGACTTCAGTATTCCAACTGCATAACCTGTATTCATCTAAGTGTGACAGTTGGAAATAATTTGAAGAAATGCAGTACCTTAAGTAAACAGTAATCACTATATTAGATATTTCTTATTTTAAATCAAAAAACATAACCTTCAGTCACACTTTTGCATCGATGGCACAGAGGTAGAATACTCGGCAACTATGCATGTGGTCCCAGGTTTGATCCCCGACCGACGCACTCCTTTACCTCCCTAAGCCAGAAATAAGACTTGTAAACAGCAAAGGTTGGGCATGAGGCTAGCAACCCTGTAAAAATCAACACCACTGCTACGGAAACTTCAAGCCTCTAGCTTGAAGCCTTTTGTTCCACTGGAAACGTAAAGGAATAATCAATCACACTTTTAGAAGGAAACTGTAATTTACAGGCTGAAATTTGAACAACATCAAAATAACTTAGATAACTGCATTATATTTGCTAATTACTACACTAAACCCAAGATTCTTTAATGTCTTAAGACAAATTCAGTGAGTCAAATATAAGCTTATTTCATGTGTGCATATACGTTTTGACACATTAAACGTGTCTGAGATAAGATTTCAGATCGCAGTGCAATTCCCTAAGAAGCGTTGGGTTTCAAAATAAACCATAATATTACAAGGGTGGAACCATGTTACGATGTTCAACAGTGGAAGTAGTGTTGTACAACCAAGTTCCGCATTTCAGTCCAACTGACTGCATCAGGTTAAAAATAAAACTTGTATAGAAAATTTTTATTCTAAAGGACCTAAAGTGATTTCCAGTTATACTGTGTTATAAAACATTCCCGGTTTACTTAAACTGTGCTTCATAGAAAAACTCTTTTTCTTATTTCATGATATATATATATATGAAGATAAGTTTGACTACTATCAGAAATCTACAACTAGTCACATCAGCCAGCAGTGTATACGACAGTCGCTTATCTGATCTTCATAGGAAAATCTATTTTCGAGCAAGTTGAAAGATACTTCTAAGTTATAATAACCATATTTACATGTGAGATTCATATCTCTTTGTACGATTAACAATAATATGAATAATCGAAGTAGTTACTGTCACTATACGACAATATATATCATTACTACGGAGTTGAGATAATAATACAAAGTTCAGTTGAAAATGGATTAAGGTGGAATTCTAACCCTTCTTTTCTTCAGATTCAGTAGAATATCTCATCATTGCTATATGAGATTTGTGATGGCTGATGTAAACCAAAAGTCATTTATCTTAACTTAGGTTGTAAGGGGAAGACTGGTTGGAGAAATACTCCTGAACGATCTAATCACAATATTTATACTTATCTGCAGGCTTCAACTAACTTCCCAGTTATTACCCATTTTTCTCCTTGACTCTATACCATTCCTCTCAAATGCGCATATCATCTCTTGACTTCATCCTTATCATTTCTCACCGTCACTGTTTAATATCCAGTTTTAATGCTTCTCATTGTGCTTGTGAGATACCTCGATAATGTGTTGGTTTACGATGTGTTTTCATTCTAGTGAATCGAGGTCATTCTGACGTCGGAGTGTCTTCCGGATGTGTAGCTGTGCGATTCTTGTGGACAGAATTCCGATTCCACCTTGTTGAGAATATTCTACTTTATTCTATGGTACTACTTGCATTTAAATTTTGCTTAACTAATTTCTTGTTCAACAGTGTTTGGTTTTTACTCAGACATTTACGTTATCTGTATAGCTGGCTAACGGCACTGTTGAGGTAATTTTGAGATTTTAATGTTAATACTATTTAACATAGCCGCAAATTTATTGAATAATGGTCACCTTTTCCGTGACTGTGCGTGTCTCAAGGAATTTTTGCACAGCTGTATAGTAGGACGTAAACATTGGTACCCTGCGTTCAGCCCACAACTAGTCAGTTTTGGTTGTGACATAATTTCTGTAAGGGCAAGTGCTACATAGATAAGGCTTGAATGAGGTAAGTTCAGTCTTAAAGCTGCACACTGCTGATATGTTACAGATAGCAGAGAGAAAATCAATGTTATTCCTGCACAAAACTGTATCATTCCAAGTTACCACATTCCTATTAGACATACATAAAGAAGAGAAGGAAAAATCTGAGAATAATTCAAAAATGAATAAATAGGCCTGTTTAACTGTTCCTAAAAATTTTCCCTCTGAAAGTGTTAAACTCATACCAAGGGATGATTAAAAGCCCCCTTCTGGAGATGTAGGCGCTTAGCTTTTGCAATCAACTCGACAGCGAATAAAATTTATGTTTTACTTCCTCTGAAATGAGACTAGTAAGTGAGCAGACAGAGACAAGAAATAAGTATCAATATCAAGCTAAAACAGTTATCTGGAGTACTTTTGTGTTTAGCGGCACTTCAGATGATGTAGATTTGTGATGGCAACTGTTCTAATATAATTGTTTCCTTAAATAAACAGCTACTTCAAAGAAATGGTCTCATCAAACAATTGCTGAATATAAGGTATCCCTAAATGTGAGGAATTGATTTTTTCTATTTAATTAACTTACACTTCTCAGAGTATTTCAGAGAAGTAATTAGAAAATTAGCAAACTAAGACAATCAAATCGATACTTTGATTAAACACTAGTAACTAGTGTAATGTGTCTGGTCCTTTCTTTGGTGCAAAGTGGATTTTATCAGTCAGGTTCGCAATAAGGCCACCATTCTAGCTAGCTCGCCATCACGGTGCACTGTCAATTGTTGATATTAGATGGTTGGAGGAAATCGGCAGGAAGTCTTGAGCCTAAGAAAGGACTTGACACATCACACTAGTTGCTTACTAGTGTCTAATCAATGTATCCAATAAAGTTCTACAGGAGGTCAATCACGAGCCTGAATAGCTCGGTGGTAATTCCTCTGATTGCAGTAGTGGGTGACGCTGGTTCGAATCTCAGAAGGTACATGAGTTCCTTCACGGTTGCATATACGCCTTGCTGATGAGTGCCAATTAGCACTAAACCTAGGTTCAAGGCTTCCTGTCAATTACCTCCAACTATCTAATACAATCGAATGCATTGTTCATCCCAAATTTCAAGTTTTGATCACTGATTGATAGCAGTTACAGAACCAGTGAAAATCACAGAGTACTGGACAG
The DNA here is from genome assembly GCA_944472155.2 of Trichobilharzia szidati. Classification (NCBI taxonomy): domain Eukaryota; kingdom Metazoa; phylum Platyhelminthes; class Trematoda; order Strigeidida; family Schistosomatidae; genus Trichobilharzia; species Trichobilharzia szidati. The sequence goes on from OX235271.1 coordinate 134,602,228, forward strand.
CTACTTCGTCCTAGTTTGGAAATCTTCATCACTACCCACCCATTGGAGGTCGACCCCAGGACCTTCTGGTTACGAGGAAAGCTCATAGGCCATTCAGCCATTGGCACCCAACTCAATGGCCCATGAATTCCGATTTCTACCAGTTCGTGATTTTAGCGCAATCACCAGCCAATGTCATCGTTGGCGAGTATTTGTCCTCACTCCCAACCAGGTAGACCTCAATGGTCATAACTTCTCACTAGAACTCTTGACAACTTGACCCTGTAGCCACTCAATGTTGAACATAAGATTAATTTTTCGAAAGTGTGGTTGCAGGGATTTCACGGATTGATATAACTGCCGGTGAGTCCCAAACTAGGACGAAATAGCTGTCCAGTACTCCATGGTTTTCAATGGTTGTCTAACTGATATCAATCTGTGATCAAAACTTGAAACAAATCGAATCCCTACAAACAAACTTTTGAAAACCTTCTAAATCTAGAAATAATCCCATCACAAGAGGCAAAACACTGCTTAAAAGAATATGAAATATATGTAACTCATGCTCTAATCCCTTGATTACCTCACCTAACTTTACTGTTTGATAGACCAACCACAAATCTTTAAAGAAAATTGCTACTAATAACTAGTTGTCGCCATTATATTCATTGAGTATTATTATACGGACACATAAATCAAGTAATACCTTTTTCTATAGTGCACTTGAAACACTTTAATCAGAATACGATAGAGTAAGTTAAATAAACGCTACAGGAAATTCTAAAGTTTCTACATTCTCCACTATTGGTATTCATTGTGTTCAATGTATTCAATGTTCAATTTTCATTCACCTTTGTTCAGTTATTCTCCAACTAACATTTCTTATCAGTATTTATCATAGTATATTCTAATTCTTTCCGTTCGCCTTTCTTTTTTAATGTCTTGCAACTTGGACTGTCACAAATTAGTGCGGTATGTGTCAGTCAATTACGTCCAATATATACAGGAATTATTAGACAAATAAATCAATTAACTGGATGCTATATATCACTATCTAATTAAATTTGTATTAAACAAGGAAATGCGGAAACAAAATTTAATTTCACTAGTTTTTAAAACAAATAAATGTTTTATAAACAATATGTCTTTCAAAGCGGTATTTTTCTTTTAAATTTATGAAATGGGAACATTTAAAATTAATAGAGATAAAATCTGTATTAAATATCACATTGTGTAAAAAGAGAATTGCTCAAAAAAGGAAATTTTTGAATATATATTTTAACTTTTTATTTGCTAATTTCATGCTGGAAACTTATATCTGAAATCTAATGACCCAACACTTCTAACTTTTGTTATTGCTCTTTATATAATGCCACAGCTGTTTGAACCAAAAACATAATCTTTAGGTGAATTTACCCCATGTAAAGCGTAAAACTGGACGTTCAAAATTCAATGACCATGTAAAATGGAAACAACACACCAAACTCTATCAAATACTATGCTGATAAACCACTGTAAAACATGAGGTAAAAGATTTTAAATCGAGAGAATAAAGCAAAACAAGTGTAACTTGAACTGATATAGTCTCAGATGAAAAATGATTGTATTATCTTCCTATGACAAATGTTTGAATTCTGTCATTTTTAGCGCCATAATTACTTTTATTGTGTAAAATAAATCATCATTTTGTCTTCATTAAGGATATACTGATGCTTGAATAAACATTGAAGGCACTAGTCAGTGCAAGAGGAATACTTGACCGATTAATTGCTCTCAAATAAAAATTGAATCAACTTCAACAATATTTTATTCAAGTTAACATAGACAGAAATATGATGGACCACCGATAAGAAGGCTCTAGGAGATCTGGATCTCACAGATGACTTATATCTGTTTTCACATAAAAGCGAAGACTTACAGACGCAAACCAAAAAACTGGCTGAAGAAGCGGCGAAGACAGGACTCTAAGTTAGCATAGAGAAGACGGAAGTGGTCAAGATAACCAACCACCAACACCAGCAACAACAACAACCAGAACCAGTCATCATCAACGGAATAGATTTGACAGATGTTACTTCCTGCCTTCCCTTATCTAGGAAGCATTGTTTCGACCACAGGTGTACAGCACGGATGAAGATGTCAAAGGTAGTCAGCCAGAATCAGAAAGACAAGATATGCCTTCATCAACCTGAAACCAGTTTGGAAATCTTCTGCACTCAGTCTGCATAAACAACAAGATTCGGATTTTCAGCACCGGTGTTAAGTCAATCAGTTCTTCCATGCGGGTCAGAAACTTGCACTGCGTGTCATGAAAAGCATTTCCAAATAAGTTACAGACTTCTATCAACAGATGCCTTCTCTGGCTCCATACTGAAGATCAAATGGCCAGAAAGAATTAGTAATAAGAAGCTCTGCAACGGAACAAACCAACCAGTAGCCTGTTGCTCAAAAAATATGAAGGAGAAATTGGAGATAGATAGGGCATACTTTAAGGAGGCCGTCAAATGAAATCACGCCCCAGGCCATCGTTGCAGTGGAATCCAAATGAAAAGCAACGAGTAAGTCGTCGTTGTGAGGGTGACACTGAGGAGATCGTATGAGGGAATGAGAGATTACAGGTAATCGTGGACCCAGCTGAAGAGGAGAGCAGAGAATGGAAGAAAGTGGAAGTGTGTTGCTGAAACCCTATGTTCCACTTGGAACCCAAGGGAATAATAGTAATGATATAGTACCGGCTTAGGTTATATTTCCACGTCAGTGTACTTTGTCAACCAAGTGTATTACCGTAACAACACAAATGTTTCGTTACTAGGGTACGAATAATTACTTTACTAGGTCTACTGTAGGTCACTTATCGCAGCTGTAACAATTCTGACCTCAGCATCTAGTAATGCGGATTGCAGTATCTGAAAAGGAGTACTGGCTGCCCCGAAGTTGCTGAACTATCTTTATGATTAGCGCCAACATCGAAGAAAACGAGGTCCACATCATTCGATCATAACATTTTTAAAATTTTTTTAATTTACTAGTTACTTTCAGCGAAAACACTTGATTATAAATGTCCATATTTGTCTTTTAACTTTAGGGTGCAAACCATATATATATATATGTAACGCACCGTACTGCTAATTAAAGCAAAAGTAAAAAATAAAAGACAGATTCAGCGAAGAAAATTTTCTTTATCGAAGAAATCACCTTCAGAGGCTGTACAATCGTATTTATACTTACAAAAAAATATATAGTGGTCTATTATTGAGTAATAGGGGGTGACATAATTTGATATAATTACTCAGAAGTGGCTTTAGAAGTGAAAATTAGAAGTGAATTTACAACTTTTAATTTTCAATTCTAAAGCCACTTCTGAGTAATTATATCAATTATGTCACCCCCTATTACTCAATAATAGACCACTATATATTTTTTTGTAAGTATAAATACGATTGTACAGCCTCTGAAGGTGATTTCGTCGATAAAGAAAATTTTCTTCGCTGAATCTATCTTTTATTTTCTTCATGACTCAATGGGTATTTTCGGTGATTTAAAAGTAAAAAAGTTCCAAAAAGCAGACTATTTATTTCTGCCGTACTGTTTTTATATGGCAACTAAATGAATTTGTAATCACCTTTAAAAGCAATTACATTATGCATGAAAATAAAAGAAATTCAGTAATACAGTCACGTAATATCAATATATAAATTAAACTCCTCAACAAGATGCGAAACAAAAATAACACTTAAATCTAATGAATCCATGTTGATAATGCAATTCAACTGAAAACATTATGCCTTTTTATAATCCTGACTATAGAAAACTAAATGCCTCTATTATACATTTTAAAACGACACAATACTGCAGTCATATTGAACTTCATTCAGTGAATGACTTTCTTTAAGTGATGCTATTATAACCAGTTTATCAAAGGGTGAATCCCAAACCAATGAAACAAGTGCTAGATAAACAGAAGCAAGTGGAGATTGTCCTGAATCTGTATAACACCGGATTCTATCCTAGTTCATCTACTACCCCATATAAATTGCATGCTCCACTGGATCCTACTGCTGACACCACTTTAATAGTGTGCATCGGTGGTTCAGCCGTAGTACGCTTGCCAACCACACATCTGGTAAGGGGTTCGAACACCGACCAACTTACTCCTAATCCTCTCCTAACAGCCTGTAGTAACCCTGATTAGGAGGGAAGGTCAGACATGAGGCTAGCGATCCCACCCAATAAAAATAAAACCACTGCTACAGAAACTTCTAAGCTGGAGCTTGAGGCCCTACGTTCCCCCCAGAACGTAAAGAAACAAAGTTAAAGTAACGCGGATGCATACAGACCATATGACAAAGCATTACCATCAGCAATCTTCCCCAGAGAATGCAACTGAAAATCTATTAGCTATTTCAATATATATATATATACAGGTGATTTTAGCGTCATTTCAGTATTCAGCTTGTATCATGAGACGAGGCAAACCAATAACTGATTCTGGGGATAACATAAAAACTAAGATCACAATCTCATTGACCATCAGCTAGCTTTTTCGCACAAAACAAAAAGATAATGCATTTATCGACAATGATACAAACTATGATTGTTTATATTAATCTGTGTAACCGCTGCTTGATGATTGATAACACTTAAAGTAGATAAACACTGAACGTGAATTACAATCAATAAAGTGTAAAAGTATTTTAAAGCACAACGTTTGTGTAATGCGGTAGATAAGCTTAGTGCACTTTATATCTCGTCTTTTTTTTTAATGGTAAAATAATAATAATAATAAATAGGCAATAAAGTAAACAAAGTGTCAGAATAATATTTTCCTCCATGTGCCTGTGTGTATGCATGCATTGTGTTTTTAATGCGTTTAATGAAACAACTAGTACCGACTGTATCAAATCATTTCCTAAGCATTCAGCAGAACAGCGTAAAACTTTTAATTGGTTTGCAATGAACCGCCGCTCATTTTGTGAGAGTTGATGACATCAAATGATCATCCGAACCTTAGTCAGCTAAGTATATTCTAAATTTTTCACTTAGCAGCTAAGGTCTAATAAGCCACCGCTCTGCCAACAGATTGACCGACTATAAATTAAGAAGTATATGTATTAATGGTTGGGAGAGAGTTAAAAACTGAAAATATAACCATTTTTAAGTCTCGTGAATTGAGTACACCCGTATTTTAGAACTAAACTACGCCGCTAATGAGAATTAAGCATACATAAGGACCACTGAGAGACTATAAACAAACATATGTATATGTTTGTCATTATCCTATCATAAAATAAGTGTCTACCATTGATGGATATCTAGATGGCTATTTTAATGACGAAGGTTAATTCCATATTAGTTTGTTTATCAGACGTATCACACGGTGAAACAGTATTAATTACTGGATGACGTTTCGAACAAAATTTATTGCGGTTCATAATCATATCAGTTATTGTCATGCCACTTCGAAACTTCAGTTTTATAGTCTTCTTTGTTGCCTCCTGTTTGTCGTAGGGATGGTAGAATTTTCCAGATATCTAGGACAGGTGTTGAATCATTCCTGTTGCATGTATTTGCAGTTGATTCGATAAACAAAGCTTCTGTTATCAGTCTCACCCTCCACCCTGTTACATAAGTTCTTAAAACTGTCATTTAATCCCATCCTATTGTATGGTTGTGAGTGATTGCATGTAGTGAGTGGTATAGCTGAACTATTCTCCAGATTTCTTATCTTATTCGGGTCAACTAATCTAGATTTTGCTGCTAGGTTTTTATGCTCGGCTAGTCTGACTGACTCCGTTCTACTACTTTGACCTGTGTATTTGACCTAACAATCATTGCAGGCAGGGTATTAGATAAACTAAATTGTTTTGTTTTAAAGGATCCTTCAACCAACAAAGCTTGTTTCTAATTGATTTTGTGGGTTTGAATGGCAGCCACGTTTTTGCTTGCCTTGTTAGGAATTCTGCGAAAGGTTTCCGAGGTTCCTTCCTTGTATGGAATTACTACTGATGATTTAGATTCCTTGTTGTTGGTGTTGTCTTGCGCACGTTTGACATGCATGTAGTCAATAATGTTACTATTATTATTGTTATTGTCGTTATTATTATCACTATCACTATTACCATTATTTATTCTCGTTTTACATTTCCCTACTTACTTTCTGACTAATTTATTAGGGTAATTATGAAGTTTCAAAGCTTCTCTTATATGCCTTACTTCCTGTCTTAGATTTTCCTCGGTACTACTTAGTTTTTGTGCTCTATTATTTAAACATTTCACCAATCCTATTTTCACTGACATAGGATGGGATGATCGGAAATCCAAATATCTGTTTGAATATGTGGGTTTCCTGTAAACACTAGCGTTTAACTTCACATCTTCTTTCCTTTTTACGCTGCAATCTAACATTGGCAGTTCCCCTTTCTGACTTTCTAATTCATAAGTGAATTGAATTGCCTTCACCTTTGAGTTAATGTGTTCGAAAAATCTATCTATATCCTGTGTTCTAAGTACAGTGAATGTGTCATCTACATACCTCCGATATACTTTTGGGGTGGGGCTGAACCTTTCAATCGCCATGTTTTCCCACCTATCCATAAATATATTTGCCACAACCAAGGATACTGATGACCCCATGGCAACTCCCTCCGTTTTTTGTATATTTTCCCCTGGAATTTAAATACATTCAGTAAATAATACTGTTTCACTGTGTGATACATCTAATAAACAAACTAAAATGGAATTACTTATTACCACAGTGCCCAAGTTTTACACATATATTAATATGACGAAAGCTAAGTTCCAGTTTCAAAAGGCATGTCACTCTTGATTAAGAAACAACTGTCTAAATTGTTTTTGACGAAGATAATAGGTAAGATGCTCATTTTACTAGGTATCATTATTAAAAACTAATTCTAGCATACATCTCATCACTGGATGATGAACTGAAGAGCTTCAAAACTACGCTAGTCGACAGCTGCCAATATTACAAAATTAATAGGCGTTCTGCAAATAATCTGTCATCCAAATAACTCAAAAAAGCTTTAAGAGAACTTAGAAGGAATGAAAACTCAATTATAACCAAATCTGATGAAGGTGACGTTAAAGCATTATTAAACAAAAGCGATTACGTCACCAAAAATAGGTTGTATTTCAAATGATCAGACTAAATTCCAGTACTTTGGTAATTGCAAACATCTCATTGTAAAAGCGCAGAAACTAATAACAGATTCTCTTAGAATCAGAAAGGAATAATATCAATGACCAAGTATTTTACCAGCAGAGATAGAAGGATATGTGTGGAGGATAACTTACAAAAGGAATTTGAATATATTCATAATTTCTTGACAGTCTATCCTTGTAGTTTCATAAAGAAACATATAAGAACATTAGATAGAAAATTTCAGATGAATACAGCACGGAAGAAACCATTACTCATTAAGTTACAATTATATTGGGACTTTTCAAGTGCGATTTTGTTGCGTAGACTATCCGGAAGTATATGGAGAACATTTTACTCAGCAAAACTGTGTTTGTCATTTTCTAGTCGGCCAATGATTAAAAATCAAACGAAGGATAAGCTAGATAGTTTTGCCAATTCTTTGTGTAATTATCATTTCAACTGCTCCTATGGAGACAGTTATGTTGGGTGTACGACTAGATAACTTAGCCAATGTGTTACTAAACATTTTCCATTATGGTTTGGTGAAGGACTGAACAAACCCTCGGAAGCTTCTTCTTATCATACGTGCTTACTAGTAATCATTTAGTGGAAGAACTCCGGTTGATGAGTACTGGTGAAGAGTCCCAAACTAGGACAAAACAGAAATCCAGTACTCCTAGGTTTTCCAGTGGTTCTCCAACCAGTGTCAGCTCATGATGAAATCCTGTAACCAATCAATTAAATCCCTACAAACCAATACTTGAAAAACGAATGTATTCAAGATGATTAATCTCATCCTACCAAATCTTTCCAATGGACATCGTAATTGTCTCCTATATACAGGTGTGGTATTCGTGTTACTAAGTATAAAATATGCATTCAAGAAAGTTCGTACAGCCACTATCCATCTCTTTGCCAGTCAACTGAGGATATCACTACCACCACTACTCCTTGAATATAATTTTAATCTCATTCTTATCGTCCCTTAATCTTACTGCATCTTTATTAAAACAAAGTTTATTTACATCCCTTATAATCTTACATAGTGCGTCGGTGGCATAGCGGTTAGGATGCCCGCCGACCATGCACATGGTCCGGGGTTCGATCCCCGGCCGACACACTCCTTTACCTCGCTAAGCCAGAACTAAGGCCGGTGAAGAGGAAAGGTTGAGCATGAGGCTAGCAAACCCATCCTGTAAAAATAAACACTGCTACAGAAACTTCAAGCCTTTAGCTTGAAGTCTTATGTTCCACTGGGAACGTGAACGAATAAAAAAATAACCTTACATAACTTAATCAGACTATTTGTTTTTCTTAGTCTTTCTTTATCAGCTATGTCTATCTGAAAATTTGTTTATTTATCATGCTGTTTTTCATACATTCTTGTTATCATAAATCGTTCCACTTTTTTCATCTCTGTTACTAATAGAATTATTATTATTATTGTTATTATGACTAACTGCACAATTTATTCGAATAATCTTATCATGCTATTGACAAATCATCGTGATTGGTTTATATTTTGATATTTATTTGTAAAGTTGTGTATATTGGTGTAACGCCTGATGAAATCTAATTGAAAACAATAATGTTCGCTTATTTGTATTGTTCTAAATTTGATTATGGAAACAGTTAATCTTTTCTTTTACATTTCACTATGTTTTGAGTGTATAATAGTGATGCTGACTGACAAAAATAGGTTTGTTAGCTACTTTTTTGAGCGTTTAGCTTAAACATTGTGTACTATATCAAGAACATCAATTTAGGAGTCCCAGAGTCCTTGTGAAGTAAAACAATGCGGTTTTAAAGAATATCGACTGGTATATTGACTCATAAGAAAATTCAAGGCTTTTCATTAAAGAAATTTGTTTAGTATAAATATAGACTATCAAAAATTTAACATTCATTTGTTTATTAGATGTATCACACCCAGTGAAATAGTATTATTTACTGGGTGACGTTTCGGACAAAATTTATTGTCCATAAGCATATCAATTATAATCACACGACTTTGAAACTTGAGATTTACAGTTTTCTTTGTCCTCTCCCATTTGTCGTCGTTGGGGTGGTAGAATTTCCCAGATGTCCTTCATTGTATGGAATTATTATCTGGAAAATTCTACTACCCCTACGACGGCAAATGGGACAGGACAAAGAAAACTATAAAAGTCAAGTTTCGAAGTCGTGTGATTATAATTGATATGCTTATGAACAATAAATTTTATTCGAAATGTCATCCAGTAAATAATACTGTTTCATACTGTGTGATACATCTAATAAACAAACTAATATAGAATTACTTACTACCACAGTGCCAAAGTTTCACGCATATATTAATATGCAACAAAAACTGACAACATTGGTAGTATTGTGGTGATGTGATACAGAAAATGTTTGCCAACGGAAAGTTTATTCTCACATATTCCCACAGTTCAATACTGCATACAATATACATATTTGAACGTTCTGTTTGATGTTACAGACAGAATAATTTCCCACATTTCACTACTGCATCGGCAACAGAATACTATGTATATTTGAACATTCTATTTCATGTCGTTTAATGTAAACCAAAATCACAAGCTCAGTTATTGGTTGACGAATATAAACTGTACATATATAAACAGCGGTTTTATCAATGAAAAATATACTTTGGCTTCCGTGTCTTGCCTTCTATTATTACAGTATTAGACTGCGAATTGATAGAAGAAAGAATCCATAAGACATTCGATTTCATCTCTAAGAAAACTCATAACTCCATTTCCGACCTCCCTTTGAATTATAGAGCAACACACTTCTACAGAGTCCCACACTAGAACGAAACGACTCCATGTATATTTTTGATTGCACACTGGTCAGTAACTAGTGTAATGTGTCTAGTCCTATCTTCGGTGCAGACTGAATTCTCTCAGTCATGTTTGCAATGTGGCCACCATGCTAGGTGGCTCGCCATTACGATGCACTGTGAATTGTTGGTATTAGATGGTCGGAGGCAATCGGCAGGAAGCCTTGGACCTAGGTTTCGTGCTAGTTGGCACTCATCAGCAAGGCGTATCTGCAACCTCAGAAGGGACATCAGTTCTTTCAAGGTTGCAGATACGCCTTGCTGATGAGTGCCAACTAGCACGAAACCTAGGTCCAAGGCTTCCTGCCGATTGATTCCAACCATCTAATACCAACGACTCCATGTATTTCAATAGTTCACTAAATGATGTTGGTTCATTCACAAAATCTACACTGACATTATATAATTCATAGAAGTGAAGAAAAGGATTTTAGGCATATAGTAAAACAAGAAATCAATTACTGAAATCAGCAATAGTAGTAGTAGTTAGCACATGCTTTTGTGACCAATACTCTGTTGCCAAACTTTCCCATCACTACGCAATCTGATGATTTTCGTCTACTTCTATTCTCTAATTTTTCCATTTCTCTCAAGCACTGGAAACAATAAATTTCAAATTAATAATAACATACGCGTATCGTTAAATAGTATGTATGTGTAGAGAATTTTCAATGAGTAAAATAAAGCATTAAAAACAAATGAACATTGAATTTAGTTTGACTACCTTTTTAAAATTTTTAAAAAAAGAAAAGTATAATTCGCATTTTCAATGTCAATTTTTTTTCGGTTTTCTATTCTGCAACACTTTTATTTTTATTTTAGATACATTAACTGAAAAAGCAAAATTAAAAACTACTGTCCAGGAGTAATTCATAAAATTTCGCTTCCAAGTATAGTCACTGTTGTATTATATTATGCGTATATATATGTATACTAGCTAGTGAAGTTTAACAGTTGAAGAGAAATACAGACAAGATCAATCAATAAGTTAAAAAGTTAATGACCGATTAATGATAAATTAACAGATGATTATTTCAGTTTTAATGTACAGTGCTTTCAACAGTTATCAGTTATTATTATTATCATTACTGAAGCTTTAAAACGTATATACTGTTATTATAATGACACAATGTATAGAAATATAATACAGACTAACAGTAGCAGTTCTAACCACGTGACTCAACTGTGATTTATCCCAGAAGAAAAATAAATGATGTATTGCTTAAATCAGAAACAAGGTTTGCTTTAATAGTTTTCGAATAACTTCTGGTGTTTACATCATACTACAGACAGATTGTTATGAATAAAAAGTGAAATAGAGTGGATCAGTTATCCGTTGCGGAAATTGTGTCTAGTACTATTCACCTTGATTAAATGTGATATCAAAAATGCTACTAAATTTTGTTCTGGTTTGTTCAATGAGCTTAGAGCATACACGTCATTTCGTTAGTAATATCCTGATTATCAATTAATAATGCCATCAATATGCATATAATAACTAAAAATGGAGAGTAATTCATCAGTGTTTGTGTTTCGTCACAAACTAGTACCAGTTACACAGACATTGGAAACTAGGTGACGCTGGAGTGTTTTTGTTTTCAGCCAAGTCTGAAATTCTTTATCAGTATGCCCTCAAGACCCAACTAAGAATTGAACTCAGGATTTTCAGGTAACGAAGCACTATTGAATTCGCATTTCTGTGACAATATTCACAAAGTCCCTCCTCTTTTAAATCCTGAATACTGTCTTACAAATCGACAAGTTATCTTTTTTTGGCTTCTAGTCTGATTACAGATTGATAGCAGTTAGAGAACTACTGAAAACCACAGAGTACTGGACAGCTATTTCGTCCCAGTATGGAAATCTTCATCATTACGCACCTACTGAGGTTCCAGCCCCGTGCCTTCTGGTTGCAAGGGAAACTCATGGAACATTCAGCCACCCGACTCAACGTCAAGCCCATGAATTGCAACTTTTACCAGTTCGTGTTCTTAGCGCAACTAACAGCCAGTGTCATCGTTGACGAGCATTTATCCTCACTGTTGACCGACTGGACCTCAGTGGTCACAACTTCTCACTAGAACTCCAGACAACTTGACCCTATAGCCAGTCACTATTGAGCATCAGATTAACTTTTCGAGTGTTTGTTTGTAGAGATTTCGTCTATTTCAAGTTTGATCACACACTGATGTCTCTTACCACTGTGTTTAGTCGAATACATTTATCATTGGAAAGTGAATTCCTCTCTGTCTCTCCTTTTGTGTCTTTGCACTAGTGAGTTTTCAATCTGCCTTTTCATGTTAACTAACTGTTATCGATTACAAGAAGATCGTTAAAGTGGCTGTCAGTGTTATTATCAATATGAATAAATTCAGAACTACATTAACCTTCATTTTCTACTCTACTGCTAAATTTCACTACATGAAGAAATCGATTTCGGCTTACTAATAAAAGATTTCAGGACTAAATTTCCTACGGCGTAAGAAATACTTTCAATCTTAAAAAATGTAGCATTTCTTTCAGAGTAAAAGCAAAGTGATTTAGTTTTGAATTTAGGTACTAACAGTTAAGTGAGTTTTAAACATAGTGACAAAAGTGAGAGTTACGCTAAGTTCTACAAGTTTTAATTTTCGACTGTGAATAAAGGTTAGTTAATTCATTAGAGTTTTCAATTTAGGGCGAAAGGAAGCCTATTTAAGTGTTCTAAGCATTTACATTGAAGTAATGCCTTCTTTCAGTGTGAGTGTAGATGCTGAAAATGAACCTCATTCATGGAACTTGAAAATGCCTTACTTCTCCATTATCCAAAGGTTGATGAAATCACCTGGACCGATTGATGGCTTAGCATATTTAGTCTAATATGATAGCACTGAGTAACTGTTATCACACCACTAAACTATTCTGATAGCATTGCTTCCTAACAACTAACAGATGAGATTGTAACAAAGTGTCTGAATTGATTATACTAAATGGTTGGAGGCAATCGTCAGGAAGCCATCGACCTAGGTTTCGTGCTAGTTGACACTCACCAGTCAGCAAAGCGTATCTGCAACCATGAAGGAACTCGTATCCCTTCTGAGTCTCGAACCCGCGTCACCCAGTGTTGCCGTCAGAGAAGTTACCACTGAGCTATTCGGGATCGCGATAGACCTCCTGTCAGACTGTTTGGATACTTTGATTAGACACTAGTCAGTAACTAGCGTGATGTGTCTAGTCCTCTATTTGTTGCAGATTGAATTCTTTCAGTCAAGTTTGCACTGTGGCCACCATTCTAGGTAGCTTACCATCATGGTGAGCATTGATTTGATGATGGTTGCAAACCTGAATGATAGAATTCAATCTACACCAAAGAAAGGACTAGGCACATCACACTAGTTACTCACCAGTCAAAGTGTCTCACGGCATAACAATGTTGGATAATTTATTTCCATAGCCACATTCGAAATTTTGTTGATAAGTATTACTTAGCAGTTAAAAATAAGCGAAGCCCAAGTTTTATACTTATATCAAAATGAATTTTTTAACTATCCAGCAAGCTTTTGGAAACCATATAACACATAAATGGATTACCTACACTTTATTAAAGGCTAACGTAATATATATGTTGAAACAGTAAGTTTAGTCGTGCAATGTAATGTCCAATACATAATGAGTTTTTTGAAATAAAGGACGCGTGTTACTGAGTATATGCTTGTGTGCTCAGGAAAATTGCATGCCCTTCTAATTATTACAAGAAACACTTCAGTGTTCACCTACTTCTTCTTTCCTGTATTCCTTGTGTTCCCAGTGAAGCACGGGAATTTATGCTTTTCACAGTTTCAGTATCGATGATGTAGTTTTACAAAATGAGGTTACTAGCCCACAGCATGAAATTACATCGACTGAGATGGTTAGGACATGTGTTACGTATGCCTAGTCATCGCCTTCCTCGACGGGCAATGTTAGCTGATATAGGGTCAGGCTGGAAAAAGCTAGCGGTGGACAAACGAAAACTTGGCACCAGTCAATGAAATCTACAACAGTTAGTCTAAGCCACGTAGGAAGGTGTAGACTTCCTGGTTGGGTTCCTCGGGACGGTAAAAACCAATGGTTTGAAGCATCTGGTGATATGGCTCAAAATCGTTCTCGATGATGGCGCAGATGCATCCACTCCTTGTGACTTATGATTTCCAATTAGACTGTTTTGTTCTTCGTTATTACTATTCCTTATTCTCATACCTCTGTTTACTGTCTCTAATATGCATTTCTCCTACTTTCTTCTCTTCCTTTGTGTGCTACATCGAGTATGGCGACTTGAACTGCCACACGTCTGTGCAAAGTTCTATGTCGAAAACAGACAGACAGCCTACAGCACAACCTCTCTTCCTTACCTAAATTACCATCAACTATGCAAGGTTTAGGAGCATTTTAGCTGGAATTCGAGACCGGGTCTACTGTGTGGATGATGAGCATAATACCACTGAACCATCAATATACTAGCGTTCATTCCTAGACATATTAGTTTAAAATGCAGATACACTTCAACCACATGGGACATTTCAGTTCATAGACCTTCGTCATCCTGCGTCGGTGCCACAGTGGTAGAATGCTCACCAACCACGCAGGTGGTCCGGAGTTCGATCTCCAGCCGCCGACGCACTCCTTTATCCCACTAAACCGGCAATAAGACTGGCAAAGAGGGAAGGTCGGGTATTAGGCTAGCAACCCCATCCCGTAAGACTAAACACCACTGCTACCAAAACTCCAGGCCTCTAGCTTGAAGCCCTATGTTCCACTGGGAGCGTAAAGGAATAAAAAAGACTGTCGTCATTACTGAAGAGCTGAGGACGTTTGGGAAATAAGACGGAATCATAGTGAATATATTTGCGTGTGTGTTCGGGGGAGGGGGGAATATGGCTCCAAATAGTACAAATTAAGCAAGCGAAAGCAGCAGACCAACATGAATATTTTTCAGATATACTTGTGATTGACAGTAAAGCGTTTGAGTCCATGACTTCTTCTGCATCAAACAATATAATCTACGACCTTGATGGTATACAGTGAGGTGGTTAATTAAATGTTCATCAATCACAGACATCAAAGCAAACCATTCAGTCAGCGTGTCGATCATTTTTTCGCATACAATAATTTCTAGTGTCATTTTAAGAAGGATGAATAATACAAGCGTAACACCTGTCAGACAGAAGTATCATATGAATTTTTAAGGTATAACGATAAGCTTCGTAATTTTCGACAGCTACTCATGGTTTGAAAGGAGTTATTGTTTGTTCTTCGTAAGCTGTCTTACCTAGAAGTAAAATGTAAATAGTGTTCGTCTCTTTGTCAAAAAAGGTGCAGAACATATATTACTGCATAGAAAGGACATCTATCAACCGCTTGAAACAATCAACAGACAGATTCAAAAGACTGATAGTCGTTTCGGTCATCGGATTCAGAATTCATCGAAAATCTACTCGGAATAGTTGTGTTCTCCGATATGGACAATTCGAGCAAGTAAAATTTCTATTTTTTTAGTGTATAAACTAAGAATTAAACTAAGCTATTTTTTTTTTTTTGATTTACAGCTTGATTTCCACACCGTATTTTCAGTACAAGTGTGGAACTTTCAGCATGGATATCGGTTGCCCAAATTCAGGCATACCATAGATATCGGGTGTGCGCCGGCAGGGGTTCGAACCCCGGACCATGTGCATGGTCGGCGAGAGTCCTAACCACTGTGCCACCGACGCAGGCAGATATTAGCTTTCACAATATTTTTCTTGGATAGCAACAGTTTTCATACCTTAATATGTAAGATGCTTGATCTCAAAAGTGATTAGAAGACTGTGTGCATAAAAATCGTACCATTTATGCAACTTTCATAACAACCACCTGAGTTATATGAGCGCTTTCAAATGGTACCTAATTAAGTAAAATAGATGCATCAACAACAATAGCAGGTTAAGATTTCATAGACTTCATCAATCTCTATGGTTATATTTATACACTACAAAGCAAAAGAGATTAATCTAAAATATCTCACTAACACGGATACTTCTCTATCGTAAAAATCTGACAGCTTCAACTTTGTGTCCATTTAACTCTCATTTCCCCAAAAAATTATGTACAGATTTGCCCTTTTCATGTAAGTTTTTCTTTTTTATTTGCTTCCCTAACATATAAGACATAAGTTAAATGTCTTCATGTGTTAACTGTAAAGGATATAAGCATTACGTCATATTGCTGGAAGAAAATGTGGTAAATTGAAGCTTCATGGTATTTGTTAAAGGTAAAACCTACTTCCATTTTTTTCTTTTATTCTAATAGATACAGTATTACGTTATTCTTGCGTAAGAATTACTGAAAGTAGATGCCTTCCTTTAAGTAATTATTGTATTTAATACTTTCACAATGAAGAACCGTCGTCTTAATAGTTCTCATCAGGTGGTCTAAGCGAATATTTAATAATGGTCTCACTAAATTTCATTCAAATCCGTCAGCTTATTTCTACAAATAAATTGCGAATAATACCCAGATTTTAAGCTGTAATTAAACAAAGAATGATAACACTAGTTATCTTTGGCTTTCTGCCCTGCTAAATCTAACTGTTCTGAATCAATGCGCATACAAACAAGTTGATATAAAAAGGAGAACGAAAATGTGTACATAGTTCAGTGACAGAACATTTGGTCAACTCAAGACATTCAGCGCCTTTCACAAAACCCTTCAAAATCATATACAAGTTTCGATCAAACCTATGAAAGGGAGTAAAATCAAGACATCTGAGCATAGTTGGAGCACTAGTCATCTGAAAGCTCAATCCCACGTTGTGTATCCAAAATAAATACATCCAACCCTTGTCCCTGCCATGGTCATCATAAAAAGGTAATTCTTTTAGTGATGACTATCCCATTAACTTTCTTATCCAAACCTCCTGTGTATTCATATTATTTTCAAGTTTTTCTTAATCCCTATTTACACTACCATACTTTCATATCCAAACTTCCTGCCTAATTTGTCATTTTATTATTTCTACATATTTAATCCGTAATTGCATAAACAATTTTACTCGTCACATTAGTTATGTTCCCACTAGATTTTTTTATCCAACCATCCTGCCTGTTTTGTTATTTCTGCATTTCTAACCCCAGATTGCACAATATATCAATCTTCTCAGTAATTATGATGCTACTTTGTTTAAGTTTTATCCGTCCTCCGTGTTAATTATGGCATTTTGATTCCTAATTGTAATTTTTATTAATTTGACCCTTGAACAGGAATATTTCTAGGATAATACTACAACCTATCTACCTTACTATAATCTGTATCTGATATTCGTGTTTATTACACTTTGTAATTTTATTAATTTGACCTTTGACTAGAAATTATTCTGGAACTTTCTCACCCATTTACTATAAATACACGAATGTACAGCCTAGTTGATGACTTCGTCGAAAAGGAAATTTTCTTGATATTAGATGGTTAGAGGCAATCGTCAGGAAGCCATCGACCTACGTTTCGTGCTAGTTGCGAATCACCAGTCAGCAAGGCGTATCTGCAACCTAGAGAGAACTCGTGTCTCTTCTGAGATTCGAATGCGCATCGTCCAGTAAGCGCTGCAGTCAGAGACGTAATCACTGAGGTATTCGGATTCGCGATTGACCTCCTGTAGAACTGTGTTGGATACCTTGATTAGATACTAGTAAGTAACTAGCGTGATGTGTCTAGTCCTCCCCTTGGTGCAGACTGAAGTCTATCAGTCAAGTTTGCAATGTGGCCATCATTCTAGGTAGCTCGCCATCATGTTGAACATTTATTTGATGATATTAGATGGTTGGATGCAATTGGCGGGAAGCCTTGAACCGTCTTTTTATTATTCCCTATGATATTTTAGCGTAATTAGTACACCATAAACACTGTAGAATTGTTTGACTATTAGAATTATCCAATGTGGTATTCTTATTTTGCGTTTCAAATGCCTATTAGCCTTAGAACAACTAGATATTTCATATTAGATAGGATTATTTGATATAACACACACTGATGCAGCATTAATGACTATATATAACACTGATATGATTATGAGCGATAAATTATATCTGAAACGTCATTCAGTTATTAGTACTGTATATCATGATGTATTATATCAAATAAACTGATCAAATATGGAATTATATTCTACCACAGAGGCAAAATACTATTCTTATTATTATGATAACTTGGTACAGTCGAAAGCTGAACCAATCGAGTGCATAGTTAGACCATACATTTCTAAAAACGCAAAAACAAAACGATCCAATTTGAAACATAGATGATTGAATTGTTTTCTAGAAGGACAGAATTTGTATTTATCAATGAAAATGTCCTAACTAGATCTGATACATTTCGATCATTGCTAAGGAATTAAAATTTTTACAATTTATCCTTTTAGATAAATGTGATAAAATCATGAAGAAAAGAATAACAGTCACCTGTGATGTGTTTAAAAATAGACAGGAACAAATGATATTATTGTACGTAGAATATACACTCCTAACTATACAATAATAGACAAATATCACCCTGGTTTTTACTGCATTGTTTATAATAGTGGTAATAAGAATAAAGTAGAAGAATTCATTTCCCCGAGTATGGATCCTATTTTGGGTGCATTGGTGGTTCGGCGATGGAGTGTTCGCCAACCAAGCATGTGGTCCGGTGCTTGATCTTTAGTCGACTCATCCCCAAACTTCACCTAGCCGACGGTTAGCTTGGTAAAGAGGAAAGATTAAATAGGAGGCTAGCAATCCACCCCGGTAAAAACAAAAGCCGTGCTACTGAAACGTCAGAGCTGAACCTTGAAGTCTTGTGTTCCACTCGGAACGCAAGGGAATAAAAAATTGTCGTTATTATAAATTCTATCAGGATTAGTAAAGTTTCTTAAAAAGGCTTTTTGAATTCAAGAAAAAGATGATTAGCAGTGGTTGGTTTCGAAACTATCCTGGTTATCGGTTCTGTAAACAGAAGTCCCTATCAGCACTTGTTTCTCTTAGATCAATATGTAAAACTGCAGATCAGTGCTTCATAAGTATCTGTCTGTAGTCCTGCAACAATTGAAGTTTTGTTTTTGTTTTTACAACAATAATTTTGAGTCATATTTATAAACACGAAGAACATAAATAATGATAGATAACAATGCTAAACACTATTCATTTATGAAATTTGAGAGGATCTTAGACTGCACTCAGAACTAAGAAAAAATGCGAAGTACGTCCTTACATGCATGATACTGTGCCTTGTAAAGACAAGAATTTCTAGGATTAGTTATGTCTTTCGACAGCACGTATACATGGCTGTGCTGCACACGTTTCCCATATTCAAAACAAACTTAATGTTAGTAATTTATCTCTCATTAACTTATCAAAAGCATATGACATGCTAAGTTCATATACACTGTACTTTTCAAATTACAGCTAGACAGTAAAGGTTACAATAAGTTTGCAGTTAATTCACTGTCAATATGTACAATACTAGAAAGGAAATAAATTCATAGTGAAGTGTAATGTCATGTGTCTAATAAAAAATATATCATAAGATCATAAGATCAAATGTGACACGTTGCATGCACATGTCATTACATATCTGCTTTTTGTATTACACAAATATACAAAAATTCTGTATATTGAATCAACATTTAACATTTAGTGTTCGTTGTCTGTAGCTTATGTAATGCTGTCCTTTTTGTTAAAATCTATACTTTTTGTTCTAAGCAATTAAGTTGTTTGTTTTCAAGAGTTAATTTGAAAGGATTTGATATCAGTTAAAGAACCATTGAGAACCAGGGAGTACTGGACAGCTGTTTCGTCAGCCTAGTTTGGGACCCATCGTCAGTACGTACCCATTGGGTTTTTAATCAAGGACTTTCCATTAACAAGTTAAGCTTGTAGATCATTCAGCCACTCGAAGCCAACTTAATCGCCAGCCTATGAATTCTAACTTCTACCAGTTTGTGATTTTAGCGCGACCTCCAGCCAGTGACATAGTTGGTGAGTATTTGTCCTCACTCCCAACAGGATAGATCCCACTGGTCACAACGTCTCATCAGAAATCTAGGAAACTCTGGCCTGCAGTCAGTCACTGGCTAGCATCAGATTAATTCTTGAGTGCTTGTTTGTTGATATTTCATTTGTTTTTCAAGTCTAACCATGGATTGATATCAATGAGAGAAGGTTCCTGAGTTCGGAACCCCGGGGGTGCTTACTACCAATGATTCTCAAGCTAGGACCAAACAGTTGTGCAGTACTCCCTGGTTTTCAATAGTCCTCTAACTGAAATCAATCCGTAGGCAAACTCGAAAAAAAATTATTTATTGTCTGTCACTAGACAAGTGAAAGTTGTGTTTTATGTAGTTGTGGTGAATTAAACATGACTTACAAAAGTGTGTATATTGGATATAACTGATACTTAAAATAATCTGAGCATTCACTTTGCATCAAGAAATTCCCTGATTTACAAATATACTTTTTAGACAGGTAATCTAACACAAAAGAATATAAAAGCTAACTTTTGGGATAAATTAAGCACCGCGCAGGGTTCCCTGATTTCAATATAGATTTCCATTTCAAGTTATATCATCTATCATAAATTTGGCAATAAATATTCGCATTATGCACTGATACAGAAACGCGACCCTTAAGATATTAAGTGGCTAATAAATTTCAACATCGCACAACCATCTATACCCTGTATGACTAACCCTGTCGATTAGAATATCTCACTGAAACTTCAACAAATTTATCGCGACTCCCTCTCTCTCTCTCATTCCTTTGTGTTCTGAGTTGAACAAAGGGTTTCATCAAGATATCAGCTCTAAAGTTTCAGTGGTGTGGTGTGTGGTCGCCAGCCTCAGACCAACTTTCTTTCTAGCTTTTGTGTGAGGCTTAAGAGTGCGTCAGCTGGGAATCGATCTGTGGACCACGTGTGTAGCCACTGGTAATTACTTAAATCAAACTCAATTCATTTAATTCCTAATCTCAAAGACACTAGCAGATGAAACGTGTAATAACAGGAAGAATGGCTAATTAATGTTTAATTCAGAGCTAATAGTCTTACGTCAGCCCATAGAAGACAACTCTCTTCATAAATATCGAAACAAACCTTGACTAAGGCATAAACTTATTTTTACTAGTAACAGCACTGACAGGTATTCTTGAATGAATAATATATGTCACAGTTCAGCATCTGACATACCATAAAACCTAAAAGTAGCTTATTAAGCTAGAGAGTTGACACGAACTAGCTCACTAACTCTATTATTATATTGTTATTCCCCTGGGTTCGTAGTGGAACATAGGGCTTCAACAACACATCTCTACCATGTTCTACTTTCTTCTGTCCTCTTCATCTAGGCCCACGATTGACTATAATCTCTCGCCTCCTCCTCACACGATCTCCTCCGTGTCACCCTCCAAGATACACTCGCCGCTTCCTATTCGGATTCCACTCGAATGACGGCCTCACACATGATGTTATTCGACGGTCTCCTCAACGTATGCTCGATCTGTCTCCATTTTCTTCTGCATATTTGTTGATTGATAGGTTCTCGATCAGTTTATTCTCATAGTTTCTTGCTTCTAATTCTTTCTGACCACTTGATCTTCAATATAAAAAGAAGGCAGTTGTTGATAAAAGTGTGCGACTGGCTGCTGGAAATGCTTATCGTGATGCGCTAGCCAAGTTTCTGACCCTTAGAGAAGGACTGACTGACTTCACACTTGTGTTTAAAATCCAAATCTTTTCTTCCATGCTGAGGTGGAGTACAGAAGATTTCCAAATTGATTTCAGAGGGATGAAGGCATTTCTTGCCTTTCTAATTCTGGCCTGCTTTGACATCATCAGTTCCGCCTGTGTTGGAAATGATGCTTCCTAGATTAGTGAAGGAAGTAACCTCTTTCAAACACTTTCTTCCGCTGATGTCGATTGGTGCTGTTTGTTGTTGTTGTTGGTTGTATAGTCGTGAGTATCTCCGCCTGTCACTTACTCTAATTAGAATACACTGAACAAACAAGTATAGGACAGTAATTATCTTAACGCTAAACATCAGCAATAGTTTTTACATGAATTCAGTTTCCAAATTAAATTATCAAAATTCTACCTAAGAATCTGCGGTAGGTATATATCAAGATACAAAAAAATACTCAAAAAACAAAAACTAATTCGTCAATTTTTATTGTCTATCATATCTATTCGAATGGTTTTTATTGCCTTTTATTGATTCTAAAGCTGTTTGCTTCCATTTACGCATGGAGCGCTTTCTCTCCTCTTTTTTTGTCCTATTAAATTATCTCTTGTCTGAGAAATAAAAATTTGCATAAAAATTTCACTATCTTTCAAAAATCTATCTATCTGTTCCACATACAACAACCTTATTGTCTCTACATCATTCACATTTACAGTCTGATAATCATGGTAGGTAGAATGAGACAATGATAATATTCATATTGTGTGATCGTATTTTAAATTCTGTCAGACTGTAGCAAGATAAAGAAGGATAAAGAAGGCAATATTTGAACAGTTTCGGGACCATTTTTATTTTATCTGCTCAACTCTTGACTGCTTAATTGTTCGTGAATTGTTGGAGAGAGGGATAGAGAGGGAAAAACAGAAACCTTGTCTATAATAAACTGTTTCATGATGTTAATTCATGTGAAAATTCAAAACAAAACACGGAAGCTATTTAAACTTTTCATAACAACATGGTTCCAAAGCTCAGGAGTAGTATACTATAGCATTTTAGATCTTTGAGGTAGTATTTTTACAGGATCGATACTTTTAATACATTGCAATGAATCTATAAACAGGAAATTACTAAGTATTTTGTAACATTGTTCGAAGATTTTTTACTTATTTTATACCTTTACTTTCCTGGTGGAACATAGGGTTTCGAGCTAGGGCTTTGAAGTTTTAAAAGCAATGATGTTTATTCCTAAAAGGTGGAGTTGCTAGCCTCATGCCCAACCTTCCCTCTTTACCATTCTTATTGCTGGCTTAACAAGGTACAGAAGTGCATCTGCCGGGGATCAAACCCTGGATCATATGCGTAGTTGGCGAGCATTCTACCGCTGAACCACCGACGCATTATTTGAAGATAGTTTTCGTATTATCGGTTAGATTCGCAAACTTTACCGAATGAATATCAGCAAATCAGGCAAAAGAGTTTGCAAAATATACCATCGATTAGATTTATTCCTAACTAATTTAAAAACGGTTTTTCTGTTGTATCCTTCACTATTCAGAATGTTACGGTAAAGCACACAATGAAACTAACTCTCTCCCTCTCTCTAGAGCTGGCCACAAATACATAGAAACGAATCATCAACTGTAACTGCTTTGTCCCGATGACTCTGCTGGATTTTTCAAACCTTGGTATAGTTGTATGCCCCACTTTATTCTGATGGCAATCATTGAAGCCTGAATGATACAGAAAAAGTACCTTAACACGAACAAAATGTACAGCTTTATCTTTTCAATATTACAGTCAACATAAACATGATTTTATAAAGCATGTAGTATATACTGAGAGCAGGTTTTGTGGTAAAATATGTATGTATTGCCTGAAGTAGATACGAAACCATAAGGTGTGACAGAATTCAAACTAGCCGCCTATGAGCTACATGCTATGCTGGCACTAAATACGCTCCACATCACATGAAAGCATTTTAATTAAGAATAAAACAGTTGTGCTAATATGATTTAATGCATCAAATATGATCATAAATAAATGTTCACAGTAGTTTGATTCCCCTCGGAAGCTGAGTAGCTTCGAGTTTAAGCCAAGACTTCATTTTCAGTTAGCTGTAATACGACTTACCAATGACACATGAATCTTCGTAATTGATTAACAGTAGCAAATGATATCAAACTACATAATCACCAAGTAATTCATTTCGTGTATCAAATAACAATTACCTTATTTCCCCATTCAATATACCTTTGTCATAAAAACGTTTATGCTTCACCAAACCATCCATTTTATAATTTGCTAATTTCTACAATATTTGCAGTGTATTAAAAGTGCTCTATTATTATTTTTTTTCCATCGAACAGTATGTCATTCTCTTATCAAGAAATTTATTCCCCACTGGAATGCAGAAAAGTCACATTGACAGCTTTTGAAGATGAAAACTATATTCTTGAATTCTTCTATCATCTTCATTTCTTTTTAGAAACAAACGTGCTTTTAAAACAACTTTTCAATGAAATTCATTTCAGTCAACTGTCAAAAGTGATAACTTAGAAGTTTGACGCTTTTGTCCTAGTCAAAACGTTTAAATAATTTCAGAATTACATCATCATGCTACTTAATACTTGTTTAAGAACTCACCCAATAAACTATCGAATTTCCCTATAAGATATTCTATTCATACATAAAATAAGTAATAGCCTTACTAAACTGTTAAATGTTAGTTCAAATTCAAATAACTGCAGTCCAGCACTTGGAAATTCTGCCACTGCTCATAAGTGACTGACTACTCAATAGACATCGTGGAGTTCTAATGCAAGGTTACGACTGGTAGTATCATCTAAATTGAATGAAATGACAGGTACTCTCCGATAGTATTGGATGTCAATGTTGCAATACGGAGAACTGACAGAAGTTAAAATTTATGACCCACTCAATTGAGACCCAGTGGCTGAACGGCCAAAGGTCTCATCTGGTAACATGAAGTTACCGGATTTGATTCGTGAAGGAGTCGCATGTGTACACCAACGAAGAGCTGCGAACTAGGACAAAAATGCTGTTTAGTGGTCGCTGACTACATGAGAAGAACTACTAATCTTATTTGCCATGGCATTCTGTCAAACCGAAAAGGTGGGGTTTTTTCAACTAATACAACAGTCCCTTCGAAAGCATAATCACAAAGTACTAGGTGATTCCAAGATATGTTTCATCATTTTGGGGATAACATATCAGTCTCTGAAAGAAATTAGAATACATGGGAGGTTTAATTCTAATCCGAAGGTCTAATAAGTGAAGTTTTTTATTCCTTTAGGTTCCCAGTGAAACACAGAGCTTCAAGCTAGAGGGTTGAAGTTTCGGTAGCAGTGGTGTTTAATTTTACGGGATGGGGTTGCTAGCTTCATACCCAGCCTTCCCTCTTTACCAGTCTTATTACTGGCTTAGTGAGGTGAAGGAGTGCGTTGGCGGCCGGAGATCAAACCCCGGACCACCAGCGTGGTCGGCGAGCATGCTACCTCTGTGCCACCGACGCTTAATAAGTGGAATGACTATCCAGTATTCTTCAGATTTCAATGATTCTTAATCTGTTGTTAGCCCGTAGCGGAATCTTTCTTCAAGAAATACTGATTTTAAGATGGTTAGCATGAATTGCCGCCGACTATTCAAGATATGACCTATTAAAAAGCATATTTATAATCCCTTTGAAATAAAACAACCACTTAAGACTTAAATTTTTCAAGTCATGCTGAAGGGAGAATAAATGTGAGAAGACAATTTATAAACTGCGCATGATATGACATGAATAAAGTCCAGTCTCTTAGAATTCTGCTTTACAAAGCATATCAACATAAATACTACTTCATTTAAACTCCAATTCACCTAACCATTATATATATATATATGTATATGGCTATGAAACGTCTGAGTTTAACCCCATAATAAAATATGTCACTATATTAACTGTTTAACGTAGTGTTTTCTTAGCCGTGTAAAAGACCTTATTAGTTTTAGTACATAAATTTACATTATACGCAGTCACAGCATTTTTATTTAAGAAAAGACTGCAAAAATAAACTCTATACTACCTTAAAATGACTGCCATACTTACTGAACCTATTCATTTAAATATCATGAATATGAAAAGAACTTTAAGTGTAAATAAGACAAGAATAAGTTGAAATGATGAGCAGTTGTACTTCAGTTAATTTATCTAACAATTAATTTCAGTTAAAAAAAAATGCTCATCAAATATACCTCAGTGTAGACTTTGGTCATCGAATGAATTCAGTTCGAGAATCATTGAAAACCCAAAACCACTGGACAATGATTTCATTCTAGTTCGATCCTGTAACTGATAAGTCTTTCATGTTCCAGGCTATGAGCCACACTTAGTGTATGAAGGCTGATGATACTACACAATTGCCCAGTGGATTAGAATTCAAATCCGGGACACAGTGACTGAAAACTGAATGCTTAAGGCAGTGAACCACATCTCCGGTGTAACTGATAACATATAGTGGTGAATCGTGGAATTAATCGGGTGTTTTAAAAAATTCAGCTTACTAAGTGCACATATTCTGGGCAAGAACAACAACAACAGACAACGATCAGAATAAATGGGAGTAACCTGAAAGAAACAACCTCTTTTACCTACCTGGGAAGCATCGTCTCAACTACAGGCGGACGGAACTGACGAGGATTTCAAAGCAAAGATCGGAAAAGTAAGACAAGCTTTCACTACTCTCAAGTCTGTGTGGAGGTCAACAGCACTCAGCATCAAAAATAACATCCGGATTTTCAACTCCAATGTAAAAGTCAGTGCTACTATACGGATCAGAGACTTGCACTGCGCGTCATAAACAGCATCTCAAACAAACTACAGACCTTCATTAACAGTTGTCTTCGCTCAATGCTCAAGATCAGATGGCCAGAAAAGATCAGCAACAGAGATCTCTGGCAATGAGCTAACCAACACAGCAGGAACCGATTGTGAAACAAATAGGCAGGAAGAAATGGAGATGGATTGGCTGGCCATACTCTTAGGAAACCATCAAGTGACATCACTAGACAAGCCATTGCTCGAGTTGAACCCGAAAGGGAAGTGGTGAGTTGGTCGTCAGTGCAAGGATGACTTGGAGGAGGTCATGTGAAGAGGAGATGAAAACGTGTAGGCAGACATGGAGCCAGGTAAAGACTCTAGCAGAGAACCGAACGCAATGGGTGGCTGAAGCCCTATGTTCCTCTAGGAATTAAAGGAAACAATAATAATAATAAGTGCACATATTTAGTCAAGTTATAAAAATTAGACCGTATTCTGATAGCTGTACTAGAATGGCATGTCGTATGAATATTCCAACTCTAACGTGAATATTTTAAGGATGTAGAGGCTGACAATCATTCGAATCAATATGAACTTAATGGCTTTCAAATCATTTCAAAGCAAACCTGAACAGACGTCACTGACTGTTCCCTGATCACTAACATTAATTATAACTGTTGTTTGTTAAGCACATAATATAAACTTTTCCAGATTTTCATATATATAGTCAAATTTGCATTGAACTCACTTTCAGTATTTTCAGATTGATTTAAATACTTTGACTCAGGTATTTCTGAACCAGTTGGTAGACTAGTTCCCATTGTGGTTGTTGTCACTGTTGTCGACGGGGTTACTGATGATATTGTTGTCGTATGAATTCTTTGAATTAATTCTTGATTAATATTGTTATTATTATTAATATCCATACGTAATCCATATGATCTCTGTTTGCCTTCATGTTCACTAGATATAGTAGTTAACTTTCCAGAACGATTACTACCACTACTACTTGTATGTTTCATTTGTTTTCGCATACCATAATCATTTTTATCATATAAACTAGTACTAGTACTCTGGTGAATAATAATAGCAGCAGTGTCTACAGAGACAGGAACAGCAGGCGGTTGTAGTGGTGGTGGTGATGATGATCGTGAATAATGTTCGTATTCATGTGAATTCATTGTTAAACTAAGGGAATTTTCAATTCTAGCCAGTGTATTCTGATTGGTTAATACTAATTTTTGACCGAATTTTTCATTCGTTCGTATTTGTTGATTCATATTTAATGATTTCTGTCGACATGCAATTATTGTCTTCTTATGCTTATTCTTCTTCTGTTCCTGTCCTTTATTGTTAATTAAATAAACAGATTTATTGACATTGGATGAATTATTATCATTATTATTATTGTTATTATTATTATCATTATCACTGTTATCCTGAGCAGTAGTAGTAGCAGTGGTAGTATGCATGCTGGAATCTTGTTGCTGTTTTTGTTTCATGTCCTATTTGACGTTTTCCTCTATCTGTTCCTCAATTTTTGCAAACTACAAATAATCAATCAAATCTCAAAAATCGTGTGTTTATTTATTTATTCATTTATTTCATTTATATTAAACATAATTACAATGATAATGATATTTAATTAATTGAAAAAGAAAGGGTGGTATGCTTTACTCAATGATGATCATATCAAAATTCGACCGATTCTAAACTTTTCCAATAGGTTGCAATCATCACATAATATAGGAATACACACATATCTACAAAATATTTATCAAAAAAACAGAAGAAATAGTTGATTGTATTCCATTGTAAAGTGTAGGCGTAGGGAATGATCACTTAGACTATTGGATGGATGTCATAAGTTTGTTTTAGGAGAAGTATGTGTTTATCTGTATGTCATTTTGCCTTGAATGCATATGTGCGCGCCAAAATGTTGGTGTGTGAATGTGTGTTTACATATATATATATATATATATTATAGGGACAATGTAACGATTGGAAATTGTGAGCAAAGGACACGAATGATCTTACTGAAAAAAGGGACCATTAGTCAGACATGAATACATCTCTTCCCATTTAACAGTGATCAACCGAATATATATGAAAAGATTACGGGGGAAGCAACAAGTAATTCTCTAGTGATTTAAAATGCCTGATGACTTCATTTTCATTTATTTCTACACAGACTAGTTGAATTATATAGTAACTCATTAACTGACATAGTTCAGTATGCATTGATTCAATCTATTGGACTCAAAAACCTAACAAAACTAAGGTCACCAATATTTATATTAGTTGAGTAAATGAGATTAGCGTGTCCTGCGCATCTGGAACAATTTAATTTCACAGAAAATCAAATAGTCGTTGCAACCCTTTCCTTATAAATTGTGATGAAATCTTCGCCATATTAAGTCCAATAGTTTGCAGGGAGACAAGGACTAACCCAATAGCCAAGTCATGAACCACAGTGAAGTAAAAACTGAATTAAATAAGATTTGTAGCTCAGATGGACATTTTTAATACTGCTGTGTTCTCTAAGCCGAGTGGTTTAAATTACGAAGCTTTAATTACTCACACTGCATACTAGATAGGAACTAATGCCTTGAGTCTAGTTGTGTTTTTCTTTTTGGTGCAGGCTGAATTCTGTCAGAAACGTTTGTGACGTAGCCATCATGCTAGGTGTCTTGCCATCACCCTGTACTGTGAATTGTTGTAAGATGGTTGGATGTGATCGGAAGAAAACCTTAGGTTTAGTTTTGTGTTTGTTGGTGACACTCGTCAGTAAGGAGTATCTTCAATATTGAAGGAACTAATGTTCCTTGTAAGACCCAAACATGAATCAACCAGTGCTGGAGTCAGAGACGTTACCACTGAGCTATTCGGGATCACGATTGACTTTCTGTAGCATTGCAGTGGGTATTTTGATTGGACACTAGTAAGCAACTAGCGTGATGTGTCTAGTCCTCTTTTTGGTGCACACTGAATTCAATCATTCAGGTTTGCAATGTGGCCACCATTCTAGGTAGCTCGCCATCACGGTGCACACTGATTTTGATGATATTAGATTATTGGAGACAATCGGCAGGAAGCCTTGGACCTAGGTCTCGTGCTAGTTGGCACTATCTAATATCATCAAAATCAATGTGTACCGTGATGGCGGGCTACTTAGTATGGTGGCCACATTGCAAACCTGACTGATAGAATTCAGTCTGCACCAAAGAAAGGACTAGACAAGTCACGCTGGTTACTAGTGTCCAAGCAGATAGCTTTATCAGGGTTATTTTCAACCAAAGTTTACAAAACTTCAGTATATATACATTACCTTAATCACTGCTCTTCAGTGTGAGGTAATTTTTACGTTGTTGAATGAATGGACTGATAAAGATAACAAAACACGGGTATAATGTTGGATTTCATAAGTTTATGAAACACTAAAACAGCATATACTCAGAGATTCTGAAAATACTTATCTCATTTGTGTTGATTTTTTCACTTCATTGAGGGGAGGAGTGCTAGAGCTAAGTCAAATTCTGTCTTAATCGATCATTCCTATTCAGACAATTTGGATTCCATTTAACCCTGAGTGCTTCTGATATGAGACGTTCTTTGTAACTGCCAAAATTTCTTGGTGTTCGAATAAAGGCTGCACGGCCCTCATTTCTTCTGATCTTGATTACTCACTAGGTTTGCGTT
Source organism: Trichobilharzia szidati (assembly GCA_944472155.2). NCBI lineage: Eukaryota > Metazoa > Platyhelminthes > Trematoda > Strigeidida > Schistosomatidae > Trichobilharzia > Trichobilharzia szidati. Next base: position 134,632,427 of record OX235271.1, read on the forward strand.
TACGCTTCTTTTTTGAGTAAAAATTCTGGATCCTCTGTTCCACTTACTCGAAAAGAAGTCACTGTCTTCTAATTTAGCAAAACTACAAAATATGACACTTCTCAGATGAAGATATCTCATCTATGTGGAATTATAAAATCATGTCGATGAACTGATTCAAAAAAGACAATCTGTTCAACGAAGGTATTTATGTAACAAAAAAATTCCTTTAGCATAATCAGTGTGAACAAACATTGTTTGGTCAGTGAGTTGTTATGTTTGTGTTATGCATCTAAACCTCATTCCTGTGTTAACTGAATTCTCTCAGTAAATTCTTTAGTCTGGTTACTAAGTGAAATCACTTGTCACCGGTGTTACTTTATCAAAGCACTAGATAAGACAACATTCCCTGCAATAAATTTCCTAAGATTTACCAAACCTTGTAGAGGAATGCTACAACCGATTAGCAAAATGAACCTACTGATAGAAATTTAAAATAGAAGTGGAACCTGAAAATAACACTGTATTGAAATGATTTACAAAGAAAGTGTTAGCATTCAGCATTCCTCTATTTTCTTGACTTAGTAATATTAAAAGCTGTACAATTCTGATAACAATATAGAATAGCTGTAGGGTATTGATTGTTTTATGGATGTTGGATGATTGAAGGCAGTTAGCAAGTTTGTAGAACTATTCTAGAAATCAACTGATCTGCAGAAGCCTTCAGGACATGACCTTACATATGACCACTTCGATTTGCATACATCTGTTCACTTATTCATGTGCTGCCGTGTATATTGACTGTTAGACACGCATCCTGTCTAAAACAATCCAAGAAAACTATCCCGCATGGTAGCAGAAAAGTAGCAGTAGCTCAATAACCAGTGTGACAACTAAACATATTTTTAACATTGGTCAATATACCTCAACAAATCCATCCTTCTAAGTAATCTACAAGGTGAAGAGCAGCCTGCCAAAGACAAAACGCTTTCATATCCTTTATACTAATGAAGGTCTGACCATTCGGATAGAAAACCTGGAGCTCAGCATACAAAAGAAAATTATTCAACAACTTCTACTATCATGATAACAACTGTGTCGATTTCTACTGACTTGATCCTTGTCTGTTCGTTTTTCAAATTCCTTATAACTATTGTATTTCTCTAAAATTCTTCAATAATTCCATATTTTCTTTCATTTGTATATACATCCTGATTACAACTCAATCATTAAATAAATTCATCTTGTTTCGTAACTTCAGTGCACTCATTCAACTCCTTTAATGCATTAACTAATATTAACAACTATCATTACATCTCATCATCCTAGTTACTACCCTCTTTCACGAAGAATTGTGTTTAAATACGATTATGCAGCTGAAGACAGTAAATTCACTGAGAAGAGACTCTTTACTGAACTAATCGTTTCGTTCTTTTCATTAAAATCAAAACCAGTCCTAAAATAAATGAGTTCTTTACCTTCTTTTTGCCTTTTCTAATTAAGTCACTTAAAAGTATTACTTACTTTATCAGTGATAAGTCTTCTTTTGTTGTTCCAATACAACTTTATTAGTCATGCAGCCTTCTATTTAAGATTTAAATTTGTTTGACATAGAATGCTTATTATTGCCTTTCAAGAACACATCATTTACCTAGCTTTATATATTAATGCACTTATATAGATTGCTTAATTGCTTACCACTGTATTGAATTATATGATCATTTATAGCTGAAGTGAGACTGATATAAGAATAGAATTTTGGCAATGTGGTAATCATTTAGTTCAGTTTAGACATTCCCGTCGATTAATTAGACTGAAGTACTCGGTCACAAGTTGACATGTCGACTCCTTGTGCAGATGCTTCGCCGATGTCTAGTTATGTAACTTGAAGTCAGATGGTTAAAAGTGACTAGCAGTAGAATCCAGGATGAGCATTTCATCCTATTTGGGACTCACTAGCTGGATGTACCTTCATTCACCAGTGAGTGGTGACTGAGTATTTCAGTACAATCAATCGATTGGAAAATCTAAATTGAATTAAATAATTAATAAGACCCTTTGCACAAGAGGTGGCTCTCGTAGCCCAAGTGGTCTAGTGTATAACGCTTTGGCGTTTGAAACTATAGGCACTGGGTTCGAGCCTCGGTGGTAACGCAGTCACTCACTGGTTGAATGTAGGTACATCCAGATGACGACTCCCAAACAGGACGAAAAGCACGTTATCCTGGATTCCACTGCTAGTCACCACCAGTCAACTGACTGTGGTAACGAGTTTAAGTCTGCTTACGAATATGAATATTTTATCGTCAATAATGAAACAAAAAGGACATTAGTAATCGCTACTTTTGTCTAATCTTTCTGAGCACCTTTGAGATTCTAATGAGTTCCACGAATACACGTCAACTATCATCACTAGGCAATTGAATAGTCATTTACATACATTAAATTCTGTGCTAGTACAACTTATATTTGATATCTTTTTGTCTTATTATTCATATATGATAGAATAAAAAGTCGACGCTCATTAGTAATTGCTTAAAAGATGAACTTCCCGCAGTTATTACAGAAATTTATGGGTTTTTAGTCAACTCAGTCAAAAATATTTAAAAAAAATAAAAATTGATATTCATGACTGGCATTTAGATGATTTCAGTAGTGCATCAATGACTTGACATGCGATGTTAAAATGTTCAGGTGTTGGTTTGTAGGGATTTGATTGGTTACAGAATTTCATCATGAGATGACATTAGTTAGAGAACCATTGGAAAACCTGGAAGTACTGGACAGCTGTTTCATCTCAGTTTGGGACTCTTCAGCAGTACATCCCAAACTAGGACGAAACAGCCGTCCAGTACTCCCAGGTTTTCCAATGATTCTCAAACTAATGTCACCTCATGATGAAATCCTGATGTTAAAATGACTTACTCAGTATATCATTTGATGACCGAACTACAATGTTCTTAGAACAGCCCATGATAAATGGTTTTACTGAAAGTGATGCTGAATAACCCCCGTAAATCATGAATTTTAAGTGTTACTTTGAAAAAAAGCCTCTTACGCTTTATGGTAGAGAAAAGTGTTAATAAATAGTCAATATTTCCACCAAAATCACCATAAACATACATTTTTTTGATAAAATTCACCTCGCTGCAGTCAATCATTCACAAATGAGTGTTTGTTTACTTTATTATATATGTATATATCTATATATATAGAACATGTAAAAAGAAGATGGAATTTTAACTCATGTTATAATACTTCTGTGTAATATGCCAATAGAAATTAATGTTTTCTCATTGACTTTGAAATGATACAATATACATATTAATCATTTTTCATTCACAGGTTGTTTATTTCAGATAATTACTTTTGGTTTTTTTTTTCTTCTCTTCAATTTTCTCCTCTTCTTATTCGTGTTATTTATTTATTCTCCCTTAAATAAACATTAGGCTGATTCGTATTTCTATCAAATATGATTAACACTCTGTATAGAAAAGTAAGTATATTGAATTTACAAAAATAAAACAAACAAACAAATAACAACATTATTTCCGTTTAAATAAGCCAAAAGTAAAACAATCATGTTGTGTGTTATTTCATTTGTATTTATGAGTGATTTATGACATTTTGATAAAACATTCATCTTTATTGTTATATGTATTTGGAGTATTTGAAGATATTACACTAATAGTGCTCAACTGTGTGTTTGTGTGTGTGTGTGTGGATTGAACACATGTTTTACTGTTGTTTACCCATAAATAAAGTTATACAATCTGTGATTTCCAGATTCACAAAAGAGATTTCATCGAAAAATAGTGAAATCGCCAATCCTGGACACTTCAAACTGCGTATATCAATTTGAGTGCGTTTGTTTGTGGAAGCAAATACATAGGTCGTACAGAAAGGCGATTGTCTATTCGCATGATGGAGCATTTTCCAAAATGGTTGAATACAGCTGAGTGCAAAGTACCAAAATCCTCAATAACAAAACATCTTGTGGACTATGGACATGATGTCGACGCTGTCAAATCATTCACTATTGTCAGCAGACAAAGAAACAAGAAGATGCTTGCAGTTGCAGAGGCTTGTGCAATTAAAGTTTATAAACCAGGTCTCTGTGTGAAAAAGGAGATGGTCGTGACTCTGAATCTACCATGGTAATACGTTTTACTTATTATTCTACCTCTTATTATTATTATTATTGATTCATTTAAAACTATCCCTTATCAGTAGCATTATCTTAACTCTTTTCAACATTATTATTATTGTTATTGTTATTACAACTATTACTACTGATATTACTCTGTTCGCAATTCTTGTTATATTTTCTAGTGACTAACTGTTTATCTAAGTGATGCAATTGAAGGGTAATACAATTTATCTTAATTTTTATCCCTCATACTCTCTCTCCCTCCTTATCTATTTGAACATGACCTGGAAAAACATTCGCACCTGTCTTTCAGTTTGACTAATTCAATGTAGTTTATTTGCTTATCAGTCTTATATCTCCCGATGTAATTTCAAAAGTATATATATATATCCGTGTATGCAGAGTATTCAGCTGACGAGTTCTGCCAAAATCTGATGAATTCATTAAATAATGCTTTATTAACCTTTATTGCTTGTTTTAAATTCGTATCAGGAAATAAAAATGTTTTCAATTATTGAAATCATATTGTTCTACGCTCATTTTAAGTGACATTTTCATGGATAAAGTTAAACAGAATCTTTGCTGTGTAATGAAAGTTTATTCAAACAAAGATGCTAAAACTTAAGATATGAAAGTTCGCGAGTGTGTAGCTGAACAAATTGAAAAAAGAGAAAACATTTGCTTATTCTCAATCTATTTAAAAATTTGAAAGTGTGGATGAAAACGGGGAAATTATGCACAAGTGGATGGGTCATATTAAGTTATAACATATTTGTAATTCAGTTATCACCTTAAACTTCAATTCAATAGTTTCAATTTCAATTAATTTATTTATTTCACTGTTCAAATACATTTTCAGTAGGCAAAGCTGAGTGTTTGCAGACTGATCTCCACGGTTATCATGCAAGAAAGACATGTAATAAGACTTTTTGCGAGCCTATAATTTGTAAGTGCGTTGGTGGATTAGCAGTATAATGCTCGCAAACCACTCATGTGGTCCATGGTTTGATTCCCGGACAGCGCACTCCCAAACCTCGCTAAGCTTATAATAAGAGTGGTAAAGAGGGGAGGTTGGGCATGAGGCTAGCAATCCCACCTCATAAAAAAAAGCACCATTGCTACCGAACCTTCAAAGCTCTAGCTTGAAGCCCTATGTTCCTCTGGGGACGCAAAGGAATAAGATAAGAATGATAATTTGTGGAGTCCTGAACAGTGAATTTGTACAGCTTTTGTTAAATGTTAAAAATGGACACACTGTTCATAAATTTTATTTGATGAACTTCCCTGTCAAATATATATATATATATACATATAACTTCCTCGTTCGAGTAAAAATATAGTCGTGCTGGTCCTCACTTCTTCTTCTTACTGATTTCTACTGTCTACTCACTTTGCTAGTCCTCATGTTGTATTCCTTGGAACCAACAAGAACACCTCGTCCTCGTCCAAAGACTCTTCAGCAACCGGTGAACAACTTCTACCAGTGGACACAATTCAGCAGTGAGTCGTATCTGTGGATTATATTGTTAGTTTGTAGAAGTCTACCATAACTATATCTCCAAGAAACCATTGTCTTTTGTAACTCAGTTATTTGTATATCCATAATATACTGTCCCAATATTTTCTATTGACTTGGATTTTTATTCTGATATTTCATACACTTATCGAGCTCATTGTTTGGTCCCCTATAAATTCAATAGAAAGCGTATTCCTTTGAAAACACTTGTTTATTCAATAGAATATAACAGTATGAAACTAAAGACCTTGGGTGATGAGTGACTCTTCATTATGATACATTCTCAAGATATACAGTCACACATTCATTTCGTTTACCTATCAACGAAAGGAGAATGTTTTCCGGTGTTTTGAAAAAAATCGGTAGCGATAATAGTTTGAAACAATAAAAAGGATTACCCAGTATGAAGATAATTACTTCTAAGACAAAGCTACTAGGCTGAATGACGTAATTCGTCAAAAACATACGGTGTAATTCAACATTTGTATGGATATGTTGCAGCTCTTAAGAGCAGAATAGATACACTGACGAGACAGTTAGTAAGTCTGAAATTAGTGGTAACGTAGTATATTCACAAGCAAATCTCTTTGTTGTTCATGTAATATACCTAAGCATAAGACATAAGACATAACATTTTGTTACTGTGTGACCTATACTGGCCTGTTTTATGGCAGGAGTCCACTGACAACTGTCATCATCAGTTACTACGAGTCCTGTAGTCGTGTGGAACTTTCTGGGCTATACAAATTCAGGGAAAGGTGCAATTCCACCTACACGAATACAACATTAATTCCGCAAGTATCGAAGAAGTCAGCCATCACCTCACAAGGTACTGGAATTTTAATCCGGTAGTTTAGTTTTGTTTTCACAGCTGATTTCGCTTTTCCACAAGTTAATGTGGGGTGATTGTAGCAGACTGAAAAGCTGGTTGATGTAAAGCACAAAGATTTTTGAACCAGGTTTCGGATGGCTTAACGTTTGCTCCTTCATTTACTGACAACAAATTAGTTGTGTGCACCTCAGCACTGGACTACTGGCAATATTAAAAAGTGCTTTTAGAACGCTTGATATAGTAAGGGATAGTCATTAATCCCTAAAGATGTAAGTTAGGGAAGAAATCTTGTAGACTTTCAGGACATCAAGGTCATCTAATTGCCAGTAGACGAACCAGAACTCATGGAACATTGTGCCTTTCTAGAATCCCTAGTTTTTATTATTAATTTTGCAGTCGTTAACAGACTGTTTACGAGGATATTCCCATTGTTTTCATCTCTCTGCGGGAGCCATTGTATTGCACTTGATCTAACTCCAGTGGTGTGGACGTAAATTCTGTCAGTACTTCAAGCTGATTGGTGTACCAAATATCATGACTGACGTTTTCAAAGACATTGGTGAATGTCAAATTAGTTCGCTATTTTAGCGAATCCCAGTTATCTGTGCGTTTTATATTTATCGCACGGTTGGCTAACACACTAAACAACCTTGTCTTTTCCACTGACTTCAAAACCCTGTTGTACCATCGGAAAACATCAATCCAAGTAGGCACAACCACAACAGGTGGTAAAGCAATCCATAGTAAGACAAAAAAGAAAATCAACTGCAGATTGAAGCATAATTACAGCAGTGAACTTTGAATCGAGTCATTACATTAGTAAAGCATTCTAGAAAAGCAAACAAATGCTTAGAGAAATGACACTTCTCTTAAAAAGACACATCATCGTCTCACTTTCTTTTTTTCTGATGCTTCTAATATAACGGATGGAGTGGCTTTACAACAAAAGATAAATTGTGAATGGCAATCATTAGCATCATTTTCAAAATATCAGGACTCAACTTAGTGGCTATACAGTACTTATGGCAGGGAGTTATCCGCTAGATACCTGGCGGTGAAATATTTCAGGTACGTGATTTGAAAACTATCTTCACAAACACCACTACAGAAATGTGGTAACTTGAATTTATTTCTCAGTTCACTACAATTATACGATACGTTAGAGGCAGAAAGAACGAGGAAGAAGACCTTTTATCTCTTATCCAAGTAATTACCTTGGAATGAAATCCCACTGACGTTAAAAAGATTGCGAAATTACTTGTAACATACAAAAATCAAAAAGCCTAAAATTAGTCTGCATACTTCTATGCTCTTTTATGTTACGTCACTTGATAATCCTCAATCCGTTACATGTGATATATCCGACAGTATACAATAAAACGGGTTCCATTAATGGATATAGGATCATTTCGCTCAAAAATGCATGGCATTTCTTATGGTGACATTCAAGTAACAGTAAAATTAGTGGTCGAACGACATTTATATTCACGTTTATTTACCATTGCTAATAACATCATTCAGTACTGGAATTCCGCCTTTACTATTGTGCTACGTGTTATATCGCGGATACAGGCACCTACATTTATTCCAACAAATAATAAAGCTACTCAGAACCAGGCGCAAACCTGCTATTGCTCATTATGGCATTTCCAGTGACTGACTGGGAACATCCCATCCTCAGCTTAAAACTCTACTGATGACAGTAAAATATAAGACAGATCGAGTGACAAACCACCTGAAGTACTCCTTTTGAAATTTTCGCCAATAAATTAAGATATAGAAAACTGTCTCACTAATTCAGTTGATAGAACTACTTTACGAATGCCTGGAGGAGTTTTAACTCATCCATTGAGGCTACACATAATGTGACAGAAGGCTGTTACCGTTAAACTCACGGAAAAGCATGAAAACATTGCCATCGATCGGGTGAAGGTGGTTTTCGTGAAATCAGTAACCAATAGTCGTTTAAGCAAGACATTAGCAACACAGGAAGGTGTACCAAAAGGTGATCTGCATCTTTTAAATCAGATGTACTTTTTGCTGGTAACACACAAGAAACCACTTCATCAGATAGACACTGACAGTCTGTTTCTAAATGAGAGACATTTAATGTCACTACTAACGAATTTTCCACATGGTTTTATCCACTTTAATCACAATTTCTTTCATTGATATTTGTTCTCATCTCTTTCAAATATTTGCACATTCTCTATATACCCCTTTATCTTGTAGACCTCATTTTATTTGATCGATAATTTTTGGTTTATATGAAAGATGTTCTACAGTTCTATTTTGACTCTTGGAATTCTGTCCGTGGTAACAAAAACGTCATTCTTTTCTCAGGCTTGTATTTCTCCAGTAAGTTTTCGCAGTAACATGTGTGGAGTACGTAACAATATGATTGTACACTTTTTTGTTAGATGTTGAAATTAGAGATATTGTACATGACTTTTGTTTAAAACGATTCATGTTGGAATATAGATAACCCCTGAGTACAATCTAAAATACACTGTACTGTTGGTCGCTTCGTCTTCTTACTGATCTATACTGTCTACTTGCTTTACTCATAACCGTGTTGTATACTTTTAATTTTTGCAGGAACCTATTATCCTGATCCGAAGACTATTCTACAACCGGTACACAAGTTCTACCAGTAGACACGACACCAGCAGTGAACGCTTCTGTGGATTATATTAATAATTTGTAGCCGTGAACTTTAACTGTATATCCAAGTAACCGTTTTATTAATATAGCTCATTACTGTATTATTTGTTAAATATTGTTACATTACCACCTCATTAACTTGGATTTTTATTTACATACTTGTTATCCCAACATCAATAAACAGCCTTCCTATGTGAAAACAGTGGTTTTCATTTACACATAGTCAAACTTGTTTGTACGAACCAAAGTTGTTATATGCGTGAAGATGTTTTAAAGTGATCGTTACAAGCTGTCAAAGTTATGGTCATTCATAAATAATGAATATGTGTATTCAAAAACTGTCTGCTGTATTTTCGTATACGTTCCCAACATTAATAACCATAAGTGAACTATCGGGTTAATTGGAATTTCGATGCTCATTCAAATGTATACCACACAATTAAGATGTGGTAAATTCCATTATATTAAGGTGTTGAGGTAAATAATTCCCCAAAATTATTAACCACAGCAATCATCACTCAACATTGGATGCTGACCATCGCTGTTTAAGTCGACTTGTTTAGCTGAAGGCTTCCGGTCAAGCATCCCCGCCATTTGGTGCTCCGTCGTGTCACGTGCGTGCACGATTACTAGCTAGCTAAGCATTCACCTCTACCCGCGATTTTGTCCCAAAATATACTACGTACGTTGGACGACAAAATCTGGTCTTTTGCTTTACCATTTGGTACTCGAAGAACGAACACTATAGTGGTTGTTGGTATAAGATCTTGCGTTAGTATAATCCGTACAACTCGCAAACGTCGATACTTACAGTCAACCACTAAACTGGTGAGCCCAACCTCGAACTGCATCTTCAATTCACACGCAGATAAACCCGTGAGTTCGTTCCTGTTTGTGTTTATTCTTGTACTATATTGCTATTGGCATACTTTTCGTCATGAGTGATCCTAGCCCCAAGGTTATTCAGATTCGCTCAACCGCCAAAACAATCCAGCTAGTACCATATTGGCCAGATAATGGTGAAACTTGGTTTCAGATTGCTGAGTCTGATTTTTGTGAACATGGCATAACTGATCAACGTTCACAGTTCCTTGCAGTTATTCACGCCCTACCGCGGGAATTCAGCAGGTGCGTAACTCTGCAGATGTCGGTAAGTAACTCGTACGAGTTGCTCAAAGCATCCCTCCTCAAGAGAAACGTTCTCACAGATCGACAACGTCTGGATGAGTTATTTCGTGACATCGAGTTAGGGGATCAGTCAGCCGTGAGCATGCTGGCAAGAATGAAAGAGATCATTGGCCAAAGTCAGTTCGATGAAGGACTGTTCAGAGAACTCTTTTCATCCAAACTGCCACAGTCAGTTCAGACTGTACTTGTGACACTTCAGGGTGTTCTCATAGATGATTTAGCTGTCTCTGCAGATAGAATTCTAGAGATAACGAAACGGCCAGTTACCGAAGTATACTCTGTTACCGAACAGACTTCGAAGAAGGATTCTGCAATGATAGAGTTATGCAACTCCGTCCAGCAGATGCTTAAGTCAAACAAGCCTAGCAATTCCTCCTATCGTCGTTCTAAATCCCCTCAACGGCTAAACGCACGTGGACGATCTAAGTCCACCACACGTTCTCTCAAAAATCCTGACTGGTGTTGGTATCACAACACGTATGGCAAGGAAGCGAAATGTTGTCGAAAACCTTGTGATTTCGGCAAAGCCTCCAAGTCTGTGGGAAACTATCCCGCCGGCACATGTTAGCGGCAACCGTCGCCGGTGGCACTAGCCGCTTACTTTACATCCATAATGTAATGAGCCAGACTAGATATCTAGTCGACACAGGCGCCGAAGTCAGTGTCCTTCCTGCTACAGCAGCAGATCGACAGAAGGATCCTAACTTCAACCTACAGGCTGCAAATGGAAAACCAATTGCAACCTATGGTCGGAAATACGTCTATCTGAACGCAGGTTTACGCAAACCTATTCGGTGGATTTTCCTAATCGCTGACGTCACAATGCCCATCATTGGCACGGACCTACTTAATCATCATGATTTGCTCGTAGACGTCCGCCGTAAACGACTAATTGACAACACTACTAGTTTGTCTATCAAAGGCATAACTTACAGTGGCCCCAGTTTGTCAATCGTTAAGATGAAAGCAATCCTCGATCCAACTTTTCAACCGACAGTTGACAAATATCCGGAACTCAATTGCCTATCTAACGATCTCCCGTGTATAACCAGCAATGTTATGCACCACATCATAACCTCAGGACAGCCCGTGACATCTAAAGCACGACGACTGGCCCCTGATAAACTGAGAATTGCCAGAAACGAATTCGATCATATGCTCACCCTTGGCATCATTCGGCCATCGAATAGTCCATGGGCATCCCCGTCGCATATGGTACCGAAAAAGGATAGCAACGATTGGCGACCCACTGGTGATTACCGGCGAGTGAACGCCAAAACAACTCCTGATTGCTACCCTTTGCCTCACATACACGACTTGACGGCAACGTTATCTGGAGCATCTATATTCTCCAAAATCGACTTGGTTAAAGCATATAACCAAATCCCGATGGCACCAGAAGATATTCCGAAAACGGCTATCATCACGCCTTTCGGACTTTTCGAATTTCTACGCATGCCATTCGGCCTCCGGAATGCGGCCCAAACATTCCAACGCTTCATCGATCAAGTTTTTCGCGGTCTCGACTTTGTATACGCATACTTAGACGACTGCCTCATTGCCAGTCCAGACAAGGAAACTCACCTTAGACACTTGAACTTGGCATTTGAAAGGTTACGCCAACATGGTGTTACCATCAATATACAGAAGTGTCAAATAGGCGTTGACTCACTCGATTTTCTGGGTCACACTATTGACTGTCAGGGCATTCGCCCACTGGCTACTTCGGTCGATCACTCTAAGAAAACGCGTTCTGGACGTCACGTTAGATTCCCAGAATACCTTCACACCTATTTCACATAACTGAGTGGCACATCAATTTTTTTTATGTTGCATCATTAAACACAAGTAAATGATATTTTTCCTATAACCGTACATAAAATTAAATTAGATGTATATTTTTTTCCCGATATTTTGAACTTTATATTATTTTACTGTATAGTAGATGCATGTCATATTTTTTTGGTAAAAAAACACTTATTTGGTACATTTTTCTTGACAAGGTTCTCAGCATTCTTGTTTTCTTTTCCAGGTGCAAAGGGCACTGGACAAGAAACAAACGAAGCACGGGATCCAACGAACAATACCGAGGAAGCTATGTACAGACACCCTATTAGCATAGGCAGACAGACCAGCAGGCTCTCCATCAAGCCGCTCGGAAGATTTTTTCACCCATCAGGGAACCATCGAGAAATTTTTACTTCCGGCTGGTCATGTCTTAGGGTCCTCACAAACCCACTAGGGGGGAGTGAGCTGTAGCGGTAAATAATTCCCCAAAATTATTAACCACAGCAATCATCACTCAACATTGGATGCTGACCATCGCTGTTTAAGTCGACTTGTTTAGCTGAAGGCTTCCGGTCAAGCATCCCCGCCATTTGGTGCTCCGTCGTGTCACGTGCGTGCACGATTACTAGCTAGCTAAGCATTCACCTCTACCCGCGATTTTGTCCCAAAATATACTACGTACGTTGGACGACAAAATCTGGTCTTTTGCTTTACCATTTGGTACTCGAAGAACGAACACTATAGTGGTTGTTGGTATAAGATCTTGCGTTAGTATAATCCGTACAACTCGCGAACGTCGATACCTACAGTCAACCACTAAACTGGTTAACCCAACCGCGAACTACAGGCAACCACCATAATAGATTAGACTGGTTAACAATAATAAGGCATTCCACAAAGTACCGCTGTATTTATTCATGACAAATATAAGGCATTGTGATGTTTACCATCCCATGGATTTGTTGGTAACCTACTGACTCCTGCACTGCATCTGTCAAGGAATATGAACGTTGAACGTTGGTTCATTGACCTTGGTCACCATTGGCGGGCAACTCAAAAGCGCGAATGGTTCGATCTTGGTCCCGAAATATATCCCGTACTTTAAACGATCATTTGTGGCGTTTTGCTTTGTCTTTGGTACACGAGTAACGAATACTATAGAAGTTGTTGGTATAAGATCTTGCGTTAGTATACTCCGTGCAATTCGCGAACGTCGATACTGTCAGCCTCCAAACCCTGAACAATAATTGATTCGTGACGCGCTTACCACGAGACACAAAGTTCAAGTCACTAGGCCCTGATGGGGTTATAAGTACATAGTGACGAGCAGTTGAACTAAAATATGACAGCAATCCAGTATTAGGCTATTTTCAGGCATTATCTAACTCTTACTAGTTAGTATCCAAGCCTACTTGGAAAGACTTTACCTAAAATATGATAGTCCTTATAATGATCTCTTGAGTAATGTCGGTCAGAATTAATAATTATCTTTTCAAAACTACAAATCAGAAAAAGAAGGGAATGACGTTTCTGTGGTTAAAGAATTACGATTTTCTCCCAGCACCATTTGTGTGTACGTCTTCTTTCGTTCTTTTATTGCAATAGTACGTTAGGTGAATGACCTACGTAATTTACACGTAAAACGTGTTGCTATCGCATGATCCCTTGTAATCACATGGTGAAATATTATCACGCATTATGAGGTGACATACACTCACTGGAAGAGTTTGTAGTACCCCCATACGCACACAACCAAGCCGTTCTAGAAGTTCGTCTCGTCGACGTCTTTCTCTGTCCCCTAGCACGTCACGACATCGTGATAATATTTGCTGGTACCACTTTCAGGCTAAAGCAAAAGATATATCGTCATGAGTGAAAACTTCTACTGTAGGCAATCTACGATCTAACAATCATTTGCTTTATGTAATAGATAGAAATACCGGTACTACATTTTTAGTCGACACAGGAGCAGAGGTGAGTGTTCTCCCTCCATCTACGCAAGAACGTCAACGTCCTGACCCAGCAGTTACACTCCAGGCCGTTAATAAGTCCAGTATTGTTACATGTAGAAGTAAACGAATCACTCTGGATTTCCTTCTGCAGAATACCTACACTTGGTCATTCATCGTTGCAGACTTCCCATTCCCAATCCTCGATATCGATTTTCTATAGCAACACAAACCGCTAGTTGATCCTATAAGCCCTAAGCTAATAGACTCGCTCAATAAAACGTACATCGCTGCTACAATTGGCCGTGCATCATCGTTGAACTTGATGGCCACACGAGCATCTGCATATACCGACTTGGTAAATCAGTTTCCTCACCTTCTACAACCTTCTTTCCGAGGAATAGTAGCAAAACATCACGTAGTTCATCACATTAAGACCACTCTGCCACCAGTTTTTGCACATCCCCGACGCCTTGACCCACATCGACTTAAAATCGCAAAAACAGAGTTCGGTAAAATGGTAGAGCTTGATATTATTCGACCATCCAACAGCTCTTGGTCTTCACCGCTTCACATGGTGCCCAAAAGGTCTTCTGGTGAGATACGGCCGTGTGGTGATTATCGAGCCTTAAAAAAGCAAACGGTGCCTGATTGATACCCAATACCACATATTCACGATTTCGCTAGCAACCTGCCAGTTGTTTAAGTTTTCTCCAAAATCGATCTTGTCAGAGCGTACCATCGTATTTCCATCCACCCAGATGACGTTCCGAAAACCACTATTACCACACCATTCGGTTTATATGAATTCACACGCATACCCTTCGGACCAATGAACGCCGCTCAGAAAATTCAACGCCTAATCGACCTAGTACTCCGTGGCCCCCCTTTCGTCTACGTATACATCGACGACTTACTAATTGCAAGTGCCGATGAAACCAAGCAGACCGTGCTTGAAAGATTTCACCAATACGGCATGACTATCAACTTAGACAAATGCGAATTTGGTAAGACCTCACTGAAATTCCTCAGTCATTTAATCGACCAGTCCCTGATGACATACAAGCTATCAAAGATTATCCGTTACCAGATTCTTTTAAGAAATTACAGCGATTTTTGGGTCTAGTTAATTTTTACCGGCGTTTTTATCCCGAACTGTGCTAAAGCTTTGCAACCGCCTTCGTGGACTTAGTCGTTCATTCCACTTGTTGATAAAGCTGATAAAGCAGTCAAAACTGTTAAACAATCGTTAAATGACCACACACTCTAAGTCAGATGCCAAAATGACGGCCCCTGTCCCTCATGACAGACGCTTCAGACGTTGCCACTGGGGAAGTTTTACAACAGCAGGTACATGGCGAATGACAACCCCTTGCATTTTTTTCGAAACGCGCGAACTACGACATCTCGAGTTTATATAGCAGTTTACCTCCGATCTGCGACGTGTAAAGGGTAAAAACAATGAAGTGACAGACGTTTTATCATGTATGCATATCGACAACATTGTTTGCCCAGACATCGACTACGAACATCTTTCAAACTTACGACGAGATGACGCCGAACTAAAAAGATCATGTCTTCTTAAACAACATCTTTAAAACTCGGTGCAATTCCTTTTGGCACGACAAAAGTAATCTGCGACACCCCTACGGGTAAATATTGACCCTTCGTTCCAGCAGCTATGAGACATACAATATTCTAGAAGTTACATAACTTGCCTCATCCCGGTGTCAGCACTACTATCAAACCACTGAGAGAAAAATTTATATGGCCGAACATTAACAGCGATGTTTAGGTGTGGACATGAAACTGCTTGTCCTGTCAAAGAGTCAAAATCAACCGTCACACCAATGCACCACTTGGTGGCTTTCCTAACCCCGACTCTAGATCTGATCATATACATGTAGACATAGTTGGTCCACTGCCTCCTTCCAATGGTTTCAACCACATTCTAACTTGTATCGAAAGATTCACTCGTTGGCCAGTAGCGGTTCCATTAGCCGACGCCTTCGCTGAAACGGTAGCTAAATTTTAGTCGAAAACTGGATAGCTAGCCTTGGTGTCCCATCCATTATCACTACAGACAGAGGTGCTCAGTTTGAAAGCCGACTTTTCCACCAGCTAACTGAATTACTGGGCGTTAAACGAATACGGACGACCGCGTATCATCCTAGTTCCAACGGTATAGTTGAACGACTCCATCGACAACTCAAAGCTGCTCTCGCTGCTTCTTTGACTCAAAACGACTGGTCAACCAGACTTTCACTGGTATCACTTGGTATACGAGCTGCTCTAATGAAAGATATTGGCTTCTGCTTTTCCGAGCTAGTCTATGGAACAACATTACGATTACCAGGAGAATTTTTCACTCCCCGTAACCAAGTTCCACAAGATATGACTGGTTACACGCACCAGCTAAAACAACACATGAACGAGCTCAAGACATCACTTCCACGCCAGCAGGAACGAGCGTCATACATCCCGCCACAATTGACAGATTGCACTCACGTCTTCGTCAGGAGAGAGGGTGCACAACAACCACTTCAACTGGCTTACGATGGTCCATTCAAAGTTCTAAATAGAAATGCTAAAGTTATCACCATAGAACGACTGAATAAAGCAGAAGCCATCAGTGTCGACAGAGTCAAACCGGTGTTCATCGACGATTTCGAATTTAGTGATAAAGACGAAGTGCCAACACCTACATCCACGCAGGTTTCAACGTCGCCAAAAACCTGTGAAAACAACACGATCTGGTAGGAGAGTCCATTGGCCTAAACGTTACATGTAAATCATATATATATAACTTACTACGAATTTTCATTCTTATTATCTTTATTCTTGATTGTCATTTGAGTACTCATTTACTGATTAATATTTTCATACGCAAATCACGTCGATACTATTTTAACATCGATATTTCCTGCATTATTACATTTAATCAAATAGCGCTTACTATTCACGTATCGTCTCCGTCCACAGATTACGGGTCCCCAGCCGATTTTATCATTCCTTACATGTTCTACCATGATTATCAGTCCTACTTTTCTTTTATTATCGTCTTTATTATCGACCTTATTAACCACATTAAACTGCTCATTTTTCATCTTAACAAATCGCTTTCTATGTACTATCGCTGCTACGTATTACGCTGACGCATGTTATTGTCGAACACTTAAATGTACTTTTTTATATATTTCAGTCTTCTGGTTGGGGAAATATGTAGTACCCCTATACGAAATATAAACATACGCTTTTTAATCCAATTTGCATACTTATATTATATGTTTACGCAGACCAATTTCATATGTACTTCGTAAACACTTGTCAATTTACCGTTGAACATTACCTTGACACAATTTTTGAAAATTTGACTACTGCTGTAATGAAAGACGCTATAGTCAGTTTCAAGGTCATGATGGGTTCCTGCGTCTGCTGGTTATATGTTTTCGTGAATTCGTTTTCCATTGAATTTTAAAGGTTTTTGAACGTTTTGCTTGTTTTGGAGTATGTAGGTCAGATTTTTGTCACTGGATGCTAACATGACGTTTATTTTTAGCCTGCAGTTCCCAGTTTTTATGTTGGTAGTTAAGGATTATGGTAAATGTGCAATCATTGAGCCAATTCACGTATACTATGCTAATATAGTAACGTTCCTAAGTAAACTGCTTAACTGTTCTGCCATTGTTGGATCAATCAGTGGCAGAACAGTTACGGATTATTTACTTAAACTGGAACTTTGCGCTGGTTTATCAGCATGACTGGCACCAATTCAGCACCTTGCTCTTCTTCTACGCATTTTCAGAAGTAGCTTATCAGCCTTATTGCAGCACTTCTAGTCCAGGTTCTGCTCCTTCCAAGCTTACCATAATGCTGAATTAAATCTCACTAATTCTGAAATAATTCTAACGTTCTATAGTAAGTAAATTCTGAATCTGTTCTTAAGTAGACTCTTTAACCTCACAGTCGAGAACTCAGTTCAGGTTTTCAGCGTGACTGACACTAATTCACCACCGTGTTCTTTTTCTAGACATTTTCAGGAGTACATCAGAACCTACTGGTTTTGCTTAGCAGCTTTATTTAAGCCCTTTCAGCTCATTTTCAGTACGGACTAGCTTTACTTCAGAACAAAAAGACTTAATTTAGCACATAGTGGCAATTTTTTGATCTTAAATTTGGAAATTATATTTGGAAACTGTAGTACAATGTCACTGCAAATCTGTCAAGTTAGGTCCACTGGTAGCACCCTGTAAATAAGCAAAGTAAAATATCAGTTGATGAAAAATTGTGCTCATCACATTCTCAGCATTCGCATTTAGAAAAGTTTGCTTACATAACTGCCACTGTTATATCCCCTGCTATCTTTTCCATTTGCCTAGAAATAAAAACAATGATGTGATTACTACATGTTGTCTTAACGTTAACCTATAAAACGAAGCGGGCGTTTAACAGTATTACCTGAATTCCTTTCTTCAGGTTACGCCTTTGGACACGATCTTTCAAATTATGAAAGTACGATTTCATGGCCTAATCCAATATGCCACCAACCTCTCTCGATGTCATCAATTGGTCGCTACAGACATAAGTACTTCATCAATGAACCTTACATCTCGTGACTGAATTTCGAACATCTGAATATCCCTAAATTCCTTGATTTCAATGGTGTATTAAAATCATCATTAAAATCACAGTAGGGTCGAAAGCGTATCCTATCTTCACTTTCCATTTCAACTATATTCCCCCAGTTTGCCTGAGGCCAAGATTACATTGTCCGGAGAATAAGAAGTAAATATGGCGTTCAGATAAGTTAACTTTCCTTTGCTAAACCTAACGCCCTTAGTACTAGCTTCTTTAGGTACATGCTTGACACCTGTACTTTTCATTAAGTGCACGTGCTCAACATAACGCTGAGCTGCCTGCTTAGCGACAACATATCCACAGTGCACGAACTGTCTGATCATGCGCATATAGGATTCAAAGGGAAATGCACTGAATCCCTCTAATAGCCCATGCAACTCGACGTCATCCACTGTATGCTTCAGAAAATGAATATTGTAAACAATATGTTCATCTCCGATACAGTTCTCATATTGCAGTAAGAAGTTACTCACATCTGTCCAAACAGCATCCAAAAACAGTCGGCTGTATTTGGTACTCGAAAGTAAGTATACTGCCACGGAAAATTTCCTATAATTATAGTACAGGGGGGCAGAATGTTCCTGAGTAGGCGAGACCCAAATACAGTAGCTTTTTAGAAGGACCAGGGTTATTTCAGTACATACTGGGTTCACTTCAAGTAGATAAAATATTCATTTACCGTAAAAAGGCATTATTGACGGGTCGGTTAGACTTTGCTGAGAATTGTTGCAAGGTTGGTATTTTAAGCGTCCCAAGCTTACTAAACTATACCTCCAAAAGTGCATTCATTCTTTACAAACTTATATTCCATAGGGCCAGATGGGTCTTTTTTACCTGAATCAAGCCGTTAGGATGTTTTGGATTCCTTTCAAAGAAATAATGAACAATTTAGTTGTTACCTTCATAAATGTATCAAAAGCTTGCTTAAGTTGCACCCACGTATAAAATACACAACTAAGCATTATTCTTTGGAATATAGCCATTACATCAGACAATATAGATGACACATTTCGTGAAGTAGAGGCTGCAGGAGTATCTTGTAACGTCATGTAATGGTTTAAACAATGACTAACGAACACAACATTATAATTTCAAGTCGATGAATAATAGTACATATTTCAGTGCTCATAAACAACTGTTGTGACCTAGTAAATTTAATTGATTTATGCTGACCTAATATGCACAAATCCCACAGGTCACTAAACTAACAACTTAAAAAAGTGGATCAGTTAATACATACATTTATCTATATGTTCTAATTAAAGACACATTATATGTTTAGAAATTGTAGTTGAATTATATTCGCCTAGTAAGCAAAAATGCATACATCCTATTTTGGGCTTAAAATAAATGCATCAAAATTATTGTTGATTTATATTCACTTGCTAGACATTCTCATACATCTCAATGTACTTTAAATACCACAAATGCATCCAAATAGCGTGTGACTATCACACTACACTCACACCAAAAAAATTAACACGCCGTTATATTATGGTAAGTTAAGCCTGAAATTAAACTGACTGTAAATTTCCGTGTCACAATAAAGAGACTGCCATTTTAACTTATATTTTAGACCAATAAGAAGCCAGCTGGCCAACAGCCAATCAAAATCTGCCTATATCGCTTTTCCTGCTGTAATGCATGATCGTACTCTTCGCAAGTGCCTTTTGGTTTTACGTTGTGGGCATCGAGCAGTCACAACGTCTATGCACATTGACAAAAGTGACGAAGTACTAGGAAATACGTGTACGCTAATTTAGTCAAATAAAGTACGCAATAAGTTCATCAGTAGCAGGCGAGGATACTGGAGAGTAAGTTGACGCTTTAAAAGCATGTGGGCTAAATCACAGGTGGATGAAGTTTACAATAAGCTATATTCGACCTGCTCACACTGTGATGGTTCTGTTGGTAGTCTGGCAAACAACCGGAAATTCTCTCCGGGAATGCCTGGGGCAACTTCTCCGAACAGTTGCTCTTTGCAGTAGATCCAACCTCCATCAAAACTCTTCTCATTGTAGTGACTCACGTTGTCCTTCGAAGTAATTACTAGACAAAACTGACAACCAGTTCCGCCACTGATATCACAATGCACAAGGCCAAGGTACAAATGCTGTGGCAAACAGGATGTCAGGATTACATGAAACTACTCTGTGGGGACAAGTTGGTAACAACCAAAGCTAATAGCTGCAGCTGCTTGCCACATATAAGAGACGTTGTTACTTATATCCGCTTCCTTGTCAGTGCTCATGAGGGAGTCGCAGATAAAGATCATCTGAAGGAGAGTATCTCTAATGACCAGACTGCTGATAGAAAATCCAATGTGATCTACAGCAGCATCAGTTTACGCAAACCATTTAGGTGTATTTTCTTCCAAAGACACACATCAAATTAATGGGTATAACTTACCACATCAGATGGCCAATAGACGATATCACCAACATGTCTGTTACGGGATCCAACTATGTAACTTTAAGTCTACCGTCTGTTAAGAAAAAACCATAGTGGATGCAACCTTACAACATGTCGCCGAAAAGTATAATTGTCCTATAAGCGGTTAGCCGTGCTTAAATAGCAATTTCATGCATCATATCTCAACCACAGGACAGGCTGCAAACCATGATAACTAGATCTGATGAGCTAAGGCCGATCAAGAACGATTTCGTCCATATCCGATATCTTGATACTATTTGACCATCAAATAGCCTATGGGCGTCCCCACGCAACATGACACCAAAGAATGACATAGGCGATTGACGAAATACTAACGGCCACCTACACTCGAACCCAAGAATTGTTACAAATCGCTATCCACCACTATATATCTATGACTTGATGACGATCTTGTCTCTCACGGCATTTCTTTAATATTGGCCTGTACAAAGCTAAAAATCAACTTCTTAAATACATTCTGAACTGTCCTAAATGCACTGCATGGGGTTCAGTATTCAGAATGCAGAGACAGCACTCCGACGCCTCACCCATGAATTATTCCGCAGTGTTCACAATGTACGTGAGAAACGGCACAAGTGCTTCAAGTAAGGAAAACCATCTCAAACATTCGGACTTGGCCTTCGACAGATTGCATGGGCCTAGTGCTGGCGCAAACATTTACCTAGGACCATAATATTATGTAAAGTGTAGAGTATATATCGTTTTTACATCAACAGAGATTCAAACCATAATTAGGCAATCAATATCTGATTGATTGCACCAGTCATGACTTCACGGCTAATACTGATGCTTAGTCAGACCTAACAGTACTTCTGGGCATCTCAGTTGACGCTTACAACACTACAATTGTCACAGTCTTACAGCAGTCTATCAATACCCGCCTTTTCCCTGCATCAGACGTGGACCAAAGAAAGGAATTACAGCACTCTTAGCGGAAAAATTCTGCCAATGTACTGTCCCTTGTGTCACTTCTGACATTTGGTATGGATCCAGTAACTCATCATTTCCACAAGTGTAAAACCACTCCCATTCTTTCAGAGGGCAACCACAGATCGTTACCCACCTAGAAGGTCACGTCAGCTAGTCTAAATCTTGCAGTTTGCCTCAAATACTCGCCACTTATATGAGGCCAATAGCACTCTCAGTTACCTCGCGAAGCCCCACGTCTGACACCCAAACCGAAGGCATAGACACAAGAAATTGAACTGTATTCCAAAAGAAGAATTAGAAGGCAATCCGCAAGGCGTAGGTGAGGGATCAATTTTATATGACATTTGCATGGATACGATTTATCCCACTATGTCCGAAAGTTACCAGCGCTGTTTTCGAAACATTCCATGGCTTACCTCACCTCGGCATCAGAGCTACCATCAGGCTCACCGTTATTATTCTGGCCAGGCATAAGCAAGGAAGTAAGCCATTGGGCTAATACCTGCATAGCCGGGGTATAATAATTTATATTTCGTATAAACGGGCAAATTTACATGAAATGTATACCATTTTGCAAGCGCAATCAGATAATAAAGATGTTAATTCTGGTGAACAGTGAATGGATGTTCACTAACTTTGTTTATTAAAACTTGTTTCATTGTCGTTGGAGGCGAGGATCCTTGAGATGGCTTAAACGCTTTCTGATTGATAGAATATTGCAGAGATACAACCAGGATCATCGATGTATAGTATACTGGCGTTTACTTTTAGAAAACGTTTGCTGTATTTACAGCGACCAGCCATGAACCGGATGAAATAAGAGTCTCAGCAAAGGAGTCGGCGGCTCCTGAGTTGACAGGACTTAGACCTTGAGCGAGGAACCCTTCTATGTTGGTAATGCTCTGGCAGTGTGTGCTGCCACGTCACTTCCAGCCCTATGCAACAACAATGCACTTATTCCTGTCTACTAAGGAACACACCATTTGCATATGCATGGATAAGTTATCATTCAAATTACACAAATTTGGTTTATGGTGAATTCAAGTGGTTACTGTAATTTATGACTTTAGTTTGTAGAAACAGTTGGCTGACTAGTCAGTTAGTGTAGCACACTAAGAAATATAGAGATATTTCCTCCGTATTGCCGGAAAACCCAGTTATGTGTTGGATGTGTCACAAACACCTAGGAAAAATAAAGCTTGAAGTCGATTCTCCTATATAACTTAGCTTTGTGCGGGATTGAATCCTACTCTTGATTTATAATCGGACTGTATGTTAGCTTAGAGTGATTGGTACAATTCTATTGCTCCCTCATTAGCGAAATTGTCAGGTACCATCAGAAGTGAGTTGTACTCTATGCAGACGGATGTTTGACTAACAGAACCAAATAATTTATCAGTAAGACGTGACTGCGGAGTCTGGGAGTGGTTTGCTGATAACCACTGTCATTCTTCAGCACAAGCAAGCTGTATTACTGTGTACGATTATGTGAGCTTCGATTTTATTTCCAGCTGTTTTTAGCACCTCAGCCTTCACTTTTATGGACCCAGTAATTGAATGATGGAAAATGCTCCTTTGTCCCACAGTGAAGCGAAGAAGTGAAATAATGCACCTGTTTATTGATAACACTGCCAAATAAGTCTTCATTCTGACCATGAAACTTGATTTCACCTTGACTGTTCCTCATTACTGGCAACAAAGGTTCTGGAAGAAGCACTATTTAGAACCGTACCGATTAGTCTTCCAACTCACTATTGGCGACTGACAAGTCTAGACTAGTTACGATTATTTTAAATTATACTATAGGAAGGAGAACTTTTGACTGCCTAGTGACACCAGCACTCCTCTGTCAATTACTACTAACCATTTGTTCTCATATGTATGCACACGAATAAATTTCTTCTATTTTAATCATCAACTACTACTGTTGTAAGCTGGTCAAACAAACGTAGTCCTAAGTTTTGCCAATGACCCTGGATTAAAGATTGCGTGAGGAACCGATCATTCTACCAGAAAATAACTCAGGTGTAGAAAGTGTTAACTGCTAGGATATCGTCGGCTGTTATCCAGTAGCCAGCGACGTTATCAATCTTGAATAATAATTTATGAGCCAATTCTGGCTCTCATACTGCCCTTTCAGCTATTTTAAATGACGAGGCGGAGGTAAGGAGATTGATTCACATACGCTGAAGAGCGGTCTAACTGCGTGAGATAAATGGGAATCCAAGAATGAACTAATGGTCGGCCTTAACCAGACTATTCACGTTTCTCCACAATTCGAGATCTAATGAAGTTCTCCACCTCTTTTATGAAAATCATCTTTTTAGCACACCAATTGAGTGTGACGCTGGTAGGATTTTCGTAATCCATGAAGTAAAGTGTGAACTATTCGGAAGAAAAGATCTTCATTTCATATCCAGGAAGTTAGAAATGACTTCTGATGAATCATCCATAGGGCTGCACTAAATCAACTCAATTAGTTTGGCGGCTACCCATGTGGATGTACTGCACCAAAGGCCAGTAATAACCTGGAACTGTTTATTAAGATCAGGAATTATTCAATTTTTAGGAAACAAACCCTTCTCTTAGTCTTTAAGATGGCCCAAGGAGCACGCGAAAAACCCACCTTCTTGTGAAGAAGGAAAGAAATTTATTTCAGTATAGCTGTGTTCTCTGAGCTGGATGGTTTGGCCGAAATACTTTCATTGTCCCATCATGTCGCATCCTCAGCTTATGCATCAGTTTAAAGCAGGCTTCATGAATTCTCAACCGGTTTATCACCCATCTCTTCTACTAGCCTTGAATGCGCCCGGTTACCTCTGTATAGGTTCTCATTCCCTAGTCCACTTGGTGTTGCCTTACTGCATATCCCTGTCAACTGTATCGTCGTAGTCCGCTTTTCTGGTGGTTTAATAACAATTTATATTTTTGTGTGCCTTTTAAATACAACCCTGAATCAAAAATTTCCCCCGGTGTACATATTATAGGCGGCGTTATATTCTTGAACTGTGCCACATTTGCTGCGCCCTGATCAGGAAATTTTATTTGACACATATATG
The DNA here is from genome assembly GCA_944472155.2 of Trichobilharzia szidati. Classification (NCBI taxonomy): domain Eukaryota; kingdom Metazoa; phylum Platyhelminthes; class Trematoda; order Strigeidida; family Schistosomatidae; genus Trichobilharzia; species Trichobilharzia szidati. The sequence goes on from OX235271.1 coordinate 134,657,574, forward strand.
CGCAATGTAATCACTTAAAGGGGCGGTAGGCTCAAAAGTTAAAGGTCTATTATTGAATTTTCATAAATTCGTGGTGGTATATTTTGTCCTATTCATTAAAACGCCCTCATACTCACCGCATAAAGGTGGCACCATCCCGAAAATTAATTATTTTGTTAACCAGAATGTCGAACTTTCGTCCATAGGACCTCCTTTCTCCTGACTGGCGGATCTTATCTATGTTGATGTGTCTGTTGACCACAGATCCATCTGCATACTGGGCTCCTAAGAATCCCCGGGCATTTTTGTCGTTCTCCATGACTGGGATCTGCACATTGCCCCATTCAAATTGGTGTCCTTGGCTACCTTCATGAACCAATATGAGGGAATGGATGTCATATATTATGATGTCCAGTTTATGTCCATGGATGCAAGGGCGAAGAGGGTATCATCTTCATAATGGTCGGTCCCACACTGGCTTCGAATAGAAATGACTGTTGTGATTTTCATGTGGCCCACAATCCTGCTAGATCTACGCTTTGGTTACATTGCCTGCTGACTCTTCACCTGGTCCACCTTATCTGCAGGCAAGACTGTTATTGACACCTTGTCAACTAGTGGAGGAAGAATACAATACATTCGGCTGTCCAGCGATGTAATTATTGTCCATAAAATAAATACAATGTTGGGATAAACTATCGCATCAAAACGCAGCGACCACGCCCTAGTCCCTTGGGAAACCATTTGTCCACATTTTGATTCGGTCAACACAGATCTCTGAAGCTCACTTAGGTTGACTAATTTTTTAAACCCACTACAGTGGCGCTTTTGTAGATCCCAGCGCACTATTCAAAATGTCTCTCGACAGTTTAGTCGAGTTATAAATGTAACTAGGTGGGATGGTTAAGTATCTGAGTTTCGAGTGGTCAACACGAAGCCCCAGTTATCCAGTTTCTCAGCGAGACACGTTTATTTCATATTTACGACCTCCTCTGAACCCGGGAAAGCAAGGAACAGGTTAAAGCGTACCTCCGATTGTTCATTATTGGCAGATGGTCTGGCATCAAATGCGTAGTGATGCCTTAGAGAGGCTTCTTTTCGGATTTTGTATTAATCTTGCACAAAGGGTAATCACACATGCACTGCGCTGGGAGCCTTGCTCTGTGGGCTATGTCGAGAGGGCATTCCAAGGCCACTTTCAATGGAATTTCCTATTAGTGGTCCACTTTTTTAATAATTTCAGGTGATGATGAATTGAAAGCGTGAAAGACTGAATGAAGTCAAGGAGATTTCTCTAAGCTGTAGGGTGACCTAACTGTCCCGCATAGACAAGTTATCGTAGGTGGCCGATGTTTAGAACAGTCCCCTTGTGCATATCAGTAGCACAGAGTCTCTTATCCTTCATGTAACTGAAACCCACCCTACACAAATCAGGATACGATCCCCATTTACTACTAGAGGAAATTTAAAAGCAGGCGCAAACCTCACAGCAGATGAAGTTTAAGCCTCTATTTCACTCTGCCTTCTGCTCAGGTAACTGTGTGCTCCTACTCCAGAGACGTTTGCATATCTGCAAAAATGTCTGCAAGGTTTTCCAAATAAAAACGAACAAAATCGTTATTGGGCCAAAATATCAGATATATGATGACCGAATCCAGCGACTTAACCTATGCACCTCTATCTACTGCGAAACCAGGGTGGCGTGACAACAGATCATATGATATTGAACAGCCTGAGTCACATGAAAGGGCACATTCTCCCTATTAATATTATGTGGTGTTAACTGCTCCTCAGAAAGTGGCAACACAAACAGTCAGTAATATGATTTCTCTTAGGAAATACATTCCAAGGAATTTATTCATCCTTAAAAGTGGCTGTTCCTCGGTCTTTCGAAAAATTTGGCAAAAGGCTAGACGGTAGTGCACTACCCTCGAGCAATTCATAAACCTACCAACAGAAGCTATCGAAGTAAATCAGCCTACTGCTTTTAACAGAAACTGCTAAGGTCGCGGGACAGATAACTATGCCATAGCAGATCAGAAATACCCCACTGTTCCAATACATCAAAAAGAAAACTCCAGAGATCAGCAGGTTCTGACGGGCTGGTCGTGAAATGTTACATATTCGGTTCAGATTCAGGATTGTGAACGTAGATAGGAGGCTTCGAACCAGTGTAAATCAAGTATTTATATTCATGTGTCCCCTTCCCAAACCAGTCGACTTCAAGCGAAGAATACTTCTGAGGACAAGAGTAACGACAGTCACTCACACACTGGAAGGGCTTTTACTGCACAAAGATATGGTTCATCCCTATAAACTTAGTCAATGACTACTAACAGCGGAATCTGGGATTTCGTCCACCTGGAGACTCATCACCCTCGTGCGCGTCTCTCCTCAATGGCAGTTTGAGATAAGAACTCTGCTTCCACCACAAGAACCAGCCCTTTTACAAAAGGCACCAGTCATTATTGGTTTTAGGTGAATTTACATTTCTTGTTGATTCATTATTTCCGAATGAAATTTTTCGCTTCTCTAAGCGTGTTGGTCCCTAGTTTGGACATGTTAACCCCCAGGCATTGTCAGGGCATCCATATTGAGAGCCGACATGCTAACGGAGATCGAGCGTTCCAGTCCAACAAATTCTATTGTCAGAAAATGCAAATTGACTGGGAAACAAATAGTTCATCTTTCTTTTGGAACTCTTCTGCTCTTTCTTATGTGGTGCTTCAGCCTATCAGAAGGGAAGAGAGAAGATCGGTCACATCAAAAATCGTATGTTTAACATCGTCTCAGACGTTACAAATGTACGTGATTCATCCTCATGGTAAAAGATGAATGCTTGGGTGAGGTATCCCAGTTCAAGCCACAGAAAGAATGTAGGTGAAATGTTGAACACCTGTCTTATGAACATAAAACTTGAATGCACACGTCTTTGTGCCTCGCTACAAGAATTCGTCTTCAATTCAACTAACCCATGACAATCCGCCTCTGTTTTCCTCTATTAGAAACTGTCTAACTGTATTGATATACCACCAAAAATGTTGGTTGGTTGTCGATGTTGTTATAATTGTTACAGTACCTATCGTCTATAGTGACCTCAAAGGCGACTTTTTGAATATTTTTAAATGAGAGTAGTCAAATAATTATTCAGAAGTTGCCAGTTAAACAAGATGGTCAGGTTTCTCCCTATGTCATTGCTTAATTTCATTCTTTGTAGAAACCATCGAAATCTAGACGTAATGTTAAAGGATTCACGCAACCTAGCTTCATGCTGCCAACTTTTAATGACCAACGTTGCCAGCCATCATGGAAAACAGATCTTCCAAGTTTTTTGTCGAATAGAAGAAGTAATGTTGGTGGTGAATCCCAGGTCGACATCCTGAAGGAAATAAATAAAAGTAAGAATTCTGAATTCAGTTACACAAATTAATTAACAATTCTATAGAAGATAGTAAAAAAAGGAAGTATGATGTCCTAAGATCATTTGAGATGAACGAAACACGAAAAGCCAAAGAAAGTTTCCGACTAGAGCTTGTAGATTTGATACTGTATGTTTCCCTTTACTAACTTAGTTTAGTTGAATTAGTCGCGGTGAGGAGGCAGATAACGAATCCATCGAAACACCAGGATTTTCAGCTTCCAACTTGGGCTCAATTAAAGGAATTGAGGATAGAGAGAAGAACATACTGGTACATATTATGTCTCAATTAATGTGTGAAATTTCAGCGCTATTACTACTATATCTACAATGGTATAAACACAGATCATGTGGCTCCTATGGATGAAAAATGGATGAAAAATATGGTTTCTTCAATCAGGCCAGATGTTTTGGTCAGTCTAATTTTCTTTTCAATAAAATCAAGAATTATAATGACATCACAAAAGAATATTTGGGTTCAGGGAGGTGTTTTGTTGACTCCTTGGTAGAAATAACTTCTTTACTTTACAAACACTAGTAATCTTGAAATTTCCGTAGTTTAGGATTGCGAACAGAAAATCACAGTACGGCTTACTTATAAGATGGCTCCTTTGAAAAACTCCTTGATGAATTAACTTCATATGCAACTTAACAGGCATAATTATGCTTAGATAAATTTGAGACTTAGAATGGAGACTGAAATTTTTACGCTTCTTTCTTAGTTAGATTCAGATTCAAATGATAAGGATAGAAGGCTCTTGTGGCCTGTGTTAATCCTTGCAAAATGTGTCTCTGTAGAGATTTAACCTCTCTTTGAAAGCGTTCACCGATGGAGCTCATACTACTGAATCAGGTAAGGAGTTCCAGTCGTTGACCAATCTGTCAGAGAATCTAAATTCTGCACGTATTTTTAATCGTCCTCGGTTTGAGCACCTTTTGACAGTGGCCCCGTAAATGTACCCTAGAAGAGAAGAAAAGGTTAGAAAGTTTAGTTCCTAAATTACCCTTAAGTATACGGTATGCTAAAATTAAATCACCTGTCTTCCTTCGGTATGATAACGGGAAGAGATTTAAATGCTCCATCCTCTTATCATAAGGAAGATGTGAGATACCACTAACTAATTTCGTTCCTACCCTCTGTACTCTTTCCAGGATATGCGCCTCCTTTTTGAAGCAAAGACTCGCCGCTTGTTCGCAGTATTCTAGACGAAGCCTGACATATGTTGCGTAGAGTACTTGGAACATACCCTCGTCTAATCGTTTGAAAGCCCTTCGAAGTACCCATAGCATTCGAAAAGCCTTAGCTGCGGCTGCATTGCAATTTGCAGTTGTTTTCAAATCATTGCTGACAATGATTCCTAGGTTCTTCTGTCCGTTAACATCACGTAGTTCTCTGTTCCCTAGGCAGTACGACGTATGTGACTTCTGACCTAAGTGCATTACCGCGCTTTTCCTAGAATTAATTTCCAAACTCCACAGGTTCGACCACTCAGCTAATTTATCTAGATCAGTTTGTAGGGCCGACCTATCCTCGTTATTATTCACCGTTTTCCAGATCTTAATGTCGTCCGCAAATAATAATGAAGATGAAGTAAGAATTCCCGGTAGTTCATTAACGTACACTAGGAATAGCAAGGGGCCCAATACAGTTCCCTAAGGCACTCCACTGGATACTGCTTTCCATCCTGATAGTACACCGTTAACTCTAACCTTCTGCCTTCTATCCATTAGGTCATTTGAAGTCATTTGAATACATTCTGTATTGCTCATGCTCGAAGTTTGTGATTCTTGTATAACCGAACAAAGAGCAAGCTTCGTAAAGTTGAGAAGTTGCTTGAATATCATTACGAAAGTAAATTACACTTAAAAGTTGATGCTATAAGTGAGGTTATTGAATTGTACGACACCGAAAGGATAAAATTAATGTCTTTAGATGAAGCCACATTATAAGCTAGGTTGTACTTAGTACATTCCAAGTGAACCCCAACAACGGTGAGAGTACTAGTTTTTTTGTTAGCACTGTGAATAAATAATCCTGCTTCTCACCCACTGCTCAAAATGCCTTACATCAGAGAAAGCCGATTGTGTACTGCATAGAATTTACCAGGTGCCATCATTTTACGAACAACTGATCGATTTTGTTTTATTTGAAAGCTCAACATCTTTTATTAGTGTAGGCCCTCGTGGTTCTCTTAAGTTACGATTTGTACTCTTGAAGACTAAATATTGCAGCACCTCTCACTTTGAAAATCTCTCTGATTATTAGAGAGTAATTTTTGATTTAACGGTCTTGATTACGTACTGCAAAGATCCCTGCAGAGTCATGTATACACGTCCTTATTGGCAATTTTATGATAGCATTAAATGTAAATTGTATTACATTTTGAACCAAAAGTCTTGGTTTTTAAAGAATAAGGGGAAATATTGGTATGGTTAAAGGCATGCTAATTCAGTGAATATGTGTCCTGTCTTATAATCTACATTATTGATAATATTATTTTATTTACCCAAAATACTCGGAAGACAGTGTGATCCTGGTTGGTATACAGTGACTCGGGAATATTTTTCTAGATATTCAATTATAAAAGAATTATCACCAACTTGTTCACGTAACATTACGTCTCATACAAATCAAGAAAGCTTCGTTACTTCAAATAATCAGGAAAACATTACTTACCGAACTTCCTTATTTCCTGTTACTCATTTAATTGTATAAGATGCTTCTATAATTTTCGTGTTCTGATTCTGGGCTCATTCGGTAGATGATAACGAACGATAGGATCCAGGAGGCAAGTTTTATCCTACTTTTGACTATGTTTGCACCTCAATAAATAACGGTGTTTTGATTGGGAGCTGAACCTAGTGATCACTATTTTAAAAGCTAATGTTTCAATTCCCATTAGTGAAACCACTACTCACTAAGATATCAAGACATTCATTTGACGAGTTTAAAGTAGGAGGAATCGTGCCCCCTTGGATTTCAGCACTATTCAGGACGTCCCGAATATATTCAGAATGGCATTTTGAGTTTTTTTAAAAGTCATTTGCCACGCTAACCTGTCTGATCCGAAAATCTCAATATATATGATTACAGTTTCAGTGGTAAACAGTTTTGAAAACATTTACAGATGAATTTTCTAAGCTTGGCTAAGTTGTATCCAATTTGTGCTCGAGTCATCACTAAGTTTTTTGTCTAAAGAATTGGTTTTGAAAATCTGTTGACTTTTTACCTGCATTCATGCTTCATTTTAAGACATGGGCTCTTAACATGGGTTTCTAAACTTTCATATCATTTTTCGCTTTGTAATAGTTTTGATTATCTGAAGTAACATTCCAACTTTATCTTCATCAACAAACGCGCTGACTTTATTATCACATTTTAAAGGTCTCAAGTTCTACTCTTACATGTACAATTTAATAGCGAGTTTAAATATAGGAATGTTTATGTCATGCATACAATTGCATATAGATTGCGTCACAATGGAGCTTAGTAGTCGCCTATGATATTCTCTTCTTTGTTCTTCTTATTTGCTCAGGTAACTCAATGGGAGTTATGACTGAAATGCAAGCTGGTTGACAACAGAAAACCATTTTCTTTGACGCTTAGAATTTGTAGAATGATGCGAATAGATAAAGTTTTCCAGTATTTCGAAAGGCAGTAGCCTTAATTTGGCCGCTTATCAGATCTTATCTTAGCACTATATTCCAGTGTATCTTCATAACTGTTTGTCGTGCATGGTTAATGTATCCAAGATGTTAACCATTCAGTACAAAGAAACCGTTTAACAACAAAATGCATAATAGGCCGATTTTATCTATCACAGACGTTTATAAGCAATAAAAGTTCCACAATAAAGTGAAATTTACGTCTTGAATCTAAAAAAGTGTTTTCTCCAGTACAATAAAACCTCCTGTCATTGCATTATTTCATGCAATTTATATCTCTGAAGTTAAACAGAACAACTTACTGCTTGTAACACTTTGTAAAATATAAGAACATGTTTGTAATGACTTTGTTTAAGGCACATACACAGAAGCTCTGTCACGATACGAGTTGCTGCTGTACATTTAAAATCTCACTGGAGAGCATGTGATCACAGTAATTCAATTTGGATTATTTTTTTCTAATTACGTAACCACGAATTTAAAAGGAAAGCATATTCGGTAAAACTCCGAACTATGACCTAACACTCATTTCCGTTTTCATCATCAGTTGTACACCGCTGTCTTATTATTATTATTGTTCCCTTCGGTTCCTAATGGAACATAAGGCTTCAGCTACACGTCTCCACTTGCTTCTGTCTTCTGCTGTACTTTTCACCTACATCCATGTTAATCCATACTGTTCCAACTCCTCTTCCCACGATCTCCTCCATGTCACCCTTGGACGTCCCACTCGCCGCTTTCCTTTCGGGCTCCACTCGAGCTATGGCCTGACGCGCGATGTCACCCAGCGGCCTCCTCTGCGAGTGTCCAATCCATCTCCACTTTCTCCTGCATATTTGTTGGGCGATTGGTTCTTGTTTTGTTTGTTCCCATAGTTTCTTGTTGGTAATTCTTTCTGGCCATCTGACCTTCAGTATAGAGCAAGGCCCTCGGTGAAATGAACGACAATGGTGAACTCTTTTCAGACTTCTGCACCTTCAATGATTTGGTGATTGCTGGCAGTGTGTTCAAACACAAGAATATTCACAAGGCGACATGGATTTCACCAGATGGACACACCAAAAACCAGAGACACTGCTGTCTAGGCAAAGTGAAAATAAACACAGGCAAAATCATTTTAAATCACGAATTGTTTACACAGCGAAAAATCTACTTGAGAGATACAAAGTTTTCAATATCATTATAATATTATTATTGCTCCCTTGAGTTCCAAGCGGAACATACGGCTTCAACAACACATCTCCACTTTCTTCGATTTTCTGCTCTTCTCTTCATATGGGTTCACGATTGCCTATAATCTATCATATCCTCCATGTCACACTCACACCAACGACCCGCTCGTCGCTTCCCATTGGGATTGCACTAGATCAGTGGCCTGGCACGTGATGTCATTCAACGGCCTCCTCAATGTATGCCAAATTCATCTCCATTTTCGCCTACATATTTGTCTAGCGATCAGCCGTTGGTTGGTTTGTTGCCAGCCAGAGTTTCTTTTTGCTAATTCTGGTTGGCTGGCTGGCCATTTGATCGTTAGTATGGAGCCGGAGAAGGCGGCTGCTGATAAGTTTGTTATATGCGTAATCAAATTCACCACTACACAAATTCAATCACCTTCTAATATGTATGTATCCGAATGAAGCTGAAAAATTGTCAATTAACCTGATAAATATATGCAAAAGTCTTTATATTACCTTTTAGAATATGTCATTCTATCAGTATTTGTGATTTATAGTATTACTGTCAAAATCAACAGATTCAAGTTTCATTCATCACTAGAATTAACAAATTTTGATTTGTTCTAGTTTAATAACAAAAATTCAATGATATTTTAGAAAGTGTTTTCTGTCTCCTTTTTTTGTATTCAGGAAAGTGCAAATATGGCATTATTAGAAAAATTGGAAGACGAGATACGTGAAGATTATTTATTTAGTGTTAAAAAGGCAATCGTGAATTTTATTATCAATGATCCATCAGATAAACAACAAGCCTTAGGTGGATCACATATAACTTGTGATGAAAATAATGAAGAGTGTAAGATTTCAGAATCTCGAAAAGAATTAGATATTGTACCGAAACCATGGCATTCATCATTTTTATCTGCTTATAGATTCTGTCAAAGAAATTTATTTGTAACCAATACTTGTATGCTTCAGTTATTAGATCTATGGCATACAACATTTGCGTAAGTGTGTTTTATTGAGAATTGCAGTAAACTATTTGATTTTAATTCTCTAGTAAAATTCTTAATTGAATCAACAAAGTCGAATGTGTCACGGAGGTTGTATCTTGACAGCTTCTCTTTCACCGGCCCGAGAACCTTCACCAGCCATTTCGCGATTGTGTGATATGGGGAATCTATCATATCTAGTATCGGGCGGAGTGGGACGTCTTGTTTGTGCACTTTAAGTAGGCAGTACATGCACGGCGTTATGGAACCAGATGGACGCAGTTGTTCGTATAATTTTGAATTGATAATGAATTCGTCATTCATTTTCTTAAATATCTTTGTTAGCTGGAGCTCCGTCTGTTCAGTGACTTGCTGAGGCGAATGCAAAGATTTTCTTCTTGAAGAATTGCCTTGAGAAACATGAATATCCCAAAGTATTTTGGAAGCATCTCAGACGAAATCAAATATCCCTTAACTCACGTACACTGAAACGACACACTCTGAATTACATCGATGCCATTCGATCAAGACTACCTGAACTGGAGCAGAATATCTCAAAAAACTCCCACGTTCTCTGTGAGTTATCTGAAGACGAAAGAACATCATTCGGAAACTACTCCAATACGGTTACAAAGAAAAAAACAGATTATGTTATAATGAAACTAAACCAAAACCTTAAGTCCGTTACCAAAGAAACCGTCATTCCTACTTGTCCATAAAAATACGTGTTCAATTATTCTAATGTTCCACTGTCTCCAATTCAAATGCAAATCTTAGCACTTGGACCTAAGTTTTGTGATGCAACGTCAAAAGTGAATGAACTGAACACGAAAGTCTAATTCGAGAATTTAATCGACCAGACGAAAGATCTGATCCCAACCTCATATGACAATGCAGACCTTTTCAAATCAACCATTTTAATTTGCTATCTCGATTACATCAACAAAAAAACCAAGCTTTCGTAACGTACTTTCCAAAGAACATCGAAAGCAGCTGAAAGAACTGAAGGATAATGAAAACTTGATCATCACACGACGAGATTAAGGCTCCGGGATCGTCTTGATGAACAAATCAGACTAGCTAAGCAAACTCTCGATGATACTATCTGATGATAAAAAAGTTTCAAAAACAGTCTCCATAAAAACATCCCACCGAATAGACGGAGCTCCAGCTAACAAAGATATTTAAGAAAATGAATGACGAATCCATTATCAATTCAAAACTATACGAACAACTGCGTTCATCTGGTTCTACAACGCCGCGCATGTACTGCCTACCTAAAGTGCACAAACAAGACGTCCCACTCCGCCCTCTCTAGTAAAACTAAAAGATGTTGTTTTCTGTATATTAAAGAAAATTTGAACTTCTGAGTTGGTGCAACATCCTGTATGGTCACTTCTCACTTTTAGTTACGGAATCAGAATCAAGCTGTGACCTTATTCTATACTAACTGCCCCTGATGCATACTAATGCATAGCTGAATAAAATTCTTTAGTCAGTAGTATTACAATGGCTCTAAAATCCTGACAGCGACACCAGTGCGTCGGTGGCATAGCGGTCAGGACGCTCGCCTACCATGCACAGGGTCCGGGGTTCGATCCCCGGCCGACGCACTCCTTTACCTCGCTAAGCCCGAAATAATGCTGGTGAGGAGGAAAGGTTGGGCATGAGGCTAGCAACCCCATCCTGTAAAATAAACACTTCTACAGAAACTTCAAGCCACTAGCTTGAAGCCCTATGTTCCATTGGGGAAAATGAAGGAAAAAAGATCAGTCTAATCTACTGCAAAAGAGGTAGACTGACAGTCTATTTATTTCAAATGTGTAAATGCTTTTATTTCAACCAGGTAGACGATATTGCTTATAATTACTCTATTTAACTTATCTCTCCATGCAAATATTTGAAGGAAATACATCAAAGGAAAGCTAGTTAACATGGATATAAGTCGTTTCCAGTTAACTCGACTAATATGCGATACTTTCAAATGGAGTGTATAGTTAGCGTAAGTCGATTTCACTCACTAGAGGCTTTATGCAAAGCAGACAGATTGGTAATGAATTAAGGTTCCATGTGAATGAAAACGTGTCAACTAGGCCTTTAGTTTGCTCACTTTGTGGCATTTGAACTACTACATGCATAAAGAAATCAGTCAGCTGCACTACACAAATGACAGTTAAAGTCTTATTACTACTTAATTCAATAATAGTAACATTAGCTTTATTTTGAAAAATGCGCTTATGGACGATACAGAATTTTCAGCAAGTTTCTTATTGCAAGATATTTACCTTTTTTTATTCCTTTACGTTCCTAGTGGAACATAGGACTCCAAGCTAGAGCTTTGGAGTTTCGATAGCAGTGGTTTTATTTTCATGGGGCGGGACTGCTAGTCTCACGCCTAACCTTCCCCCTTTACCAGGCTTATTAGCAGCTAAGTGAGGTTTGCGGGGTGCGTCGGCAGGGAATCGAGCCCCTGACCAACTGAGTGACTAACAAGCATTCTATCTCTGCGCCATCGACGCACCAAGATATTTAGTACTCGTAAAAAACCTTCAAGTAATATAACAAACGATAATATATCGACTGAGGCATACTCTGATAATTCACAATGTTTCTCCCTCAATTTCCGTCAGAAATTTCTTAACAATAGGCTGAAACTTTATTGAAAATGTGCCTGTGTATACATCTGAGACTCTTAGACGTAACTATATGATTTAAACAATATAAAATGAAGGATACACGATGCATTCAGGTGGACAGAAAGTTTAGGCAGTCCAATGATTTGAGCAGGCTACCAAACAGCTACATTGATCACCAAAAGAATAGAATTCGGACATTGTGGTTGAGTATAACTCCATCATAAAATAACTTCACTTGATAAAAAAACAGTAATGCAGTATTATTTATTGGGGAAGTTTTGAGCAAAATTTTTCTCTCATAATCATCTCAAGGTGACATTACGATATGGTGTATTGTGAGCAGTAAGTGATGCTTGAAATGCCATCAGTAAATAATATTGTATCATTGTGTATTTTGTCAAATAAAGTTGTTTTATGACGGTACTATACATTCATCACTGATATGTCTTCGTCAGTCAGTCCGTCTTGTTAACAAGACAGTGGAAATCCGATTGATTTAGCATTAAAGTCTCTTGTTTTACTCATTATCTTAGGTTTGTTGGATCAAATTATCGATACAATTTCTGCAAGGGAAGTATTTCCGCACGGATACACTGGATAAGATGAAAAGATACTGTTTCATTACACTTCACTTAGTCGCATTACCAATTTTTGCCATATCTTTAAAAAATTAAAATCATGATAAATTAGTACAATTGTCATGAAACTCGTGTAATTTATTTATACATGAGTTTTATTGTTGCGAATTGCAGATTATCCTGTTTTTTAGAGATAGACTTAAATTTGTCTTATATTCTACTCCAATGCGTTAATGTGTAATATTTGGGATTTGCTTTTCAGAACAGAAGAATACAGATGAACTGGAAATCTAATTTATATTGTGTCAGATGATTTAAAGCTTCTCATAACTGTTCATGCAGCATGATAAAAATCCATAGTAGATTAAAGTTTCCATTACTCCCTCTTCGTGGCTATTGTATTATATTATTATTATTATTGTTGTTCCCTTAGGCTCCTAGTGGAGCATAGGGCTTCAACTACACGTCTCCACTTGTTTCTGTCTTCTGCTGTACTTTTCACCTGCATCCATGTTAGTCCATACTGTCTCAACTCCTCTTCACACGATCTCCTCCATGTCACCCTGCGACGTCCCACTCGCCGCTTCCCTTTTGGGTTCCACTCGAGCGTTGGCCTGACGCGCGATGTCACCCAGTGGCCTCCCCAGCCAGTGTCCAATCCATCTCCACTTTCTCCTGCATAATGTTTGAGCGATTGGTTCTTGTTTTGTTTGTTCCCATAGTTTCTTGTTTGTGATTCTTTCCAGTCATGTAATCTTCAGTATAGAACGAAGACAGTTGTTGATAAAGGTCTGCAACCTGATGGAAATATTCTTTGTGACCCACCAAGTTTCTGATCCGTATAGAAGAACTGACTGACTTGATGTTTGTATTGAAAATCCGAATTTTGTTGTTGATGTTGAGTGACGAAGAATTCCAGATTGGTTTCAGGTTGATGAATGTGTTTCTCGCCTTACCGATTCTCGATTTGACATCTTCGTCCGTTCCTCCTGTGGTTGAGACAATGCTCCCTAGATAAGTGAAAGAAGTAACCTCTTCCAAATCCCTCCCGTTGATGGTGATTGGCTCTGGATGTTGCTGCTGTTGTTGTTGTTGGTTGGTTATTTTCATAACCTTCGTCTTGTGTATGTTCACCTGGAGTCCTGTCTTTGCTGCTTCTTCGACCAGTTTGTCGGTTTTCGCTTGTAAGTCTTCGATTTTGTGTGACACCAAACATAAGTCATCTGCGAAACCCAGGTCTTCTAGGTTCTTCACATCGGTCCAGGATGTCCCTGTCTTCTTGTTTCGCACTGTCTGACGCATAATCCAATCCACCACAATTAGGCTATTATAAAATGACCAAATAAGCTTGTTTGGAGTCAGTATAAGTTCTAAAGATCTGACTATATAAATTCTAAAGACTTAGCAGTTTACTAATTTCTTGCAGTATTTCTTAATCATTAGAAGATTCTCTTTCATTTCAGAGATCTAAGATTAATTGATGTACAAGAATTATATTCAAAAACATCAGCTATGGAACTGTCGGCATTTCAACAAATTTGTGTCAAACACATTGAAGCAACGAAGGAAAGATTATTAAAAAAGTAAGTTGACCGACTGATAAGTTTGACCATGCTTTCTTGAAACAAACATATTTATCTCCTTCGGATTATTATTGTATTTATCATAAGAGTAATAAATGTTTCATGGAAATTTATCTTATTTCACAGCTTCGAAACGTGTAAGTTTTGTACATTGTTCCCTATCAGTTACATGAGGGACTATATTGTGTTTCCTCTTTTTGACATCATCTGTATGATATAGACCTTTATTGAAGTGAATTATGTCGTTTGTGTTCCATATTTCACTTCTTTTGAACGAAAAAATTATGTGTAAATAGGTAAAGGTGAAGTATTTTGCACTTCAGGATAACTTCAAATGACAACTTGGTGAAGTTAAAGTATCATAGCTAAAGTCAAAGTCATTCAAAAGTTGACCTTCAAGGACCCATCAGACACAGGGAATGCTATGAAATGTTATTCCAAATGACATCATGGTCTGACTTTTTGCAACTGGTGAGGATAAATACAGTATTCTACTTATTCCCTAGGTACTTTTTCTGCGAATCTGTGCTGTTAGGTAGTGTTATGGCTTTTAAGATTGAGGCAGAGGAACTAGCGTTAAGGTTAGGTTTAGGGTTAAAGTTAGGGTCATGGTTAGAGTTATGAGTAGGTTGAAGAATAGTGTCAGAAATACCAATGGATCTCAAAGTACCATTACCTACAGTCACTTGGATCAATGCATACAACGCGCATAGTACGATTTCTCTCTAGATTGTCTGTGTATAGACTGGGAGACATTCTTACAACACATAATCGACAACTACACAGTGCAATATCATGTTAACAATATGTTTTAGTGTATTTTTCAACGATTATGCTGCGACTTTTTTGCATCTGAATTCTGATTGGTTGTCCAAGGCCACTATAGTTTTGCCTATGATAGTGTAACTTTGCCGTCAACTTTATATGCCTTTGTCCTCCTTCTTTGAAACATTAATTTTATCGAATAGTACAAAATATTCAGTTATTGAAATAAAAGAATAAGTAAAATAAAGATCAACAGTCTAGTTGTATGCTAACACCAATGTTTTTTAAAGACCTGCTATACCGTTGGGAAATATAATATAGTTCTGTGTAGCTCAAGGCCATAATTTGCTCATCGGTATTTCTATTCTTCGAATATCAATACATAAGCAATACAAAGAAGATTTAAAAATAGTTTCGTCTTAAGTCGTACTTATTGATCAACTGTTTATCATTAACATAGATGGATAATATCTCCACTAACTGTAGCGAGTGCTACTGATAAGATTTATCAGTAGTATATATATATATATATAAAGAGATGTTCATCGGCATAAAAAACACCAAATAGCAGGGAGAAGGCAAATGAGACAGCATTTTGAAGGTACATAGGAGACATGTAAGGGACACGAAGAAAAACAACATGAAGTCAGGAAGTAGCACAACATGAAGATCTGTGCAAATGGTGCGTTGAAGAAATGGTGTACATAATTTGGCTAAATAGAGATACTAATTTCCAAATAAACACTCCTTTATCGAGTCTTTCGTCTTCTACCGTTTCAATATCAATATTTCCTGCCAAAATCCTATAGAAACAGTTACTATTGTGGTGAGAGCTGTCTACTAGCCAAATTGGTAGACAGTAATTTACGTCAATATTTACGTTCCCAAGATTTGTCGTGAGAAAATGTGAACAAAGACCACAGCAGACTTTGCGTAGGCGGATGCAGTTAACATATAGAGGATTTAACATTCAAGAAACAGTCACAAATAGATGAAAGATTAACTTTACGTGAGAAACAACCAATCGTAAGACAGTGTTTGTTTGTTTAAATAACCATAGTGATGTACATGAAATATATAAATATGCGTTGATTTCCTTAATAAATGATCTGTTGCCTGATTCTTGCCTTCTGTCGTTACACTATTATCACTCCCAGAAGAGTCACTAATGTGCACACTACTTTTAATGTACTGTACTGTGTCTAAATGACTCACGGACCCTAATCAACTTTGAAAATTTTTGTTTTCAGTATATTGACTGTTTCCTCATTTTCTTTCACTTGCAAACTATGCGCCTTTAGTTAATGTAGACTCATTCATCCTATTTCAGTGATTAATCTCGATAAGCATGTTTATTTTCAAACAGATCAGCTTATATTTATGTTCAAGTATTGGTTACATGGAGGATTTCATCATGAGCTGGTATCTGTTAGAGAACCACTGAAAAACCTGGGAGTACTGGACAGCTGTTTCGTCAGCTTAGTTTGGGACTCTTCATCAGCACGCACTCACCGGGATTCAAACCCAGGACCTTCTGGTTACAAGGCCAGCGAGCTCGTAGACCGTTGAGCCACTGGTACTCGATCCAATGACCAGCCCATGAATTCTAACTTCTGCCAATCCACGACATAGCGCGACCACTTCGCAATGTCTTCTTCGATGAGTTACTGCCTCATCTTCAACCTGCTGTACCCTACTGGTCACGGCTTTCTACTAGAACCCCAGGTTAACTACCTGAATAGGGCCAGTCACTAATGAGCATATTTATGTCTCTATCTAAAATATCACAGAAATAAAATATAACAACAGTGGTGTAGATTTAATAACGTGCATAACAAATTACCAATTACTAATCGCATCAACATTTTCTTTACCCTTCCTTTAAGATGGTTAAATGAAATACAAAATATATTTTATCAAGGGAATAAACGCAAACTTGTTCCAACACATGATGAACCAGCTAAACTGGAAGCCTATTATCGTTGTGCAGCTACACTGATGACAGAGAATTTACAAAATCTTGGTTTATCTTCAATGTCAGATTACAAGGATCTCGTATGCCATCCACCGGTATGTTATCCTAAGAGTAATTTGGATTATTTCTCTGTTTTAATGTTTACATCACATTACATTACATCGACTGAGATGGTTAGGACATGTGTTACGTATTCCTAGTCATCACCTTCCTCGACGGGCAATGTTAGCTGATATAGGGCCAGGCTGGAAAAGAGCTAGCGGTGGTCAAACGAAAACATGGCACCAGTCAATGAGATCCACAACAGTTAGTCTAAGCCACGTAGGAAGATGTAGACTTCCTGGTTGGGGTCCTCGGGACGGTAAAAACCAATGGTTGGAAACAATTGGTGACATGGCTCAAAATCGTTCTCAGTGGCGCAGATGCATCCACTCTTTGTGACTTATGATTTCTAATTAAACTGTTTTGTTCTCCGTTATTACTATTCCTTTGTCTCACACCTCTGTTTACTGTCTCTAATATGCATTTCTCCTACTTTCTTCTCTTGCTTTGTATGCTACATGGAGTGTGGCGACTTGAACTACCGCACATATGTGCAAAGTTCTATGTCGAAAACAGACAGACAGATAGACATCACCCCTACCTTACAATTGAGCGCTACTGTTTGTTATGATGAATAGTTGTCAGACACTTATTTTAGTCAGTAGTATATATCGCGTAATATTTCTGTTTACCTTCTTGATGTTATTTATAATACCAAGATAAGCAAACAGGATGACCTAAGTTGTTGTTGTGAAATTTGATCTCGAATACATTTCCACGTTGAAAAGCTCAACTGAACGTGCTCATATGCAACGAAGTTATTCATTTCTTTACGTAACTTATTCGTTGAAAACAATGAACGATTTTAAATGCATTGATGATGTATGTGTGTGGTTAGTTTGCTAGATATGCTGTTATAGTCAATCTGTGTCATTACTGACTGTCCTTCTTTTATGAAAAAAGGCAAAGTGACCGAAAGAGAAAGGAATCTCTTACAAAAACATGATACCTAGGTTTTGTTCACTTGCTGTTTTCACATAATTAATTGCGTGACAGGAAAAGTATATCCATTAAAAGAAGCACATGTTATCAGTCAAATTTTACTCTGATAAACTCCTTCCAGATTAATTGACTAATAGGAAATTTAATATAAAGATATGCATCTATAAAAAATATAAGCATCCATCGAATGAAATGTTTATGATAAGTCTACACATAGAGACGTGAACTGTATTCGCTAAAGCAGTTCATGTTTTTGCAGAACAAGATTATATTACTTTACATACTAAATGGTAACCATCATTTCTTCAGATGGTTACAGAAAACCAGTTATGATGCATCAGAGCTGAATGGGCTTCTGTCTTAATTAACAAAATGAATTTGTCATTTTATATTTCCTCATAGCATTACACAAAGAGATCGCTATTTCCTTGGGTTCCGAGTGAAACACATTCTCACTTTGTTGTGTTTTCCACTCTCCTCTTTAACTGGGCCCACGATTGCTCACAATCTCTCATCTCCTCCTCGGTCGATCTTCTCAATGTCACCATCGCACAGACGACCCAATCGTCGCTTCCCATTCTGGTTCCACCCGAGCGATGGCCTGGCGCGATATGTCATTCTACTGCCTATTAACGTATGCCCGATCCACCTGCATTTTCTACATATCTGCTGAGCGATCGGCTCTTGGTTGCTTTATTGCCAGAGTTTCTTGTTACTAGTTCTTTCTGGCCGGCCATTTATTATTCAATATGGAACCAGCGAAAACAGCTGTTGATAAAAGTTCATAACTTGTTGGAAATCTTTTCCATTACGCGCAGTGCAAGTTTCTGATCCGTATAGAAGCAGTGACTGACCTAACGTTGGCGTTGAATATAATCCGAATCTTGTTCTTCACTTTGGCTGAGTGCAGAATATTTCCATACTGGTTTCAGACTGATGAAGGTGTATTTTGCATCTCCGATTCTGATTGGCTTCGACATCTTCATGCGTTACGCCTGCCGTTGAAACGATGCTTCCTAGATAAGTCAAGGCAGGAAGTAACCTCTGTTAAATCTCTCCCTTTGATAGTGATTTGTGCTGGTTGGTGTTGTTGTTGTTGTTCGTTGGGTATTTTCGTCATCTCCATCTTCTCTGTGTTCATATGGAGTCTTGTCTTCGCTGCCAACCTCTTCTGCCAGTTTGTTGGTTTTCACCTGCAAGTCTTTGAGTTTGGGTGACATTAGATATAAGTCATCCGCGAAATCCAGGTTCTCTAGAGTCTTCTCATCGGTGGTCCAACGTATTCCTGTCTTTTCACTCACACTGCACAGTCTGATGCGTAATCCAGTCCACCAAAATTAAGAATATTATCGGTGATAACAGGTAGCAGTCCTGTATTACTCCTGTGTTCACTTCGAACACCTCGCTGAGATTTCCGTTGTGGATCACCTGACTGACTCGTGTCATTGCCGTATAGCTGTTGAACGAGCCTGATAAAGATTTTGGATACTGCACACCATAGAGTTGAAGTAGTTTCCAAATTGCTTCTCGGTGAGCGCTGTCTGTCGAAAGCCTTTTCGAAGTTGATGAAGTTGAGGTAGAAGTTTGACTGCCATTCTGTGCTTAGTTTGATGACGATGCGTAGAGTTGAAATTTGATCAGCACATGATGTGCCTTTCCTGAATCCAGCTTGTTCTGACCGATGGGGCGAAGTTCTGTATCCAGTGCATCTTTTGTTCTCCGCAGGATGACGCGACTTAGTATTGTACTTGGCGTAGACAAGAGCATTATTCCACGCCAGTTATTACAGACGCCTTAATAAATCGCCCTTCTTTGGCAGCTTGACAAGGTAGCGTTTCCTCCAGTTGGTAGGTTCCTTTCCTGCCTTCCAAACCTTTTGCAATAATGGCGTCAGCTGTATTCATTGTAGAAATTTTAATTTAAGCACTTTTAACACTTGTTTGTTCCTGATTTTCTGTAGAACATTGCTCACAAATTTATATAATGTTAAGGTTTTGATGTATGATATCATATTTTTTAAACTAATGTGCGACATCATACATTAAAGTAATTGGATTGTTTTGTCACAAGACCGCCTCATTTTCTTCACTCAAGAAAATTAAACACAGACTCACTCTCTCTGAACAGACTCGTAACCATCATCACTAAAGGTAATCGTTTCGAAGTTTTTTTTGAGTATCTTTGAGTTATTTAGAGGAAATTAAAGCGAAATAGAACTTTTTCTAATCGCTGTAGTTGTGTTTCATTATCTCCAGCATTGATTTTTGGGTTTCATGAGTATAACTGATTTTAATATAGATCCCATAACTAACCGGCACTAATTACGAAACCACTGAAAGTAGTGATAAGTGGCATCGTTCCATTTAAAATCTTTTAAGCAGTGCATAAAGAATGGAACTTAACAGCATTGGATTACTATATAAATACACAAATAGATACTCAGTAAATGGACTAGAAATGAAATGTTCATGACTTCCAGCTTCTATCAATCTGCTTTACTATGCTAAGTCATTTGTCACTTGATGAAAAAACAACAAGCGATCCAATAAACACTCCCAGACTTATAGTTTACTTAAGATTACATTCAAAAATAGACTGCCCAAAGTTATTAGGAAAAGTTTCGACTCTTAAGATTCATGGATTATGTTGACATTTACTGGGTTCTAGGGAAAATCCTTTTTCAAGAAAATGAGTAACGTTAAATTCATACAGCTTCTTTTCTCACTCTTAGTAATTATAATTTTTCTGAATTTTCCACTAACTAATTCTACCGGATCGAAATGCTCCATCTCTTATGATATAACAGCATCTAGTATGGACTCTTCAATGATGCCTTGAGGTTAACTAGACGTTATTTAGTTGATAACGACTAGCAGTAGAATTAAAGATGCCTATTTTGAGTAGATAAGGCTTGGATTTCTTAAATAATGGATGCTGGGTTTGAGTCTCACTGGTAACACCAATCACCGGAACTAACTTACATATATCTGATAAGTCATACAAAGGACGAAACTCATAACATGCATTCCGTCAACCAAATGAAATCTTAATAGTGGTAGTGAGTTAATGTGGGCAAATAAAACAAAACTTTAATAGAAATATAGGAGAAAATAAAGATTTTCATATTTCACTTATGCGATGAATTATAATGCTTAAGAAATCAGAATTTTTCTAAACTTCAAATTAGACTGAAAATGACCAGTACTCCTCGTTAGATAACCGCGAAAATTCTCAGTAACTAATAAAACCAATGTAGTTTTCATAAAACGAAGCTATGTCTAAAAGAAGAACGACTTTCACAAAAAAAAACCATTTTAGTGGAAAGTATCACCCTCTAAGTATTCCTTTCTTCTCGTAGTAGAAACATTTCAACGTAGTTCGGTTGACACACAAACGCTTGTAACCAGCATGTGATGTGTACAGCAGTCAGACTAGGCCAACATGCCATCTAAGCAATTTTACAGTTTCCAAAATATTACACAATTTCATTAAAAACTACTTCTATTCAAACACTTTACAGGTGACACTTCAACAACGGAAAAACTTCACTTTACTACAATAAGCTGACATAACAGCATGCCGTTTACACGCAGTGTTCGAATTGATGTATAAGTGTTTGAATTTCTTAAACAGACTTCCAACAAATTTATAACTTCACTCCTGATAAAATAAAATAATTTACCTTCAAATGGTTTCAAAGAATTTTGCGATTTTTCTCAGCTTTTCATTTGTATGACCAAACTGAGTTTGACTGATAAATACATATATATTATTAAGTATTGGTTTGTAAGGATTTGATTGATTGGTTACAGGATTTCATCATGAGCTGACATCGGTTAGAGAATCATTGGAAAAAACCTGGGAGTACTGGCCATCTGTTTCATCCTAGCTCGGGACTCCCCATCAGTACGCGCCCACCGGAGTCCGAACCCAGGACCAGTCGGGTGCAGCAGGTCGAAGGTGAGGACAAATTCTCGCTGAAGACATTGGCTAGCGGTCGCCCTGTGTCGTCAATTGGCAGAAGTTGGAATTCATGGTCTTGCCATTGGATCGGGTCCCAGTGGCTTGATGGTCTACGGGCTAACCTTCTAACAGAGAGGGCCTGGTTCGAATCCCGGTGGGTGTGCACTAATGAAGAGTCCCAAACTAGGATGGAACAGATGGCCAGTACTCCCAGCTTTTTTCCAATGATTCTCTAATAGATGTCAGCTCATGATGAAATCCTGTAACCAAATATATATATGTTCTGCGCTTATCAAAATTCTTTCTGTAGCACACTGAAACATTCATTCTTCAGTCGTTTAGAGTAAGCAGGCAGTTATAGAACTGATAATGATGTTGCAATATTGAATTTCATGGAACTATGATTTAGGAATGAAAATTACTGTCCTATTTTAATCGTAACCAAAAGTGATTCTTGATCATTTCATTTTATGTAACGTTTGACTGTATTATTTGATTTCTTTTTTAAATAAAACTCAAGTAACTGTGTTGATGAAGCTGTGTCCTACACAGAGAAAGTGTAGGAAAAATCTTGTTTAAACTTTGTAAACACGCTGGGATTATTTCAGATAATTTTGAAACTTGAACGATAAATGTACCAGGATAATCTGAGCTCCTTTTTGTTATTTAGGGGACTCTTGTCAGATTGCTACAACCTGAACAATACCAAAATTATAAATAAAATTAAGGGTCTGAACATGCTGTTATATAATGATAAAGAGTAATTGATTGGAACTAAGAGTAACATTGATCAAGAATAATGTAAGTTGCAGAATACTTAAGAGTGCAAAGGACCGACTATTTATGGAAGAATTGCATCACTAAGCTTGAAAACAAAAGGACAGAGTTCAACAGATGTTTTGTGGGTAGAAACAAAGTTAATCTAGGAAGAGTATAAAAGTAACAGGTTATGAAACCACAGAAAAACACGCCTTTATAAAACAGACAAAAAGGGGGATAGGGCTAGTCATATTTAGACAAAAAAATCAAGGTTTCCAAACAGGACAGAAGAGGACGTAGTAAAATTCGTATGTTTTATTATCACCAAGTCAGTGCAAGATTCACTACCGTCTCTTTCTGCGTACATAGATTTGGTTCTAGTCATTTGATTATGATTACCTCAGCAAAACGAAGCATGCCAGGTCTCTTTTGTTTGCTGATTATTTTGGACGCCTTACAGATTGTCCAAAACATGAACAATGTCCAGTAGATGGAGTGCAATCGCACTGTTTAATGCTTGTGGGTCCTTTAATCTCAGGTTCTTTGGTATGTGTTCAGTGATATAGACAATAATTCTTCTCTCTGCTCTTCCAGTTTATATGCTTTGGCATGTATATGTAAATTGGTAGACACAATTGGAGATAACATGAGGTAGGAGTTTGTCCACTTTTGACTGTCTTCAACAACTGGTTGTTTAATCAACACATAAAAGCTTGGAGGCTGGATATATTCTTTTCAGGGCAGCGTTCAGTCTGCCAATAATCACCCTCGAGTTTTCAAACGCTTAATGAAAATATCTTAATTATATGCTTCATGGTACAAAAAACTAACGAAAATGAAGGAACCTGTTACATAATGAGCAACTGAGCATATAGAACTGTGATACAGTCGAAATTGTATACAGCTTATGCTATGTAGGTTCTGGCTGTTTTCTTGCTCTTTCTGCTTAGTTTCCTCTGAATAAAAGTCTTGGTTTCCGTCAAAACGTCATCTTCAGTACTGTTTCTGGAAGAATGTACAGAAAATTACTACAGCTTATGCATTTCTCATGTACATATAACATCCAAGAATGAGGTTTCTGCTCATGCATATTTTGAAAACTCATTGGTTCTTCTTAGATATTTATGTTAATGTGTACAATCACTAACCTAGGATCACACCGATGTCGTTTGGAAGAAAAAATGTATAGTCATAGAAACATAAATGAGTAGTAAAACATGTTCATATAATGCCACTTTTGAAAAACCAAATCAAATCTATGGGAAATCCAACGAAATATACACAGAAACACCATATCCCACTCCCTAATGATTTCAGTTTTAATGTATCTCACAGGTATATAGTGATACCGAGTGATCACTTTGCATGAATTCCTCATTTTTTGTTCTGAGTTTTGAAGATGAAAGAATATAAGTGAGGTGATAGTTTAAAATAGATCTAACTGAGGCAGTAAACCCGACTACTACAAGTTATCAGTTCCATTTCAGTTACCTAATATTTCATCTGGTGGTGATGTGAATGAAAGTTACGTAATCGCCTACCCAACATTAGCAAAAGGACTTCTTCCCGACTACCTTCAACCAACAAAACATCAATTCAAAATGAGATGGAAAGTCATCCAGCTTACTGACTGCATTGTAAACCTCACTGAGAGAATTCAGACAGCACCTGGATTAAGGAATAGACACATGATGATATGGCTTACACCCCGGTGATCAATGAGTGTGCTTTCGACTCTCTACCTAAATGTCTCTTGCTAAATAAACTCTCTATGACACAAACTGAAACCTGGGTCACTAACTGGTTGCATTCCTACTTCTCTAACAGAATGCAGTACACTGTATACAAAGGCAAATCCTTCTCTGCTGTGCTCACTGAAGATGGTGTCCCTCAAGGTGCTGTACTCTCCCCACTTCTCTTTTCTTTCTTTCTACATGACTTACCACCTTCAAATGACATTAATTTTGTTAAATATGCTGACGAACTGACTGTATCTTTGCCTGTCAAATGTCAGAGTGACTGCTCCAAACTAAATGGCTTTTTATCAGAAATCAGCCAGTGGTCTAAGGAAAACGGTCTTACCTTAAACCCCTCCAAATGTCAAACAGTCAACTTCACCCTTAGGCATAAATCTGACCTAAACAAACTGGTTAGCTCTCACGAGGTGTGCAACATAGATGGCACTGAAATAGAAACCAAGTCGGAAATTATATACCTAGGCGTCATTCTATCTGCCGATCTTTTCTGGTCGTCTCATATCTTGGTGATTTCTAAGAAAATATTCCGTCTTACCTTCTACATCAAGGAGTTAAGACATTCTGGTATAACCCTCCAACCCTTACTCCTACAATTCGTTAACTCTCGCATTCTGCCTATTATTCTCTATTGTTCCCCTTTAGTTTTTCCAGGGCTGTTGAAGAAAGGTTATACCTTATTACGTGGGATGTTAAAGGTTGTTAGCAGGGTAAGCAACGTGCCACTAAACCAGCTTGTTAATATTCTGGTTGACGGGCACATGGACTCATGTGAAAAATGGGCTAAATACATTTTATCTAACTCACACCACCCTCTTCATTCACAATCTCCCCTTGTATCTCATCAGGCAGAACCAGAAGCCTATATAGAAAACTATATGCTCGCACTAGCAAGTACAAAAACTCAACCATACCCTACTTAGTTCGTGTTCTGTGCGATAAAGAAAGCATTAGGCGTGACACCTATAATTCACTAAATAGTCAGTAGTACAACTGGACCTCGTCTTTCCAACTCACATCATTTATAGGTACAACGTTTTCTTTCTTTCGTTTCCTTTTCTCTCTCTTTTTTTCTGTTATGTGCTGCTTTGTTCCTTTCTTCCGCTTACGACAGTAAATATGATACACCTACTTTTCTAACACCTTCAAACACTGTTCAACTTTGGCTTTTCAACCGACATGCCAATATGTTGTTATCATAATGAACTGAGATTTCCTTAATCTATGTAGAATTTATTTATTGATAATGTACTAACTGGATGCAGTACTGTAGTAAAATGCTGAGAATTCCATTGTGTGTCACAAGTACTGTTTTGGAATAAAGCAAATCACTATTATTATTATTACATGCATTACATACAACTTTTTAAAAGTCTAACTACAAGTAAACCTTGCTAGTAACTGGAGAAAATGCATCCATTTTTATGAGTTGTTTGTTTCAACATCTACAGATACAATTTACATGAAAGTATTCTAATTTACACCTGTATTTCTAATCCAACTCAAATTTCTACAGCGTTTAATTGAACGAATACATCCAGAAAAACAGTATCAAGGTCATATAATGTTTGTTAAAAAAGGGGTATGCTTCAGTTTGTTGATTTTAGTTAAATCTGATTTTGTTATACGTAAAGTTGTTCTGAAAATTTTCCCAATTATACCGATAATTATCAAGCTTTTCTTTTTCTAATCTTAATAGATCAGCCCTACTGGTCTACAACATCCTGGATTTATACTACGTCTTGTCTTAGATGAGAATGTTGTAAAATTTGAACCATCGATAGAAGAATTTGAAAGTGTTCTACTGAATATGTTTGATTATATGCATAAAGTGATTCAGAGTATCCCTAGAATTGAAACACGTCTCTATTCTGATTGGGTAAGTTTATGGATAAAAAAAATATGATAATAGTCAGTTTTATTACTTCAAACTATAGACATTTAAAATTTTTAGACGTCCTTATGACCAGAAAAGAGGATGGCACAGTAAGAAGAAGTGTATATAAAAAAACCTGCATCAACGAACTGTCAGTATACTCATTTTCTCAGCTTTGTGCCCTTGAAATACAAATGCAATCTGATAAAGTGCTTGGTTCACAGAGCAATAGCAATTTGCTTGGATGAATGTCTTGATGAGAAACTTAATAATATTAAACGGTTGCTAAGTGAAAATGGTTATCCAGAAAAGTTTATTGATAAGAATATGAATCGAAAATCAAAGCAGCCCAAGTTACCAACAGTTCCAAAAAAGGCCTTATTCTTACAAATGCAGTTCCTTGGGAACAACGTCAGCGAGATACTAACACAGCGCCTTAGAAATGCGAAGAAAAGAGCATTCCCTGCTGCCGAATTACGCTATTTCTTCAAAACCACTCCTGTTTTGCGTTCGGGAGTAAAAGACAAACTGCCTAATTTCGCCTCTTCCATGTGTATCTAACAATTTAACTGCTCCTGTGGAGCTGGTCACATAGGCCGTACAATTAGACGTGTCGAATTTCCGAACATCACCCTGCCTGGTTAAGCAAAGAACAAAAAATATCTATTCGCAGTGCTATTCTGCCTCATCTTGTGGATTCAGAACCCAAGATTGACGTTAACCATGCTTTCAGGGTCATTTACCGCATACCTACGAATTTCAATTTCGCCTTAAGAGTTCGTTTACTAAATATTGTTGAGGTTATGGGGATCCATATTAACAAGTCTAATTTGTGCATCCAAAAGAAGTTAGTTCAGGCATCATTACCTCGGCCATCTACGTTTGAATGATCCTGAATTTTTGTGGAATTTTCCTAATTTTAGTTGATATTCTATTTGCTACTATATCTTTATTATTATTATTATTATTATTATTATTATTTAAGCATCTTTAAGGAACTGTAATTGCATGGATCATACTTTACAAAAAACACTAATATTGTTATTGACTACTATTCTATAATATTCTGTGTATATAAACATATATATGTATAAATGTAGAGCCAGAAGAGGAATTTATCGAAAAGGATATTCTTTGCTTAATTATTTTGTGTTTTAGACATTTAAAATTGTCAAGTGTTATTTGCAAGGAGTTGATTGGTTACAAGATTGATCATGAGATAATATCAGCTAAATAAATATTAGAAAAATAAGGAGTACTGGACATCTGTATCCTCCTTGTCTGGGACTCTTCTGTGGTACGCATGCACCGGGGATGGAACCCAGGACCTTCTGGATTCAAGGCGAGCTAGTAGACCATTCAGCCACTGGGCGACATTCCACTGGCCTACGAATTCCAACTTCTACCAACTCGCGATATTATAGCTCAACTACCGACCAGTGTCATTTAAGAGTAACTGTCCTCGTGGCTGACTTGTCATTTTGTTCAATTATTCTCCAATAAACCTACTTTACTCGCAAAGTAACCTCTTTCAGAATAAATATATTAGGAAAGTATACACCATGTAGTTAACTTGCAGTGTTAAAAGCTTACTTATCAGTCGGATACGTTTATTTATTATATATTTTATTGAAGTTAGAGCTTAGAAGTTTCGGTAGCAGTGGCGTTTATTTTTGCAGGATGGAGGTTGCTGGCCTCATGTCCAACCTTCCTTTCTTTACCAGCCTTATTACTGTCTTAGCGAGGAGTGTGCCGGCAGGGGATCAAACCCTGAACCACATACGTGGTTGTTGGGTATTATAGTGCTGTGCCACCGACGCACGTTTAGAGTCATTTAATTTAATGTAAGAGCTTTTGTCATTTCATCCATCACACACTGTCAGTTTATAACCATTGCTTTAGGAATTGATCTCGTTCCACTAATCAATCCAAACATTGTTCAGACTAAATAATTATATCGCCATCTCTCGTATTACCGTCTGTATTGTTAAAAAACGTGACATCAGCAAAACACTAATCTAGCATACTAATTTATTTCTAACTTCATAGTTTGTTCAGCAACCAGGTTGGGTAACTCTCTCAGTGCAGAACTGAGTGGGCAACTTAAAAATTAACGTAACCCAGTTTCTCAATGAAATTAACACATCTTTTATGAAATTTGGGAATTTGGGAATCGACATCTGAACAAATAGATAAGTGTGCAAAAGAACATAATGATTGTGAAATTGGAGATATGAAAAAAAAAGAAATTTATCTGGAAACCTAGTTACTCTGAGATTGTTTGTATATTAAATGAATAAAAGAATTCAACCAGGAAAACAACGATATAAACGATAAATGACAAGCTCGAAAACATTTTCTTCTTGTCCTTATACCTAACTAAAAACTGGTGTAACTCACATATATTATGAAATTTAAGACAATGTCAGCCAGTAGTGTAGGGATTGATATTCTTAATAAAACAGATACTGAATTCAGAATTTGTTATCCACTGAGTTTTACCTCAGCAGCTGAAATAAGATTAGGTTGGAATGAGTTATGTAGGGGAGGGAAGGCTCAGATGAAAGTAAAGCTTAACTAATGAAGTTTCTGAGGTTTGTCATCGTTTAGTTATGAAAATACGGTATCAGCCTAAAAGTACAGTTCGTTTTGGGTTGTTCAAAATACACTTTAAGGTGTATGTTAACTATCTGGGTTCGTTGTGATGCTAAGATTCAGTAGTTAGAGACTACTGATGAGACTGTTTGTGCTCATTTGTGCAGATATATTTACTTCGTGGGATCATCTAGATTCTGAAATCCTCACTATTCTTCACGCGATCGTCTTTCTCTCGTATATTTTCATACATTGTGGATTCTTTACATTTTTTTTGTCTACATGTATGTATGTACTTTCACGATGTCTGGCAGCGTGACCTGATTCACTGTCGAGCAAAATTCTGCGTTGAGAATTCTGTTTTTTTTTTTTGATTTACAGCTTGATTTCCACACCGTATTTTCAGTACAAGTGTGGAACTTTCAGCATGGATATCGGTTGCCCAGATTCAGGCATACCATAGATATCGGGTGTGCGCCGGCAGGGGTTCGAACCCCGGACCATGTGCATGGTCGGCGAGAGTCCTAACCACTGTGCCACCGACGCACATCATCCTTTTAACTGTACACCTGTGAAAAAAACAAAACTTCGGATGGCCCTTGTCTGTTCTTTTTCGAATCACGATGACAGAAGTTCAGTAACACGTTGTCTAAGTTATCTAGTAGTACGCACAACATAACTAGTTAAAACATTCAATACTGTGTAATCAAAAAGCTGTACAACCTTTCGTATTTTAACAATTTTAGAGAAATCAGTAAAGGTGTAAATACTTTTAGGCACATTTTCGAAATATTAGCTAAATAAAGAATATACACACTATCTACAAACGGCAGTGACTGGTAGACTCAGTAGTGGTGGTTGCAGTGATGGGTAATGAAAATTTATAAAACCTCACTGCTAAGTGATTATGGAATTAATACATGTATAAAACTTCGACACCGTGGTAGTATTTGATTCCATATTAATTCTTTTTATTGGTATATATCACACAGGGAAACAGTAATATTTACTGGATGACGTTTCGGATACAATTTACTGTCCGTAATTGCGTCGGTAGCATAGTGGTTAGGACTCTCGTCGACCATGTACATGGTCCGGGGTTCGATCCCCTGCCGACGCACACCTGATATCTATGGTCGGCCTGCAAAATTTGGGCTACCGATATCATATGCTGAAAATTCCATACATGTACCAAAAGAACGATGTGGAATCAAGCTGTAATCAAAAATAATAAAAAAAATAAAATCAATCAAATCCTCATAAACTCAAAACCGAAAAATTATAATTGACTTTCCTGAAACCGATACACTTCACTGTTTAATTTGTTTTTCCTAAAATTGTCTTAACGCCTTCAATGATAAGCTTTTTGTTTTATAATTATTTGCAATTATATTATTTTTCTTATCTTGCCAAATAGTCTGGTTCACTAGAAAATACAACATTACGTCCAATTATATTAGATGATATTCTAGAAGAGTATAAATATGAAGTGAGAAGTATGCTGGCATCACAGGCTAAAGGACCAGAATCACATGCACGAGAATATGATAAGTATCAATTTTTAGTTAATAGACAAGTAAGCTATATCCTTATTACACTTTTTTTCCTTCACGTTCCCCAGTGGAACATAGGGCTTCAAGCTAGTGGCTTGATATTTTCTGTAGCAGTGTTTATTTTACAGGATGGGGTTACTAGCCTCATGCCCAACCTTTCCTCTTCACCAGCATTATCTCTGGCTTAGCGAGGTTTGCGAGTGCATTGGTCGGGGATCGAACCCCGGACCATGTGCATGGTCAGCGAGCGTCCTAGCCGCTATGCCACCGACGCCAATATCCTTATTACACTAATCTTATGAAATTATAATTGTTAGTTCATTATTTCCTACACAGTAAAGTAGAAATGTAGCACTCTGACTGTGAATACACCTAAAGAAAGAAATATATCTTAATGATGAAAAAAAGATATCACCACATAAAGATATTATTAAATACAGTACCTAGCACAAATAATCAGTGTTTCAAGCTACTACATAACAAAGAAGTTGAAATGAGAACAAGAATTTGAACTCTATATGATCAGACATCCTGAAGTTTCTGTAGCAGCTCTGTTTACAGGGTGGGGTTGCTAGCCTCACGTCTGGAAAGGGGGTTGTTACATCGTTTCAAGTACAGGCGGATGGAACTGACGAGGATGTCAACGCGGGGATCGAGAAAGCAAGGCAAGTTTTCATTTCTCTCAAGTTTGTGTGGAGATCAACAGCACTCACCATGAAAATGAAAATAAGATCCGGATTTTCAACTCCAATGTGAAGTCAGTGCTACTATACGGAACAGAGACTTGGCGCGTCATAAAGAGCATCTCAAACAAACTACAGACCTTCATCAACACCTGTCTTCGCTCAGTACTCAAAATCAGATGGCCGGCCAGAAAAGATCAGCAACAGGGATGGATATCTGGCAATGAGCAAACCAATTAACCCATCAAGAACCGATTGTGCAACAAATATGCAGGACGATATGGAGGTGGGTAGGCGATACTCTGAGAAAACAAACCATCATCAAGTGACATCACACGCCCGGCCGTCGCTCGAGTGAAACCCGAATGGGAAGTGGCGAGTTGGTCGTCAGTGTAAGGGTGACATGGAGGAGGTCATGTGAAAAGAAAATGAAAGGATGTGGACAGACGTGGAGCCAGGTGAAAACGTTGGCAGAGAACCGAACGTAACGGAGACGTGCAGCTAAAGCCCTATATTCCTCTAGGAACTAAAGTAAACAATAATAATGATGACCAGAGATGTCAGAATGAAAGAAAAAAGAACCAAAAGAGCCAAATAATGATGCTACATTTTAATTCCGTACATTAATAATGTTAATAAACATATTGGATTGCTAGAATTTTTATTAGTTTTATCTTGAAAATCTTCGTGCAATTTTAGACTCGAAAACCCTTGGGGTCCTTCACATCTGTAATAAACTTCACACAAGTATCCGTTCTAATTAAACGCCTTTAGTATTGTTATTTATCCTTCACATTCCGAGTGGGACACGTGACTTCAACAGTACATCTCCACTGTACTTTATTCTCTGCTGTTTTCTTTCACCTGATTCTATGATTATTCAAAAGCTTTATTTTCTCTTCACATGATCACTGTGTCGTTCTCAGACGCCAAACTCGTCGATTCTCATTCGAGGACCTAACGTGTGGTTTCCCTCCAAGGTTTCCTCAGCATATATCCGATCTATCTTCACTTGCTTTTACATATTTTACTGGCTATTTGGTTCTCTGCTGGTGTGATGCACTGACTTGTTGTTTATCCTTCCTTTTTGGCCATCTGATCTTCAGTAGCAATTGAAGGCAGCCGCTGATGAAAGTCTGTAACAGTCCACTGAAAATGCTGATGCTGACACAAGTATC
Source organism: Trichobilharzia szidati (assembly GCA_944472155.2). NCBI lineage: Eukaryota > Metazoa > Platyhelminthes > Trematoda > Strigeidida > Schistosomatidae > Trichobilharzia > Trichobilharzia szidati. The sequence goes on from OX235271.1 coordinate 134,689,746, forward strand.
AAGTGTTTGAAATACTAACTTCACACTGATGTTACAAATTCGGATCCTTGTCCTTGTGCTAAGTGCTGTAAATCTGCACACTGACTTCATACAAACGAATGACTGTCTTCCTTTCCTCATCCTCCGTGCTGCCCGAAAAGTAAAGATAATTTTTCAGCCAATTTCTCAATCACACTACACCAATATATTATATCCTATAAGAATTTCGGTAGTTAAACTTCTCATATCAGCGGAAGTTCCTTTCTGCTGCAAACTCAGGTCTTTCTTACGCATGCAATATAAAAAGTTGCTATCACATGAAGTTTAGAAGAATGGAATTAAATAACTTTTTCACCTTCTAATAATTCATTAAGAGGACAATAAAATTCATACATAGTTTGTTAACAAATCATTTAGCCTTTTTAAGTATAGTCAAGTTATGGCGGCTTGAGCATATACTTCAAATGATCCCGTCGAAACAAGAAATCAAAAATAATGTTATTTCCGAGGCTGACACTTTAAAAACTTTTCTTTTGATGTAGAACAAGTAGCATCCTTGAATCCACTGATTATCTTTCTGAAATGTCAGTTTCATACAGGCAGCTGTAAAATCAATTCTTCATACCTGAGACTATCTCCTTCGTGTTTCACCACTCTTCAAGCAATTGTTCTATTACAGTGCAAACGTTTTATCCAATATAAATTAGTAATATTACACTATTCAAGAATTAACAGTACATCTAGGTTATCCAAAGTCTATAATTGAGTTTATTTATACGTAACACTAGTCTATTTAAAAAGTAAAGAAATAGAGAAGTGCAAACAAAAATCGTCAAAGTTTATATCAATGTGATTATTTTTAATAATGGTGAACAGAGATGATCTATTTTTGAAATTTCATATTTTAATAGTGTTATGTAAACCTAATTTTGCCTAAAAGCTTAAGATGACCATTTTAAGGAGTTATCGCGCACTGGTGTGAGTCCTCTGTTTGGACTGCTGTATTCCTATTGGCTGTTAATACTTTCAGTGAATCACTGAATTACTGCATTTTCAGGGTCATTGTAACTGTATACAAATACAGAGTTTCTGTTTAGCATTTTGATTGTTATTTGAGATAGTAGAAGCTCTCTTATCAACGTCCAGTTTTTTCTTTTGTCTTTGCCTGCCGGAGGTGTTATTTTTGTTGTTGTTGTTGTCGTACGTTTAAGACAGACTAGCCGGCGCATTAAGTCAATATTCGATCATAGTCTACTAGGTCGTAGTTACGGTCATAACAATTGGCTCACCATGAGATGAAAACAGAATTTAATTTACGAAGCTTTCATTGTCTTCCACAAATACAGTAAACGGATAAATCTGCAATCAATATGTAGGTCAAATAGATTACCGAATAAAGGAAAGTTACATAGGTAAAAGACCAAACACAAAATGTCCAAAATGACTAAGTGAACATTGAGGTAAAAAAAACTCCACACAAAGGCAACCACATCCAAGGACACCATGAAGATGAACGTCCAGTGATGATAACAAAAACTTATAAACTTCATTTTGTAGTTGGCCCGGAATATGCTGTCTGAGAAAACAATAAAGGCTCATCCATTAGAGCATACAGCCCAGAAGACACAACAACATTCTTTATAATTACAGAAAATATATAAAACAGTGGAATTTTTAACAAGCAATAAGTTGGTCACCAAATTAGATTGTGCTCGGTGTTCATTAAAAGATCTGTAGATTAAGATAAAAATCACCTTATGCTCTTCGAGCCTTGAAATCTGAACGTTCACCTTTTCTTAGACATATTCGTATTAGCATTCAAACCTTTATAAATGCCAGTGAAGTTAAATTGTCAAAGCCAAAGCCATTGTCTTTCAAAATTTGACCTTCGAGAACCAATCAGATACAGGGAATGCAATGAACGGTCATTCCAAATAAAAAATCTTCCATGTCTTTCTAGATTCGGAGAAGGTAGATACAGTATTCAACTTATTCTCCAGGTACTTCCTCTGTAAATCTATACTGTTAGGTAGGGTTATGGCCTTTTAGATTAAGGTCTAGGGTTAAGGTTATAATTGGGGTTAGAGTTAGGATTAGGCCAAAGAACAGTGTCAGAAATATCAATAGATCTCAAAGTACCATTGTGGTGACGGCTAGCTGCAAGCCAAAAACTGTAGACATCACTTAACGTCAATGTTACGTCCCGAATCGGGGTCATGAGAAAAAACAATAACAAAGCTTAACTTTGAGGAGCTCACCAACCAATCACGGCAGACTTAACGTGTGAAAATATGATTCGCAGGGATATGGCTTAACTTTCTGAGAAACGGTCACAATGAGTACAGAATAACTCAGAAAGGAAACAACCAATCAGAAGACGTTGCTTCTCCACTGGCAATAATGTACATAAAAATTTATAAATATCTGTTGGTTTTCTCAATAAATGATCTGTTGACTGGTCCTTGTCTTCTGTCGTTACACCAAGACCTACAGTAGTCTGGATGAATGCATCTATCGCGCATTGTATGATTTCTCTACATATCATCTGCGTAGTGACCGGGAGAAATTCTTACAACACATAAGCGACATCTATGTAGTATAATATCATGTTTGCGATGCTTTTTAGGTGCATTTTTCAACGATTATGCGACTTTTTCGCATCTGAATTCCGATTGGTCGTTCAAGGTCACCGCAGTTTTGGCTATTATGGTTTAACTTTGTCCAAATGCCTTTTAACTCCACTCACTTTGTTTATTCCACTTTAATTATTTATTTTATTTTGATCAATATCATTCTGCAAAATAATCTTTTCTCTTCTAGGCTGAGCAAAATATTGAATTATTACTAAATCCTCCAGTTCAAGAAACTGTCGTTCAAGCTGTTGAATCCTCTGAAGGTGATTCACAAGATAATCCTGATTATATGTATGAACAACAAGATGAGACAACGACAAGAAATGTTGTGGAGCAAGCACCAATTGGACCATCTTTTGAAGAATTAACACGTGAACTATTGAAATATCATCGTTTAGTTAAGAAAATACAATATGAGTCTAGACGTACAATTCGTTTAGGATTGTTTGAAATCCACTGTGATGAATTAATTCATTCTCTAGCTAAACGAGCTGAAAATATTGCAGATCGTGTTTTAGACAGAATTCTAGAAGATCATAGAATTGTCAACAGAAAGTAAATATTTATTTCATTATAGAATAATCAATTTATATCGTTCATTTGCAAACACGAGAGAACTCATACTTTATGTTCCCAATTTACAGCGTCAGAAATATTGACTCCTCAGATAGGCAGTGTAATTATTGAACTACGGTGCACCGTATTTTGATGCTAAATGTGTGAAATGGTGAATTCACCTCCTTTTTGTACTATCTGGTACACAAGTTCCCTCTTGATTCATTTAACCGCCATATGAACAGATTGTATGGCAATAAAAATCAGTATTTGAACTATATGGGTTACTGAATATCACTCACAAATCTAACAAGAGATCTTTTCACTAAACTTGCAGTGTTAAACAGCTTTTGAAGAAGACAACATTAGGAATCATTAAGATATCCAAAATAGTTGTGAAAAGACACCTTTTCAACTGATCAAGAACAAGCTTATTTATAGTATTCAAAGAAATTTTAACAATAGTGTTAGATAATAAAAAGGAAGTACACTTTGTTACCTAGGTGATCGAAAATATTCGAATTACTTGTATTTTAACCTAGGGAAAATAAAGTAAAAGCGGCTGGGCTTAAGGTACCAGACATGTCGCTCAACAATTAGAATGCATAAAATAACAATTGAACTAGGATTAGGGTATTTACAAGTCTTTAGTTCAATTTTAGATTTTCCCATCTATTGACTAGACTGAAGTGCTCAAGGAGTCGACATGTCAACCTGAGACCAAGCACTTCGGTCCAGTCAATCGACGGGAAAATCTAAAATTGAATTAATAAGATACGTTAAACAAGAGGTGGCTCTCGTGGCCCAAGTGGTCTAGTGGATAACGCTTTGGTGTTTGGAACTATGAGCACTGGGTTAGAGACTCTTTGGGAACATCATCACTCACTGGGGAATGCGCGTACATCCAATGATGAGTCTCGAATAGGACGAAATGCGCATTATCCTGGATTCCACTGCTAGTCACCATTCACCAACTGACTTCAAGTATTTAGTGAAGTCCTGAACACCTTCGATTCATGAATCTGAATGACTTTGAAATATACGTAATTGTTGCTTATTTCAGGTGAAACCGTAATGTACATCGTCACCAGGTTATGGATTACGTCAAGGTGAAATTTATTACAAACCAACATTAGCCACAGAGTTGAATAAAAACTGAACTGAACTGTATTGTTACATCACATTAATTTACCATTCATCATCGGATGTAGGATGATAATAACTTAAACATCCCAAAGCTAATCAACGCATCATTAAATCTGATGAATCAAAAGTGTTTTTACGAGTTGATCACGGATTGATATCAGTTAGAGAACCATTGAAAACCAGTATGGAGTACTGGACAGCTGCTGTTTCATCCTTGTTTGGGAATCATTGGCAGTACCAATCATACGAGCTTACCTTGTAACGGAAGGTCCTGGGTTCGAACCCCAGTGGGTGCTTACTGCTTATGATTCCCAAACTGGGATGAAACAGCTGTCTATTACTCCCCGGTTTTCAATGGTTCTCTAATTGATATCAATCCGTTATCAACTCGTAAAAACAAATCTGATCCGTACACACCAATCATAGAATAAATAGTGACCTACTGAAAATTGATAAATTTAATAACTATGAAATCATTGCAAGTGTGTTGAGTGCATTCCATCTATTATTGCTTTTTAATAAAATAAAAACAACAGACTAGTAGTTGCTTCCTTTAATTTCAATTACTTGAGTAAAAGAAATATGACTTGAGCAGCTAGCTCTATATGCAGGCAGTTAGATTAACAAACAGTTGACTAATCCATTATAAAATAAAAGTATCAAACCAATAACACGTAAGAGGGGATACTGCACAAATTTTACTAGGATACATACCAATTTAGCAGATCTAGATTAGTCCTTGTAAGAAAGATATAACTTGGTGCTGCCACTGAAGACATTTAAACTCTTAGCTGCTTTCATAAGAGAATGCTCTTCTAAAAATAGTAAACCAAAAATTGAACTTGTATTCAGAAATTTAATTGTACATAAAAATAGGGTGAATGGAATCTGTAAATTTATATAAGAAGTAGTTTGTAGCATTTCAAATAAGATCAAACATTTGATTAATTGCTAAACTGTTTTCTCTATTGTTAGTTCCAGACTAATATTCACTAGGAAAAGATAAAGAAAGGTGTAAATTGCTTCAGCTGAAATCTTACATATGTAAAGAATCAATGGCTAAAGACTCTTCACGACAGCTTAAAATTATTCAGAATACTTCAGAGGCGTATTGACTGTACACGGCTTTTAGAATTTCTGAAAAGTCCACTAGTCTGTATTCACTTCCTTATCTCAACCTTATCCATTTTAGCATTATATCTTTCTTTCCAGGTGCTCCTCTAAAGTGTATCAACTTCAATTGGTGCCTCTGGACTGGAAAAAGTTTAATGCCCGATCTGTGTATCAGTTCACAGACCCCCTATTTAATATTTCTTTGTAGACATCTCCATAAGGAGAAAGAAAGGCTAACGTTTAGGTGTCATTCTATTTCCTAAATTCAGTTTAAACTTTTGCTACTACTTATTTCTGAGAATAAGCAAGTCATAAACTTTGGTTTTTTCAAATAGAAGAGATAATAATGATAATAACAACGGTTGAAACTGTGCAAGATACTTTCAGATTTTTCAGCTGTGTTTCCATCAGTCTACTACAGTTTGAAAAATTTCTAGTACATTTATAACAAATAGTTTGCACCATACTTAAAATAGTGATGAGAAATCACTCAATTAGAAAGAGGTATAATGTAGCAAATAGATAGATGTATTGCTGACACAAGAAAGGTGAATACCTTAAAACTCTTTGTGGGAATCAACGAGCATAGTAATCGAAGTTTTCTTAATTTTGTTGAAGCTAGGAATATCATCAAACAGATTAGATCAGATTTGTGTCCGAATAGAAGCAAATCGCCAGTCTTTCTTTTTTCTGCTAACTCAATTTCTTATCTATCCATTCTGTTTGATTATATAATTTTCGAATTAAGCTTCATTCCGATATATATATATATATAATTTCTAGTTTTTCCTTCACTTGATTTGAATGCATTAAATTACCATACATTTAGTCTTTTAATTATCATACACTTATTGGTCAGCTAATCTTTCTCTAAACATTTTGAATGTCACAAACATAAATCTCCTCAAAGACTTTTGTTCTAAAGAGCACATTTAAAATTAACTTCTAATCACTCCTTGATCAATATTTTTGAATACTTTTAGGAAATTCGGTTGGCAGAGAACGTGAAGACTATTTAACTGCTTCTGTCTGATCTTAAATTTAATCTGTCTGATGTCTCTAGTTCGAACAAACTTCAGAAAACTTGCATTATTATTGATCACCACGAGAGATTTTACAGTGTCTACTTTCTTGTATCCATTAAACTAGTGAATTTATCTACTACATTGCGCCTTTTCCTACCAAGGGGCCTCAAGACATTGCTTTAAGTATGCTAAAAAGTTCTTGTTATTGAATCTTCTTCTTCAAAGTCTAAAAATGCATGAAGCCCTCTCTATATTCCACTGGGAACTCAAAAGGAATGAAACAAAAATTGTTTAGAAACCAAGAGGTTAATCAAATCTCCTTTCTATCCAGGTGATGAGTCCCTAATGGGACGAAATGCGCATCCTGGATTCCAATGCTAGTCACCATCCACCAATTGATTATACTTTGGTAGTTTTATGTGATTAAATAGCAACCAATTAAATAAAATAAAAATTATATTTGTTAAATCTCAGAGGAATTAAAATAATTAATTCCAACGTTGCATTTGGCGAAATCGGTCAGAACTTCATCAGGTGAACTAATCGAAATTAAAATATTAAATGCATACACATATAAAAGGACAAATCTTGTCTTCAGAATCCTTCCCCAATCATTTGAGTCATGAATAGACATCAAAACAAAATGAGTAAAATTGTAAAAACTGTGATCAAAAAATTATTGTTAGTCTATTTTGTTATACACTGTAAATATACATACATATATATATATATATATATATATATATGAATGAGACATTTAGAGGACAAATTTCGCGAGATGATATCATTTCGTAGTTTCTTTACAACCGCTTTACAGCTAACATGATTAATATTACTAAAATAAAGATCATGACAATTACTCAGCTATATAAAACAAAGGTACATACTAATGACCAATCATATTTAGATAGGTCATGTAGTCCAGGATAGGAGATGATTGAAGTCTATTGATTTTTGTACACACAGTTTAGGCTGTATGTGATTAATCCAAAGTGCTTCCATCACCTTCAATAACCTTGAATTACAATTATGTGAAATAATTGTGAAACAGTCATTAATATTTATTTTGTGACCTGACATTAATAAGTGTTTTGCAATGGATGATGCTGGATTTCTATTCAGATTAATCGCATTGTGACTTTCTATATGATTTAGTAGCCATTTTGGAACATGTTCTTTTCGACGACATTGGAACATTCTGTTGGTTCTACCTATATAGGTGTCACCGCAGCTGCAAGTGAAGTTGTAGATACAGTTTGAAGTAGAGTTAACAGAATTTCATCCTTTAATCGTAGGTACAGGGATCGAAAATGTTCGGCAAATGAGAAAAAGAGATACGGCGTAGAATGTGCGTTTGATGGCTGACCTAAGTCTTTGAGCTGTCAACTGCATAATCTGGTCACCCTTGAATGGTAGGTTAATAAAGATAGCTTTCATATGAACTGTAATCAAGATTTGACCGGATAGTTGCAAAATAATTGAGCGCTAAGATTTTACAAATATAATTTTATAAAAGATAGCTTTCTTTACTACAGAAGTTGTCTTTTCGAGATATGGTGGTCTTTCTTTACTGTGACAAGTGATAAAGTTTTCCGGATAACCATTAGCTAATAAAACTGAATGTGTATGTCTAAGCTCATCCATCAATGTGTCACTCGTGCATATTTTTCGGGCCCTTGAGAGCAAACATTTCGCTAGGAAACGTTTATACTGGATAGGAACAAAACTAGTGAAATGAAGATATTGTCCACTACATGTCTGTTTACGAAAAATAGATAGTTGAATCGTTCCATCATCTCTCCTGGTCATAGTAATATCCAGGAAACCCAGTTTGTTATTCGATTCGAGTTTGGAAGCCACTCGGATATTTGGATGAATATGATTAAATAGGGTAATAAAGTTTTCAATTGATTTACTATTATTACCAATAATGAGAGTATCATCTACCTAACGTTTATATAGCATAAATTCTCCAAGCATACCTTGCATTTGTTTTTCCAATTTCGACATGAATATATCTGCTAACAGGGGCCCAAGAGGGCTCCCCATCGCAACATCATCTATTTGTTTATATACCTTTTCTTGGAAGGTGAATCTAATATTTTCTGTACACACTAAGATGATGTCTCTGATGTAAGTGATAGGAATAGGTAAGTTTATCCCAGTGCTTGTGATGTAATCGCAAATGAAATCAACAGTTTCATTAAGGGGAACATTGGTGAATAAAGATTCTATGTCAATTGAACACATAACCTTTTCCTCAATGTTCAAGGTGTCTAGCATATCTTTATTCCCGAACTTATATCCCAAGCACTATAAACGTTTTTATCAAGGCAATGAAAATGCTAGTTATGAAACATAAATGTCTTTCATAGCGTTTACAATGAGAAGTTGTTCTTCAGCTGTGTTATTTCAACCGTGTAGACAATCTCTGAGAGTGAAGACACCAAATACACAAGTGAAGTTTGACGAGATATTTCTATTTCCTAAATGACTATCTAAACATTGTAGAATAACCATGGTGCATCGCTATGTACACACACACACACATAGTCTTGGATTCGACTCCCCGGTCAACACACTCCTAATTAGCTCTGACGCAGTAGTAAGTCTGGAGACGAGGGAAAGTTGAGCATGACACCAGCTGTTTAACCCCGTAAAAATAACATAAGAGCTACTAAAACTTCAATACTTAAAAAAAACCTGAAGCCCTCCCTATGTTCCACTTGGAACTCAAAAGGAACGTTAGGAAGAGGCTAATCAAATCTCTTTTGATAACAAATGATAGCATAATGTACAAACTATTACTGTTTGTTATATGGTCACTAAAGTATTGGAAACCAGATACGCTAAACTATATTGAACGCTTCTAATAATCTGTTATTATTATTATTATTGTTCTCTTGGGTTCCCAGTGGAACATAAGGCTTCAACTACACGTCTCCATTTACTTCTGTCTTCTGCTGTACTTTTCACCTGCATCCATGTTAGTCCATACTGTTTCAACTCTTCTTCACACGATCTCCTCCAAGTCACCCTTGGACGTCACACTCGTCGCTTCCCCTTCGAGGTCCACTCGAGCAATGGCCTGACACGCGATGTCACCCAGCAGCCTCCTCAGCGAGTGTCCAATCCATCTCCACTTTCTCCTGCATATTTGTTGAGCGATTGGTTCTTGTTTTGTTTGTTCCCATAGTTTCTTGTTGGTGATTCTTTCCGGCCATCTGATCTTGAGTATAGAGCGAAGACAGTTGTTGATAAAGGTCTGCAACAGGCTGTTGGAAATATTCTTTGTGACCCGCCAAGTTTCTGATCCGTATAGCAAAACTGACTTGACGTTTGTATTGAAAATCCGAATTTTGTTGTTGATGTTGAGTGACGAATATGTCCAGATTGGTTTCAGGTTGATGAATATGTTTCTCGCCTTCCCGATTCTCGATTTGACATCCTCGTCCGTTCCTCCTGTGTTTGAGACAATGCTCCCTAGATAAGTGAATGAAGTAACCTCTTTCAAATCCCTCCCGTTGATGTTGATTGGCTTTGGATGTTGCTGTGGTTGTTGTTGGTTGGTTGGTTATTTTCATAACCTCCGTCTTGTCTATGTTCATCTAATGATCTAATGATCTGTAAAGGTAAAAAAATAGTAAAACAATTTTCCTGTTTGTTTTTCTTTTCATTTTTTCTCTTTATTAGTTTAATTAAAGAATATGAATTTATTAGTGCTAAAGCATTAACAGTTCCATCCGATATTGCACATATGATGCATATTACTGATTTTGTCAATCAAACCGAAAAAGTTACTATGCATGATTTAGAACGTCAATTGGATCGTTCTAAGGATCGTTTAATATTTCTTATGGATCATGCTCAATTGAATCCATCTGATATGCGTATTAATAGTCAAGTATTTGAATGGCATACACGTATGACAGATGTATTTGAGGAAAGTCGACGTATAGCAAAAATGAAACGTGAAGAATTTGAAATTAGTTTAAAATATAAACGTGAACGATTTATTGAAGAATTAGAATCATACAGAAAACAAGTTGATGAATTTCAAGGTTTCGGTGATATGAATGAAATACACCGGTATTTAAAGAAAGCTCAAGTATTAAATTCAAAATTAGACACTGCATTAACTAAAATAGATGGCTTTAATGCAGATGAAGAAGCATTACAATGGGATACAACTTCTTATCCCCTACGTAATGAAATACAAAATCTATTGAGACCATTTTTAAGCTTATATGAAATTGCAGTGGAATTTACTACTAAATTTAATGAATGGATGGAAGGTCCAATGGATAAAGTTGACCCAGAACAAGTGGAACTGGAAGTAGGCAATCATTATCGTAATTTGTTTAAACTAGAGAAAACATTTGATACACTTCCTGCACCAAGAAAAATTGCTACAAAAGTACGTGGAAAAATTGAAGAATTTAAAGAATACCTACCACTTATTCGTACCCTATTCAATCCTGGTTTACGTGAAAGACATTGGGTACAAATTTCAGAAATAGTTGGTTATACACTGAGAAATGAAGAAGGAATGTGTTTAGCAAAGTTGATTGATATGAATCTTGAACCACATATTCCCAAATTCGATGCTATCTCTGAAGCTGCTACTAAAGAAAACAGTCTTGAGAAGATATTGGATAAAATGCGTAAAGAATGGGCACCAGTAAGTATTTTTGGTCGGGATTATAATTTGCACTTAATTCTTGTAAACCCCTGTAGTAGATGGGACCACCTTTTTATGCCATCAAACCAGAAATATAATTTACTGACAAATATACAAGTACAACTAATTTCCACAGAAAATACGCTAACATAGACAACAGATGCATCTACACAAATTCAAACTCACTCGTATGCGTCGGTGGCACAGTGGTTGGGACACTCGCCGACCATGCACATAGTCCGAGGTTCGATCCCCTGCCGACGCACACCCGATATCTATGGTTGGCCTGCAAAATTTGGGCTACCGATATCACATGCTGAAAATTCCATACTTGTACCAAAAATACTGTGTGGTTTCAAGCTATAACCAAATTATAAAAAATTATAAAATTATAAATTATTTAAGTTACCTCGTGATTCAAGGGTACGAACAGAAAAGAGAGTAAAGGACCGAAAGTAGATGAATATGTAATAGGCTCAGTTGCATTAAACTTAATTTTAATGTAATTTTTATCAAATATTAAGTTGAAATAGAAAATGTATGAAGAAGAGTTAATGTTAGGCAAGACATCTTTCAGTTACTGGGTAGACATTGGACGGTCACTGAAAGATAGGAACAGATGTGCAGAGTAAAAATTCTTCTTTATCACCCTGGTTAAATGTTGCGATAGAATCTCCGCAGGAGTATCTCCCGTGAATTGTAGACATGAAAATAAAGGCGTTTTCTCCACCTTTGCCAGTCACTTAGCTGTTGCGATAAGATCGACTAAACCGAAACTTTGTATCCAAAATGAACACGTTCAGACGCTGTTCCTATCGTGGCTAAACTTGGATGTAAGTTTCTTCTTCTCACCAAGAGTGCCTCTTCTCCTTATCTCCCTTGGCTTTGTTTTTCTTTTTTCTCTTGCTTTGCTTATCATTATATTTATTATTATTACTACTCGTTATAATTTATGCCTTTCATTCAAACATTCTCTCAATATTATCGAATTTTACATTTATACTATTCGGACTTATTAATGGTGATATTGTGGTGGTGTGATACAGACAATAAATTGCAACGGAATATTATTCTTACATATTCCCACAGTTCACTACTGCGTTATCAACAGACTACGATGTATTTGGAAATTCTATTTCACGTCGTTTAATGTAAACCAAAATCACACGCTCGGTAATTGGTTAGAGAATACAAAACTGTATATTTGCAAATAGTGGTTTGATCACTTGAAAATATACCTTGACTTCCTTGTCTTGCCTTCTGCTGTTACAGTATTATCTCTTTCTTCAATATATACCTCCACCTGTTTCATTTCATATGTTAGCTATTTCATGATGGACTTTTCATTGCAGTCTTACTGTCTCCTCTTTAATATACACTACTTTGTTTCAGGTTAGACAACTGATTGACATCAGTTAGAGAACCCCCTGAAAACCTGGGAGTACTGAACAGCTGTTTCGTACTAGTTTGGAACTCATCGTCAGTACTCACCAGCTGGGTGTGGAACCCGGAACCTTCCGGTTACAAGGCAAGCTGGTATATCATTCAGCCATTGGGACACGATTCAGTGGCCAGTCCATGAATTCTAAATTCTACCACTCCGTGATTTTAGCGCCAGTGACTAGCCACAGGACGAAGTTGCGTAGAAGTCGTGACCAGTGGGGTCCATACAGTCAGGAACGAGGATAATGTCCAGCCGATGACACTGATTGGTGGTTGCGCAAAATTTTCAAAGTTTTACTAGCGCTTAATAAAATCACTGATTAGACAGTGTTGAGGTTAAATCCATAGTTATTGAAAAGAGAAGGAAAGTCTGTCGATGGAATTGAATCGGATGATTTGAGATAGCTATGAAGTGTATTGTGTATACACTAAGACATTAAATATATCGAATGCGTGGTGATATTCAAAATAAGGTTAATTTAGGAAAACATACCAAAGTAAAAGTATTATGTCGACGCACGAATTACCTGGCTACTTATTTCAGTTGTTTAAGAAATTGTAACCTGGTGAAACTAACAAATCAGTGAACTTCCCGCCACCAAAGTAACTGTTTAATTTAAATTTTATTCGTACAACTGAATCTACCAGAACTATCTTCTGAATATACTTGAGGATTATTAATAGACTAACTAGAAATCAGTTATAACTCGCCATCTTGATATCTACTTATAGTTTTCAATAGCTCAAGAAATACTCATTTTTAACTGCAGTACTAATAACTATCAAATATTACTGTTATATAGTAAACAGAATTATTCAGATAATTGAACATTTATGTAATTAAAAGTGATCAATAAGATGAACTTAACTAGATTTCACCATTTCCCTTTTGCCTAGATTGAATTCAATTTAATACCATATCGTGACAGTGGTACGATGATTCTTTCTTCAGTGGATGATATACAACTAATGTTGGATGATCATATTGTTAAAACGCAAACAATGCGTGGATCTCCATATATTAAACCGTTTGAAACTGAAATCAAGTAAGCAGCATTTTTCTTAATATTCACTGAATTGAAGGAAAGGAGCATTCACAATTTTCTTCTTGATAAGTTATATTCACACCTCAGTAAATCTGGTCACGATTGTAATTCTTGTTCCCTTGGGTTCCAATCGGCACATAGGGCTTCAGCAACACATCTCCACTTTCTTCTATTTTCTCTCATCCTTATCATCTGGGTGCACGATCGCCCACAATCTCTAATCTCCTCCTCCCCAACACGATCTCCTCCACATCACCCTCGCAGCGACGACCCACTCGTCACTTCCCATTCGGATTCCACTGCAGCGATGGCCTGGCCTATGATTTCATTCGACGGTTTCCCCAACGTATACCCAATCCAGCTCCACTCTCTCCTACATATTTGTTGAGCGATCAGCTGTTGGTTGATTTGTTGCCAATTCTTTCTGCCCAGCCATGTGATATTCAATATGGAACCAGCGGAGACAGCTATTAATAAAAGTCTGTAACTTGTTGGAAATCTTTTCCATAACGTGCAGTGGAAGTTTCTAACCCGTATAGAAGGACCGACTGACCTAACATTGGTGTTAAAAATCTTGGTCTTGTTCTTTATGCTGGTTGGGAGCAGATTTCCAAACTGGTTTCAGGTTGATAAAGGTGTATCTCGCCTTTCTGATTCTGGCTGGCTTCGATATCTTCATCCGTGCTCTCCGCCAGTAGTTAAAACGATGCTTCCTAGATTATTAAATGAGGTAACCTCTATTAAATCTCTTCCTTTGGAGGTGACTGTTGCTGGCTGCTGTTACTGTTCGTTAGTTATCTTCATCACCTCGGTCTTCTCTATGTTCACTTGAAGTCCCGTCTTCTCTGTTTCTTCAGCCAGTTTGTTGCTTTTCGCCTGTAAGTCTTCGAGTTTGTGTGATATTAGACATAAATCATTTGCGAAATCCAGATCTTCAAGAGTCTTCTTATCGGTTTAATGTATTCCTGTCTTCTCACTCCCAACGCACAGTCTGATGCATAGTCCAGTCCACCACAATTAAAAATATCATCGTTGGTGATAATAGGCAGCCAGCCAACCAGCCTTGTCTTACTTCTGTATTCGCTTCGAACGCCTCGCTGAGTTTTCCATTGTGGATCACCTGACATGTGGCATTGTCTAATAACCAGCTGTTGAATGAGGTTGATAAAGTATTGGACACTGCACGCAATAGTGCTGAATTAGTTTCTAAATTACTTCTCGATCAACGCTGTCTGTCGAAGGCGTTTCCGAAGTCGATGAAATTGAGGTAGAGGTTTGACTGCCATTCTATACTTTGTTCGATGACGATGCGCTAGAAAAATATTCGAAATCTAGTCACCATTATTCATCTTTGTTTCATGTATATTGTTTCGAGTGTGTCAACTGTTCATGGGAAAGAAGTATTTACTTTATGTATCAGGTATTTCTAAGTATGCTTCATTCAGTTTTAAGGTGTCATTTGAATCAGCTGGTCGAAAGGTATTCTGGCAATGACCGGCTGGGAAAGAAGAGTCGAAAATATTTTACGCTAGTCAAAATATTTTACTCAGTCTCCTGAAGTTATGTAACAGCTTTTAGACAGAATTCATTTGTAATTTGGTCTACCGGTTGTGTTTACCAACGGTATTCAATTTCACCGTTTTTATTTCATAAAAATAGCAAACATTGTGGGACGAGATGGGTTCATTTCGTTTCCTGTGCTCTAAATCGTTTACAAATTTCAAAGTTTGTGTATAATCTGTTTATTTAAGGTGTTATTATCAAACTCAGTTAATAGTTCACTGTTGTAGTTTAGTAGTTAGTCAGTTTGCCTACCTTGAAACTTCTCTTGAATGAGATAAGGTTCAAACTAATTTGACCTATCAAACTCTTTGTAGTTAGATTGGTTGGAGGATTTCGTCATGAGTTGATATCACTTAGAGAACCATTGGAAAACAAACTGGGAGTACTAGACAGCTGTTTCCTCAGCCTAGTGCTGGACTCTTCATCAGTACGCAATTACCACCACAGTTCGAACCCAGGACCTTCTGGTTACAAGGCCGGTGAGCTCTTAGACCATTGAGCCACTGGTACCCGGTCCAGTGGCCTGTCCATGAATTCTGACTTCTGCCGATTCACGACATAGCGCAACCACTTCTCAATGTCTTCTTCGATGAGTTACTGCGTCATCTTCAACCTGCTGTACCCTACTGGTCACGGCTTCCCACTAGAACCCCAGATAACTACCTACCTGAATGGGGCCAGTTGCTAGTGAACATCAGATTAATTTTCAAGCATTGGTTTTGTAGGGAGTTTTGTTTGATTGGTTGGAGGATTTCATTTTTATTTTTACTTTATCATGCATCCTCATTTTCGAGTTATTCTGTCTGTCTGTCTGTCTATTTTCGATATACAGCTTTGCACCGATGTGCAGCAGTTTATGTTGCCACACTCCATGTAGCACACAAAGCAAGAGAAGAAAGTATGAGAAATGCATAATAGAGACAGTAAACAGAGGTATGACACAAAGGAATAGTAATAACGAAGAACAATATAGTTTCATTGGAAAATATAAGTCACAAGGCGTGGATGCATTTGCGTTGGCCACTGAGAACGATATTTAGCCATATCACTGATTTTTTCCAGCCACTGGTGCTTACCGTCCCGAGGACCCCAACCAGCAAGTCTACACCTTCTTACGTGGCTGACTTCAACTAACTGTTGTAGATTTCATTGGCTGGTGCCATGTTTTCGTTTGACCACCGTTAGCTCTTTTCCAGCCTAACCTCATGTCAGCTAACATTGCCCGTCGAGGAAGGCGATGGCTAGGCATACGTAACACATGTCCTACCCATCTCAGTAGATGTAGCTTCATAGCCTTGTCGATTGATTTCCCCTCGTCACCTAGCACTCGACGCGTAACCTCACTATTCCTCACCCTATTATATATGTGTGCGTCGGTGGCACAGTGGTTAGGACTCTCGCCGACCATGCACATGGTCCGGGGTTCGATCCCCTGCCGGCGCACACCCGATATCTATGGTCGGCCTGAATTTGGGCTACCGATATCCATGCTGAAAATTCCACACTTGTACTAAAAATACGGTGTGGAATCAAGCTGTAAATCAAAATAAAAAAAAATAAAAAATATACCATTCAACATGGGAGACGAAACGCAGGCACCTATGATCAAAGGAAGCTAGTCTTTTCATGTCTTCCACTCTCAATGGCCAGGTCTCACAGCCATAAAGGAGGACGGAGCGGACTGCTGAGCAGTACACACGTCCTTCAGTCGACAGCCAGCCGGACATCACGTCTACGCCAGAGACGGCGTAAACTGGCATATGCGAAACTAGCCTTCTGTATCCGTGCTGAGAATTTCGTCAACGATCAACCCGTTGGCGTTGGCTGATGCAACTTCCCAAATAAGTGAAGTGGTCAACACGCTCTACCACTTCATTCCCTATTTCTAAACTAGGAGTCAGTGTAGTCCAGTCCAGTGACATCATCCTACATTTGGCGGGAGGAAATAGTATGCCAAACGTTCGTAGATTGCAGCTCAAGGTGTTCAGAAGACTCTGCTGTATTTTGTCAGCGTCTTCACCTAGAAAGACTATATCATCTACATATTTAAAGTCAACGAGATTATTCCCTGGTAACATGTCAATCCCTGAGTCTCTGAATTGGGTTAGGGTTAAATCCATTAGTATATATGATATGATTGAATAGAAATGGAGATAAAGGGGATCCCTGACGGACTGTCGTCCTAAGTAAACCATTTCTCACCTTAGAATTTACCTTAATGATTATGAAGGTATAAATGAAATCGTTCATGGCATTGACAACAAATAATGAAGTTTATCTTGCATTTTTTTACAACTCAACAATAATCAACAATATAACCTAACAGATGTGATGAATTGAAGCGCTCATCAAAAAGGCTACAGGCTAAAAGGTAATGGAGTATAAAGGCCTTACGTGTCAAATTACAAGCCAAATGCGCTTTACTACTACAGTGTCCATAAACTTGAGCCACTACTGCCTCTTTAGAAGATCTATGGTGATCTATCTTCGAGTCTTTCTATCTTCCCTTGTGCATATCTATCTCTCTTTTGGTTGTATTTTATCATTTCTAATTATCAATATGTGTGTTATCTTTGTTTAATTTTAATCTTAATTTCAGAGATTGGGAACAAAAATTAATTTTAACTCAAGATTTACTTGATGAATGGATGAAAGTACAAGCCACTTGGTTATACTTGGAACCAATATTTAGTTCACCTGATATTATGGCACAAATGCCAGATGAAAGTAGAAAATTTACAACAGTTGATAAAACATGGAAAGAATTAATGAAAAATGCTAATGCTGATCGACATGTATTAGTTGTTATTACAATTGATAAAATGTTAGATAAATTTCGTAAATCAAATGATCTACTTGAAGTTATTTTAAAAGGATTAAATGCCTATTTAGAAAAGAAACGTTTATACTTTCCAAGATTTTTCTTTTTATCTAATGATGAATTATTAGAAATTTTATCTGAAACTAAAGATCCAACAAGAGTACAACCACATTTAAAGAAATGCTTTGAAGGCATAGCTTCACTGACATTTACAAAAACATTAGATATAACACATATGAAAAGTAGTGAAAATGAAATTGTTGAACTACGTGATGTCATATCAACATCAAAAGCACGTGGAGCTGTTGAAAAATGGTTATTAGAATTAGAAGATGATATGGTGAATTCAGTTCATTTAAATATTAAAAATGCATTTGATGATTATATGAAAACACCACGTAAAGATTGGGTGAAAGCATGGTGTGGTCAAGCTGTATTAGCTGGTTCAATGTATTATTGGACATTGAATGTTGAAGCAGCTTTACAAAGTGGTTTAAATGCTATGACAGATTATCTTAAAGTAGGTATATTGTACAGTATTTTGTCTGATTATTGCATTGTTTAAATTAATTTACACTCTTTTGTTATTATCATTATATCACATAAACCAAGACTAAATACTTCACTGAACTCCTGACTTAAATGCAGTTCAATGAAATTTTAGCGCTATTTAAGCGCTATTCAAGTACCGTAATAAATCACTTCAGTTGCACCAAATATGAGTCCGTTTCGGAAACAAATAAAGAGTCATCCTTATTTCTTTATTCTGTTCTCAGGACAATAACATTTTCGATGTTATTACATTGACTTTAGGGTAGATTTCGCCACTAACTGATATCAATTAAAGAAAAATTAAAAATCAGTGAATACTGAACAACTCTACTGTCCTAGTTCTGAGTTCTTCAGCAGTGCTCACCTGCATGGAATCTGCCTTGAAATCAATAAGATTCTTATAGGCAGGGAGATGAAAAATAGTTCAATGCTTATCATTGTCTAACTAGACAATAAACTTTAACCAGAAGTTTTTGGATCTGTGGGGTCAACCATGTCGGCTTAGTAGACAGACACTGGCCTATGGTATTGGATATCAGTGGTACAATGTGGTGAAATGATAAAAACTTAGAGCTCACATGTCATGGAATCTTGATCAGGTAGATGAATGGTCAGAAGACTCGTTCCTTAGCCCGACGGTCCTGAGTTCAAGCCTTGGGGGAATCGGAAGTGCACATTACCGATGAGTCTTCAACTGGAATGAAGCAGCTGTCCAGTGTTGCCTCATTTTCAATGGTTCTTCAGCTGTTCTGAGATCATGAGGAAATTTACTGTGAAGTCAACTGAAAGTTGCAATAATTACGGTGGATTCTTTTTATGATGAAGAAGACTCATCTACTAATCATGAATATGCATGGCTGATTACTTTGTCCTAAAAAACTAATTAACAATTTAATTATTCAATAGTATATTCATAAGTGGATGTTTGGCATCCGATTCACTTCTGTCAAAAGTAAGACTATGCTTCAGGACTGGACTGCACAGACTCCTACTCTAGAGATAGGGATTGAAGTTACGAAGAGCGCTGACCACGTCACTTATTTGGTTGGGTAGCATCAGCCCCAATGGTCTGATTGCAGGCGAAATCTCAACATGGATACAAAAGTTAGGTGTGGCGTTTACGGACTTACGTTATCTCTGGCGTAGACATGATATCTAGCTTTAAATCAAACGAATTGTGTACTGCTCAACAATTTTCTCCGTCCTCCTTCGTGGCTGTAAGACATGGCCATTGAAAGGGAAAAATATGAGAAGGTTAGTTATCTACGACCACAGATGTTTACGTTCTATCTCACATATTAAGTAAGTGGTATAATATCGTGAGTAAGGATGAGGTTAGGCTTAGAGCGTTAGGTAAGGAGGTCAAGTAAATCGATGAGGTTGTGAAGCTACATTGATTGATATAGCTAGGACACTTGTTGTGTATGCCGATGGGCAATGTTAGTCGACATGTGATTAGTTTGGAAAAGAGTCAGGAGTGGTCAGACCAAAACCTAGGATCAGTCAATGAAGTCTTCGACGGTTAATTTGAGCCATGTACGGAGGTGTAGGTTGCCTTGTTATGGTCCTCGGGATGCTAAGTGCCAATGGCTAGAGACTATTGGTGATATAGCTCAAAACCATTCTCAATGTCATCCACTGTTTGTGTTATTCCATACCAATTAAGTTGTCATGTTTTCCCATGCTACTATTCTTTCTTCCCTACATCGCTGAAACTCCTTTCTCCCCTCTTTTGTTCACGTTTATGTTCTACCTGGAGTGTGCCAAGTTGAACTCTTGCGCTTGTGTGCCATGTTCTATGTTGAAATTCGGACATTTACTCAGAATGCAGCCATATTTAAAAACACGAAAATTGCATAATTATGATTAATTTATGAACTGCTTTTAACCTCAGATAACAGAAGAGTTCAAGTACTCTTAGATGATTGCTAATATCGAATTAGAAATTTAGCTTTTACCAGTATTGTATGACATGAACTCATTATATTCCCAAGACTAGAAATGATGGAGAGACATTGAGAATGATCTCTGTATTATTCCAATATCGCATTGTATTCCTCTGTCATAGAAGTCAAGACACTGTTATGTTGAGTCATTTAGTGTATTAGAAAATATTATTAAATAATGTCTGTTTAGTAAGTAATCATATTTTCTTTTGTAATGCATGTAATTATGTAATCTGTTTCTATTTATCATACTTAGAAGTTTATACTTTTAATAATTCTACTTAATTTAAGGTAAATAATCAACAAATAGATGATACTGTTAGTATGGTTAGAGGAAAGTTATCAAAACAAAATCGTACAACACTGCAAGCCTTGATTGTATTAGATGTTCATGCACGTGATGTATTAGCTGAATTAATATCATTAAAGTGTCGTTCAAATACAGAATTCTCTTGGCTTAGTCAGCTAAGATATTATTGGACAGATGAAAAGCTCATAACACGTATGATTAATTCACATTTAAAGTAAGTGATTTGAATGGTAATGACTGCAATGTTTTTAATTTGATTCCCGCCAAATTTATTACTTCCAATTAGAAGATGATTGTGTAATCATTACTAGGTGTTATTGTCTTCTTTGAGTTGTATAGTGTAATAGCAAAGCTTTCATTATCCTTCTAGGTAATATCTTCAGCTCTAATTTAAAAAAAACGAAGTCATTTTGGAGTAAAATTTACTTGTTAATAAAGTATTTAAAATGCAATACCTTTAACACAATGAACGGTTAAGAAGGCCAGACAAACATTAACAGTTAAATCAACCAGCTTAGAAAATATAACAGTGCTAAAACTGTTCACTTGAGCGATCTAATTTAAATCTTAACATAGTAAACTATTCTGGATTAAAAAGAACAAGAAGTTCAGCAAAGACATCTTTTCGGCGATTTCATTCTCAACAGCTGTACAGTCGCATTTATATAGATTAGTTTACATGGATACAATTATTATTTGTTTAATTCCATAGAGTAACGAAGGAGATAATAATTTTAAACTTGATATGAAAGTTTAAAGGAACGAATTAGGATTACAAGAGGCTTAGAGACAAGATTGCATAGGGTTAAGAAACAATTACAACGTATGCAGAATTAATATTTGATAACTGGAGAAATAATTTTAAAGGTGAATAAAAGGTGATAATTATTTTCAACTTAATATGAATTACAAAGAGAGACAAAAGTATTTTTAATATATTAATGCTTTGAATTTTCTGTAGCAGTTTGGTTAAGTTTTCGGGGTTGAGTTGCTAGCACCAAGCCCCAACCCTCCCTCTTTATCCGGGCTTGGGACCGACTAGAAAGTTAGCGAGCTAGTAATCTAAATGACGTCAAGTCAGTTCTTCTATACGGATCAGAAACTTGGAGGGTCACAAAGAATATTTCCAACAGCCTGTTGCAGACCTTTATCAACAACTGTCTTCGCTCTATACTCAAGATCAGATGGCCGGGAAGAATCACCAACAAGAAACTATGGGAACGAACAAAACAAGAACCAATCTCTCAACAAATATGCAGGAGAAAGTTGAGATGGATTCGACGCTCGCTGAGGAGGCCGCTGGGTGACATCGCGCGTCAGGCCATAGCTCGAGTGGAACTCGAAAGGGAAGGAGCGAGTGGGACGTCCTATGGTGACATGGAGTAGATCGTGTGAAGAGGAGTTGAAACAGTATGGACTAACATGGATGCAGGTGAAAAGTACAGTAGAAGACAGAAGCAAGTGGAGACGTGTAGTTGAAGCCCTATGTTCCACTAGGAACACAAGGGAACAATAATAAATAATAACAGAGACAAAAGTTACTTAGGGATAGAACGAATTACAGGTGTGAACAAAATGAGCATGGGAACAAATTGAAATCAAAATTTTCAGCTTGAAATGCAAGTTAGGAGGTGTGGATATAGATTACAAGAGGCATCGAAACAAAAAATTACACAGGATTAGGATATAACTGTAAAATGGTTATTCTAAACGGATTACAAGTGTGATCAGGAGGAGCATTAAAACAAACTTAAAATAACTGATTTTATAACTGAAAAAATAGGATGAATTGAATGAAGACAGAGAGAGAAAATTACACACACACAGAAAATAAAACAAAAACAACTGAAGGATAAGGGTTCATACCGAACTAAGTTCATGGTAGTTGTAAAGGCTGGACTAGTTTCTTTTGATCACATGGCTCCGGCTTTTCGATGCATATGGCGAGAGCTTCCACAGTACAAAGAAGTCGGAAACAAACTGCCTTTAGTAGATTTTCGTTTACTTTGTAAATGACTCTGAATGATGACTCAGTTGAGATTCTGTGACAAGGTGTTCAGTTATTGAGCTTCTGATTGAACCAATGCCTCCTCTTTGCAGCCATGCTGGATGATGTTCACTAACACATTTTGATAAGACCCGCATAGAACGACCTATGTACCTGGCTCCGCAAGAGCAGGTGAACTGATATATGCACACTGAAGTGGTCATATGCGGAAGTCTGTCCTTCTCGTTGCTCCGAAGTAGAAATAAGAGGTTAGAGGTATACTCCTTTTAACAAACGAATCATTCATTAGTGGATTTGTGATTCAGAGATCAGGAATTAAACACAAATAGGTAAAATATGTAATTCGTTCAACTATTGTCCTATACTGTAACGAAATAAAATTCACGTAGATTGACTGCACAAAATCACATTTGAAGCAACATCTGCCTTTGAAGTAAATAGTGCTTCTGAGTGTATAAAAGTAATTCGTACACTGTTTATATGTAGTCTGTGTGTATTTTAAGATCAGTGAATTTAAAATACCTAATATGAAGCGGAAAAGTACAGATATCTTCTTTGTGTAATAAGAAAGGACATGCTTCTGAAGTCTTGTGTCTTGCATTAGATTTAGACTACTAATGTTTCTTTGATTATTTATTAAGGTCAGATTAGTTTCGTATAATAATAACCTTATTAATTATAAGATACCTATAGACTGCTGGGAATGTATATACTGAAAAAGCCAAATTTCGTCAGCCCTATTAACTTGGAATATCCTCCACAACCTGCCAGCTTACTGTTTTAATTTATTATCTCTAACCAGTATCTCACTCGTTTATTTTGCCAAGTTAATTCATCTAGTGAACCTGTGGGATTTTATTTGAAATATAGACTTCTTGCAGAAGCATTCATCAGTCAGCGGAGTATTGAAAACCAAGGACCAGTGAACTGATAAAGAATCCTGAAGTAAGACGAAATAGTCGTCCAGTACTCCTTGATTTTGATGTTGGTTCACAGAAAAATATACATTGAAATTAATCCAGATCCCTAAAAAGCCAAAATTTCAAATTTTTTATTCTTAAATTGTCATTGTTCATTTAATCGTGCATCACACTAAAATACACACGTTACTCCCTAATCCGCTTATTGCTTAAATAGTGTTGATATTTACTCACATCATTATGCATAAAGTTCATTTTAGACATTAACCATAAGCAATCAGTATCACGCACTTCATCTGAATACGGACTCGAACAATCCCATTTGTAAATACTTTTTTAAAAATACTTCAAGACTTTTAAAAAGACTTCAAAGACTTCTTTGATTTTTGAAAATACACTATTGTGAAAATCTTTCTCGCTAACACAAATTTATTCAGTTAAAGAATCATTGGAAAACCAGGGATTATTGGGCATCTGTTTCGTTCTGGTGTTGAACTCTTTGGTAGCACAAACCCGCCGAGGTTCAAGCCCATGACCTTCTGCTCACAAGGCGAGCTCACAGGCCATTCAGAACCAGTCCAGTGGCTCATAAATTCCAACTACTGCCTATTCGCTATATTTACCTCAACCGCCAACCAACATCATAGGCAAGTAACTGTTCTCTTGTCTCACTTGGTAGCCCCGCTGTCGGATGTGTACTAATGAAGAGTCTCAAATCAGAACGAAACAGCTATGTAGTACTCCCTGATTTTCCAATGGTTCTCTAAGTGATATCAGCTTGTGATCAAACTTTTAACCAATGAAATCGATGCAAACTAACACTTTAAAACAAATTTATCCATTCTTTGACTAACACAGAGACACATTTTGATGTCGTTGTGTTCTCTGAGCTGGATAGTTAATTTGCGAAGCTTTCGTCGCCCTACTAGGCGACATCTTCAGCGCATACTTCTACGGAAGACCCAAAATACACAAGCCAAATATCCCGTTACGACCAATTATATCACTTCCAGGAACTTCAACATATAATTTATCCAAAGAATTATACAGAAAACTAAAAAAACATAACGGAATCTTGTGACCACTCCATCAACTCCGGTATCCAATTCCTAGAGAAAATCAGAGGCATCCAAATAGATGAACAAGAGATAATGATATCATTTGACGTCACAGCATTGTATACCTCAATCGGACAAAAACTAGCAAAAGAAACCATGGAGCAATTACTTAGCAACGATGAACAGAGACACATATATGAGGAACTTGAAGAGGAAATTATAATAGGGAACATATCCCTTATTTACTAATCCATGTTGAACGCACAGTAAATTTTAACTGGTGTCTAAAACTGGTAGGTATGACATAGATTTCGTCTGGTGTTGTATTCATTTTAAATATTACTTCTCCTGTTCAAGAAATTAATTTTATTATACAATATGAAATATGTTACTATTTTATTTATTATTCAATATTCAGTTATGGTTATGAATATCTGGGGAATACTGGTAGATTAGTTATTACACCATTAACTGATCGATGCTATCGTACTTTATTTGGAGCATTACACCTGCATTTGGGTGGTGCACCAGAAGGTCCTGCTGGTACTGGAAAAACAGAGACAACAAAAGATCTTGCTAAAGCTGTTGCAAAACAATGCGTTGTATTCAACTGTTCAGATGGATTAGATTATATTGCATTGGGTAAATTTTTCAAGGTATGTATGTATCCATTGTTATTATTACTGAAAAGAAAGAAAAAGCATTTGGTCTTCAATTCATATGTCAAGTCCTTTATTTTATTTTATATTTAGTGGTCTTATTAAAAAAATATCTTTTCCGAAAGTGAAGGTGTTGTTTTTTTGACGTAACCACTTATATCATAAGGTTAAAAATCTGTGTATGGAGATGCCAAGATTATCTTATATGAATATGAGATGTTAGATAGTTGGAGGCAATCGGCAGGAAGCCTTCGACCTAGGTTTTGCGCTAGTCGGCACTCACCAATCAGCAAGGCGTATCTGCAACTTTGAAGGAACTCATGTCCCTTCTGAGATTCGAACCAACGTCACCCAGTGCTGCAGTCAGAGACGTTACCACTGAGCTATTCGGGCTCGCGATTGACCTCCTATGACCTCCTGACGTGATGGTGAGCTACCTAGAATGGTGGCCACATTGCAAACCTGACTGATAGAATCCAGTCTGCACCAAAGAAAGGACTAGATACGTCGCACTAGTTACTAGTGTCCAATCAGAATATGAGATGTATCAGACTAAATAAGGAATCTGTCCAATACAGTCGTATTACTGCCACGTGTAATTAGTCGTTGAACGTCTTGACAATTTGATTATTAACTAAAGCGTCACTCATCCCATGTATGAATGTATACTTTCATTGGTGTCCACATATCATACCAATTCAACTGCGTTTGTGGAGAGTTATATTGGTCGTTGCTCTAAGAACTTGATTTTTCGTGCTCGAGAAAATCCAGTATGGCTAAGTAAAGGTGTAGTAAAAACCATCAAGAGTTTGATATTAGACCACCTGGTCCAAAATGGCCACAAAGCCAGCATTGAAGAGTCTTTCTCTATCATCTACTGGTTACCAAATAAACTGCCAAAAACATCGAGGTACCGCATGCTCCAAACAGCAGAGTCTACTGCAATTTGCGTGAAAAAACCAGTGTTTTTTGTGCAAAAGAAGCAAGTCCAACCACTACTACTGCCCTGGTCGGCCTTCAGTAGAGACTATAAATTCATGAATTTGTATTATTATCTTTCCTATTTTTTCTGACATTCAGTTTATTGTCGTGTTGATGCTATTGAACTGTAATCTACTGATAGTGTTGATTCGATGTTATTTAAACAACATTAATGTTGTTAATAACATTAACTCATTCACTATTATGTACATATAACTGTATAACCTGATGATGATGTTGTAGCGGTAAATAATTCCCCTAAATTATTGACCACAGCAATCATCACTCAACATTGGATGCTGACCCTCACTGCTTAAGTCGACTTGTTTGGCTGAAGGCTTCCGGTCAAGCATCCCCGCCATTTGGTACTCCGTCGTGTCACGTGCGTGCACAATTACTAGCTAGCTAAGCATTCACTTCTACCAGCGATTTGGTCCCGAAATATAATACGTACTTTGGACGACAAAATCTGGTCTTTTGCTTATCTTTGGTACTCGAAGTACGAACACTATAGAAGTTGTTGGTATAAGATCTTGCGTTAGTATAATCCGTACAACTCGCGAACGTCGATACTTGCAACCCCCAAAAATGTCATCGAAAAGAGTATTCTTTGGTCAGTAACCATTCTTTTGAAAAATCTATCAGTTTAGAACATTATTTGCTAGACTATATTATGAAGTATGTAGGCAGTCTGATTTTTGCCTTAGTTCATACAGCTTTTGATAACATGCATATTCTTTAGACTGAAAATGATCTAA
This sequence comes from Trichobilharzia szidati, assembly GCA_944472155.2. Taxonomy (NCBI): domain Eukaryota; kingdom Metazoa; phylum Platyhelminthes; class Trematoda; order Strigeidida; family Schistosomatidae; genus Trichobilharzia; species Trichobilharzia szidati. The sequence continues at coordinate 134,716,943 of OX235271.1, forward strand.
CACTAGTTTTATGCATGCTCATCTTACATCTTGACTACTCTCTTTTCCTGGATGGATGATTATGTAAGTACAATGGAAAAGCTGTTATGTGTTTAAAGTTGTCATAAAGAAACATTTTAAAAAAAGTAAATGTTATATTAAGTGTAATACAAAACTGAACAAGATCAAATTTCATTTGAAGAGTATCCTTTCTTCTACATTACATTGCGGCTAGGTTGTATAAAACGTATTCGTTAATCTCTACGTTATTACTGATAAATGCATTTTAAGGCACTAATAAATAGTATTTGTTACATTTGGTATTCGCAGAAATACTCTTGAATATCTTAGTTTTATAGTAAGTTATTCCTATGAACTGATAAATACTTGAAATTATCATCATTGCTCGCATGTGTTCAGGCATTTAGTAGTATGCAGAATTGTATAGCTGTTATGACCTAGTTACGACCTAGTAGAGTATGAGCGAATATTAATTTAGTGCGCTGGCTAATCTGTTGTAGTTGCACGTCAACAACAACAACAAAAATAACACCACCCACACGCAAAGATAGAAGGGAAAACTGGACGTTGACAAGGCAGCTTTTACTGTCTCAAAACAGCAGTCAAGATAGGTTGGCAGCGCTTGTGTATATATATATAATTGAAATGCCCTTGAGAAGCACTGGTGTCAAAGGCCATAAGTAGCCTGAGAGAAAGTCGTGTCATAAATCAATGAGTGAGGTGAGAGAAATGTAAAAATGAAATGTAGAAAATGAGGTCTATATATCAGTAATTTCTCCAGTTGTAGATTAAAGGGTATTTATTTACTTTATTTTATTCTTTTACGTTCCCAATGGAACCATAGGGCTTCAAGCTAGAGCTCTGAATTTTCAGAAGCAGTGTTTTTTTCACGGGAAGGGGTTGCCAGCCTCATGTTCAACCTTTCCTCTTTATTGGGATTAATACTGGCTAAACGAGGTAAGGGAATGTGTCGGCCGTAGGTCAAACTCTGGACCACTTGCGTGGCAGGCCAATGTTCTACCAATGAATCACCGACGAAGATTAAGGAATATAGCAAACTATAACTTGGAGTATGCACTGCTCAACCGAAGTTGACGACCACCTTTTCATTTTATATGCATAGTATTTTTCTCAGCTATTTACAAACCTAATGAGTAGCATGTATAGGACTCAAGTACCAGTGAGACAAGTCTTTTTTATAAATTATTTAAAAATTTAACTACAAAATTATATACTTAGTAGTCTTCTTGATATTACTTAAGTCTGCTCAACAGAAGGAAACAAATAAAGGTTAAGCTTGAGCTTTTACTGCACCCTCAACTCACACTATTACTTCTTTTTCAGGGACTTGCATCATGTGGTGCATGGTCGTGCTTTGATGAATTTAACCGTATCGATTTAGAAGTATTATCTGTAGTAGCCCAACAAATTTTAACAATACAACGTGCAATCAATGCTAATCAAACACGTTTAGTGTTTGAAGGTACTGAAATTAAGTTAGATCAAACATGTGCTGTATTTATAACAATGAATCCTGGTTATGCTGGTCGTTCAGAACTTCCTGATAATTTAAAGGTTAGTTTACTCTATAATGATTCAGTGTTATAAAGGATTTAAGTACTTTTTACATAATATGTTATATACAAGGATAACGATTCTCTACGACTGGTTAAGAGATTTTGGAGCACAACTGTTATCTGTCGATCGTGGTAGCAAGGATATATATATTACTCCTACCGAATCTTAACGAAAAATGTAAGCTGAAATAAAGGTAGGCTGAAAAAGAGTTGGAAGTCATTTGAAAGTTGATTTTATCCACACAGGAAGTGTAGATAATCTGATTAGGGTCTTCTGGATACTAAAAATGAGTTGTTGGAGAATTTTGTTGTTAAAACTCGAAATCACTTGCAAAGATGCAGGTGTGTTTGTTCCTTGTCATCAGTCAGATTCTAAAAAACCCTACTAATTATCGTTAAATGATTCCCTTTCGCGAACATTTTCATCCACTTTATTTTCATCACATTCATACAGTTTTCAATTACTGGTTTGTAGGGATTTGATTGATTGGTTACAGGATTTCATCATGAGCTGACATTGGTTAGAGAACCACTGGAAAACCTGGAAGTACTGGATAGCTGTTACCAGAAGGTTTGAACCCCAGTGGGTGTGTACTGACGAAGAGTCCAAAACTAGGACGAAACAGCTGTCCAGTACTCCGAGGTTTTCCAGTGGTTCTCTAACGAATGTCGGCTCATGAGGAAGTCCTGTAACCAATTATACAGTTTCATCGTACTTTAAAGAAATGAAGCAACTTGAGCTGATGCACGTTTGGTCGAAATTCTATCCTTATAAGTCAACCATTCAGCTGGTCAGTCGCAGCATACCGTATCACTTAGCGTAACAACCTCAGTAGTTGGCTGACTTACAGATTTCAGCCAAAACTTAACCTTCGACAACCGTTTCGGTTACCAGATGAAAGTCAGAAATGGTAATATTTTCTTCATTCAAAGAAACAAAAACAAAAGTAGAATAGTTTATGAAAGAAACATCACAGTACTTTTGAAAAGTGAAATTCCTAACACTTGTGAACATACATAGAACCGAAGATTAGGAATGAGTTCTCACATTTGTCTGTAATAATTAACTCAAGAAGACCTTATGACTACTTACTTCGGCTACTAATGCAGTTCTTTTCAATGTTTCTTAGTTATTGATTCACATCAAAGTACTACTATATCCAACAATGTCTTCTATGCTTTTTTCATTCCTTCAGGCTCTATTTCGTTCAGTGGCGATGATGGTACCAGATTATGCAATGATTGCAGAAATTTCATTGTATTCATGTGGTTTTGTGAATGCTCGTCCACTTGCAATAAAAATTGTAGCCACTTATCGTTTATGCTCAGAACAATTATCTAGTCAGTCACACTATGATTATGGTATGAGAGCTGTGAAATCTGTACTCACAGCAGCAGGCAATCTTAAAGTAAGTGAAAAGAAATTAATTCCTACAATATATATATGGCGAAGTTAAACTTTAGGCATGAGCAAGTCCTAATGGACAAATGACCTTGAACGCACCACCCGTCTGATAAAGGTGATTTTTGCGAATAAAGTACATATAATCATGAAAATAACGAATTAGAAGTCATGAAACTGTTACACAGAATGCCTTTCTCTGACGTTTGACAAAAGTACCTCTCAGTTTTGAATTGGATTATCAACAGAGTAATTTAACCACATTTTATTATTATTATTTCCTTTAATTCCTAGAGGAACATAGGGCTTCAGCCGTGCGTCTCCATTGCGTTCGGTTCTCTGCCAACGTTTTCACCTGTCTCCATGTCTGCATACATGCCTTCATCTCCTCTTCACATGACCTCCTCCAAGTCACCCTTGCACTGACGACCAACTCGCCGCTTCCCTTTCAGGTTTCACTCGAGGGCTAGTCTAGTGATGTCACTTGATGGTTTACTCAGAGTATGGCCAATCCATCTCCATTTCTTCCTCCCTATTTGTTTCACAATCGGTTCCTGGTTGAACCACATTTTATACTTGTACTTATCTAGATCTGCTAATCCTAACAATAACCCCAATCTCTTTCACCTAACCCTAACGTGAAAATATCCCTAAAGTACTCTAATCTAACTCGAACCGACCCTAATGTAGCTCTCATTAGGTTAACCTAACCCTAACCTGTCCTTGGCCTCAACCTTAACTTCATCTTTCCCAAACTTGCCAGATATCCCATTAAATAACACAACACTTTGTTAAACATATTTTATTCATGATAACAATATTATTTACCGGGTTTCATTAACTTGTTCACTGACTGTTTCAAGTTAATGGGTGTGGCGCACTCCACTGGTGCTTAACGTTTAACTTGGTCGTATAATACATATATATGATTGTACAGTTTTGGAAATAAATTTGTGGAAATAGATTATCTGCAATTAATAGTGTTCTCTGAGCTGGTTGGTTTAGTTGCGGAGCTTTCGTCGTCCTTCTGGGCAACATCTTCAACGCAATATTTAGCATAAAGTGAAATGATTCAAATTCCTTCATGAGTGATATAATTGCGTCTCCTGGTAACCATCTTTACATATGTATTGACCATTTTCTATTGACTTGGATTTTAAACTTTCTCGTTACGTGATTTACTTTTTATTAGTTGGTATATTTCGTCTATATTAACGTGTTTGTTAACTGCATTTTCGTTTGAGTACCAGGCTCCTAGGAATTCCCTGGCACTTCTAGTGTTTCCTCTGTCTAAGATTTCGACATTATCCAAATCAAATTGATGTCCATAATTGTCTATATGCATTGATACTAAAGAGTATATATCATGTCTTTTCACGGCTGATTTGTGTTCTTGGATTCTAATTCGAAGGGGACGCCCACTTTATCCGATGTAATGCTTGTTACAGTTCATACAATTTATTTTGTAAATGGTATTAATTTTATCTCCTTTTTCTGTTGGATCTTTCGGTTTGCATAATATCGAATTAAGCGATTTGACTGGCTTGTGTGCTATATCTATATCTCCATTGAAGTGTTTGTTTTGTGACTTAACTATGCCTCTCAATCATCTCTTCATCTTTCTTTTATTCTTTAACAATTTTTGTGTCTAGTTAAAATATCCAAATGAAGATGAAGATGTGTTAATGTTACGTTCGATTATTGATGTCAATTTACCAAAGTTTCTTAATCATGATTTACCATTATTCAATGGTATTGCATCTGATCTATTCCCTGGAGTTGAACGACCAACTCCAGACTATGAAGTATTAAATACTGCTATTAAAAATGCTTGTAATCGTATGAATTTACAAAGTACAGAATTCTTTATGGAGAAAATACAACAAGTTTATGAAATGATGATTGTACGACATGGTTTTATGATTGTTGGTGAACCATTCGGTGGTAAAACCAGTTCGTATCGTGTATTAGCAGCCGCCTTAGGTGAAATATGCGAAAAGGTGAGTTTGACATTGATAATGAGACATAAAGCATCTTCATACATTTATTCCCCTTTATGAATTTGAATAAAGCAAGGACAGCAGTTTTTGTAAAATCATCTGGTAACATCATTTATTTCCTTGGCTTCTCATCAGCTCCTTACAGCGTAAATGAATTATTAAGTTTATGTACAGAAAAGTTTTGACATATTTGCAAATTTCACATGATGCCAGTTGACAGGAACTTAGCGAACAGTGTTCAGAAAATTAAGCTTATATAGTTTTACATGGGGAGTTCAAGTTTAAACAAAGCAAAGGTATGCATACCATGGTAAGGGAGTTACGTAATGAAGACGAGAGACGCGTAAGATGATGAGTAACTAATAAATTAGGCAACAATGTAGTGAGTCCAACTCAAACCATAGAAACAAGAGACAAGCAAAATTACGCTATATCAACGGGTGGGGGTGGGGTTAAAGCTAAAGATCACGTAATCAAATGAAATAGAATAAAGTAATCCAGTTACCAGGTAGAGCAAGGAAAGACTGATAAGTGCTTCTCTCTGAACACAAAAATCGGGCTTCAGGCTCTTGATGCAGATTTAAGGAGAAAACAGCATTTTTGTCTATTGATAATTTTAAGGGATTTTGCGATTTCCAGTTCCGTACCTAGGAGATGTCTGGTGATGGTACTATTGTCAGTGTTTGCTCCCTTGAGACGTAGGCTTTTCGGTACATGTTCAGAAAATCGGAGGTGTGCTCTTCTTTCTGTTCTCCCAATCTGACTGCTCCCGCAGATACACTTAAATTTGTGTACATATTTGAGTTAACACAAGGAAGATATCTGTCGACTTTCAACTGCACCAAGAGCATGTTGTCCTATAGATGGGAACGAGCTTAGCTGCAGGATAGGCTCTGGCTAGTGACTTACTCAATCTCCTGTTGGCTATCACTGCAGTATCTCTCGTCCTTGTTCCGTAACTCTTTTACCATTGTATGCTTACAATGATTTTCTTTTAACTTGAAATCCCTGTGTAGAAACCAAATAAGTGTAATTTTCTGAGCACTATTCATTGAGTTTGGAACCTCCTGTCAACTGACATAATGTGAGATTTGCAAGTATGTTTAAACTTTCCTGTACATAAACTTAATAATTTCTTTAGGCTGTAAGGAGCTGATGATGAGCCAACGAATTAAATGATGATACCATATTATTCTGCACAAACCACTGTTGTTCTTGCTTTATTCTGATATTAATCAATTGATGAGTATATCTGGTATTTGAAAAGTCACTTTTTCTAAAAATCCTTCATAGTTGAACAAGTGATGCCTACGTGAAAAGAATTTCGTAAAGCAGACACTTATTTACAATTAATTGATATGAGTTTCATCGAAGAACATTACTCATCGATTAGATGCAACAGTGTTCCTTATATAGGGAAGGATTTCAATAACAGCTATTGTTAAACATGGACAGAAAATATTGGAAAATGGAATAAATTCATGCTCTCCTCTTGGAATGATTATTGTTTTTGGGTTACAAAGATGTGTCAGAAGAACTAGTTGTATGAATAAATAGTTTCGAGATTCACTGAAGATGCCTATTAAAAATTTAGAAGACTAATTCATGAAAAAAGAATATTCTTTTCTATAAATTCGTTATCAGGTCCTACATTTACATAACAGTAATAATTAAAGAAATATTGATATTAACTACAATATTTTCAAATTGACATAACTAGCTATATTCACAAGCATAGTGATCAAACAGGTTTGTAGAAAGCACGTCTATTGTGGTCAAACTCAACTTTAGTTTTCCAGCTAAACAAGCAATAAAATACCAGGCGTAGAATCAGTTACAAGCAGTGTCACCACCATTATTGTACAACATTAATTTTACTGCTTCTGTAGAGATAATTAACAAGAGCATATCCAGTAAACTTTATCCTTATGCATACATATATGAACATTTATCAGTTCATTTTGTCAAGGGAATAACTGCGCTGAAAAACTTTGTGATTTCGACTCATCTGGAAGCCTGGAAATATCACACTAATGTGATTGGAGATATTGCTGTGTCATATAATGGAACGTGAATACTTTGCAAAAAGACTCGACTAAACTCCACCTGCACTGTATAAAAGTGATAACCAGTGCCAAAGGATAGTATATAGATATCTGGCTACTTGTTTCTCTGCACTCCTTCATCTATCAATCTATACATGCCACTGTTCCAACCTAAAGTAAAGAAGAGGATTACTTGAAATTACTTGAAACTCACTGGACCCCCCCTCGAATCTATAAGGAGAACCTGATTTATCCACTCAAATGTAGTTCACTCAGGCTATCTACATGTACTAGGCTTTAACAGATCCAAAAAAACAACCCTTACCTCATATACTTATTGGAGCTGTCTCATTCTTATTGTGCGATTCTGCTAGACTTTTATTCAATATAACCGTCATCACTTTACAAGTAGGCCATTAGCCATCACTGCTGCTACTGATTTAAGTCATCTGTTATGCTTCTTCAGTAACTATGGAGTTTGATCGATGAATTCAAACAATTTGTTATTCCATCTTGAAGTAATTTGCACCATACATTGGTATCAGACAAAGTATTGTTGAAAACCAAGGTGTACTGAATGACTGTTTTGTCATTGTTGGGACTCTTAGGCAATACACACGTCTACATCAAGCTGAACCAATCTGAGAACCATAAAATTTCATTGTGAGCATAGCTGCAATTAAAGCAGCTAGGAAGCTAAATAGGCTTTCTAGTATATAAGAATAAGGGAAATTGTTTACTTGAAATTAGACTATGTATTTCTATGAAATGCTTATTTCTAATAGCTAAAACGATTAATGCCTCACATAACTGATATCTCCCTCCAAGGAATTGTGTTTTATTTTAAAACTTTCATTAAATGAGTTCTCATTCACAGCATAAAATATAAAATGCAGCCACTATTTAAGTTCACCTGATTTATGATGCCTGTATATACATAATGAAGCACCGAGTACAACGTTTGGTTAAAGAAGTTATCATGTTTAATCAAGCATACTTAATACTCTCACAATTACAACATATATTACTTTCATTTCAAAATAAATCTTTTCATTCAAAAATAGGGACTTATGGAAGAGAATAAAGTACAATATACTGTTATCAATCCAAAAGCTATTACAATGGGACAATTATATGGTCAGTTCGATCCAGTATCACATGAATGGTCTGATGGTATATTAGCTGTCTCTTATAGAGCATTCGCTACATCAACAACACCCGACAGAAAATGGTTAATATTTGATGGACCAGTTGATGCTGTCTGGATAGAAAATATGAATACTGTACTGGATGATAATAAAAAGTTATGTTTAATGTCGGGTGAAATTATTCAACTAGCACCAACAACTAATTTAATATTCGAACCAATGGATTTAGAAGCTGCTTCACCGGCTACTGTATCACGATGTGGTATGATATATTTAGAGCCAACAAGTTTAGGCTGGAGGCCATTGCTAAATAGCTGGATGAACAAGTTACCTCATTGTATTAAAGATATTCATAAAGAAGTTTGGATAGATATGTTCGATAGATTTGTTGATGCTGGAATTGCTTTAATTAGAAAAGGTGGTGTAAAAGTAAGTGGCAGTAACTTCCGCCTTCTTTTATCGATCTTCTCACCTGTTATTTCTAATCATCTACTTCCATCATAGTTGTGGTCATCCAGTATTATTATTGTTATTTGTTTTATTCCTTTTCGTTCTCACTGGAACATAGGGCTTTGAAGTTTCGGTAGCAGTCATGTTTGTTTTTACGAGGTGGGGTTACTAGCCTCACACTCAGCCTTCCCATTTTACCGATCTTATTACCGCCTTAATGAGGTTTAGGAGTACGTCGGCCGAAGACAGAACCTCAGACCACATATGTGGTTGGCAAGCCTTCTACCTCTGAACCACCATCGTACTGTGACCATCCTGAAAGGGATCAAAACACTTAAAATACTCATTATAAGCTCAACTTCCCCTGTATAGGGATAAAAATGGTTTATCCTTAAGTCTACGTTAGAAGAACTGCGATGAAAAATACAGAAAAACACAGGAACACTAAAAGTACTGATATTCCAACTATGAATTATTTACAGAATAATAGAGATGGACATAAGTGGAAGTATAATTCCATAGTCAGTTTCGCCTTAAATCATCCCTGGACAGATTATGTTCAATGCTAAAACTCACTGATATTCCTGTATCTTTGTAATGCGACTAGTGATAATTAAGATAGCAATAATATTATTGTTACTGTATGTGAATTTTCCTTAGAAATAATAAAATATTTGTACATTATTCATTTAATTCCACTGATTTACTGTTTAAAGATCTAGAATGATAGAAGTGAAGCCTTTCCAGAAGAAATGGTCCAAACTTTCACACAACAAAATAACTATCGTTTAAAATCGCTTTACCCAGGGAACGATTGTTTGAGTGCTAGCCCTTGATTAGTTTATATCTTCATTTCTACACTCATACTGGAAGTTATTTCTGTATACGTCTAGGCAAAATGCTGCTGGTGTAGTCTACGTACTTAGCTCCACACAGATACATTCACTTTAATGACAGAAAGATCTTATCGTTAACGTCTCAATGGACAATAGTACACTTAAAAAAGGGGGACAAAGATGTTTTAATTGTATCTGATAGTCACCTTTGCGGATAGTCACCTCTGACAGACAGAAACAAATTTTTATTCATTCAGTATTAGTTTTCAGTGTAAAATGTGCCACTAATTTTCACTCAGCTAAACAATATCCGTTCTGAGATACAGTTTTGTAGAATGACATACAATGTTCCATTTAGTATGCCGTTCGTAACAGGAGAAGTGATAAGGTTCCTTCTTCTGACATTAATGCTGGGAAAGCTAGTCATCCGTCAGTTCCAATGTGCTCTATAGTAAATCGATCATTATGGTGTTCTCATTCACTGGAAAATAATGAATGATCATGAATTGTGAAGAAAGTCAAAAATCGAATTTCACCTAATATTATTAATGCTATTACTATTATTATGCCATTGGGTTCCTAGTGGAATATTTAATTTCAGCAGTACATCTCCAATTCATCCTGTTTTTTGTGTTCCTCTTCAACTGGTTCCACGATCGCCCACAAGCTTCCATTTCCTCTTCACACCATCTCCTGAATGTCACCCTTGAACGCCCAACTCATCGTTTCTCATTCGGCCTCCGCTCGATAACCTGCTAAGTGACGTCACTCAGTGGTCATCTCAGCGTGTGTCCAGTCCATCTCCATTTTCTGTGGCATATTTCTTGGGCGACAGGTTATTGTTTAGTTCGTTGCCAAAGTTCTTTGCTGCTTATCCTTTCTGGTAGATCATGTGGCCTTCAGTATCGAGCAGACGTAGCTGCTGATAGAAGTGTGAAGCCTCTTTCAAATACTTCTGGTGACGCACTACGTTTCTGAACCATATGGAAGTACTGACTTGAGATTAACGTTGATGATTTCGATCTCCAGAATAATTATGGTCTACCTTGCTTTTCCGATCCTACCTTTGCAACCTCATCCATTCCGCCTGTAGCTGAAACGATGATCCATAAATAAGTGAGAGATGTGACTTTCTTTAGATTTCTCATGTTGATGGCGATTGGTGCTTGTTGTTGTTGGTTGGTTGGTTGTTTATCTTCATCACCTCTGTCTTCTCTATGCTCACTTAAAGTCCTGTCTCTACTGCTTCTTCTACCAGTCTGTTTGTTTTCGCCTGGAAGTTTTCAAGTTTGTGTGTGTGACATTAGATATAAATCATCTGCAAAGTCCGGATCTTCCAATGTATTTCCATGCGTTTAGTATGTTTCAGTATTCTTTCTCCCCATATTTTGTTGCATGATCCAGTCCACTATAATCAGGAATATCATCGATGACAGCAGGCAGCCTTGTTTTACTCCTTTATTCACTTCAAAGACTTTACCGAACTTTCCGTTATGAATCACATGGCATATGACAACATCATATCGCTGTTGGATGAGGTTTATAAAAGTTTGGGGCACTGGCACTCCGTAGTGTTGTATCACTTTCCAAATTGCCACATGATCAATCCTATCAAAGGCCTTTTCAAAGTCAATGAAGTTGAAGAACAGAGTCGACCGCCATGCTATGCTCTGTTCTATGAGGATGAGTACGAATCTAATGTAATGTTTTTCCTGAATCCAGCTGTTTCCGGGTGGAGTTTTCAATCCGGAGCGTCTTTTAATCACTCCAGGCTTATGCAGCTTAACATTTTACTTGGGGAAGACATGAGGGCGCATCAGTTTTTGAAGGATTCTATGCCTGACGAAACAATTTACGCGGCAAAGATCATTCAATAATTATAATAGTGATCGCTTTTTGTGCTCCCTTTTGAAATTTAATATTAATTATCATAAACGTAAGTAAATAATTTGTTCAACCATTTAATATTACCTTATTTATTTTCTTCCTCTTTGCAAAAAAAACACGGATCTGTCAAGGAATTAACACCAACTAGTGATATTAACTTGGTTAGATCATTAATGAATTTAATCGATTGTCAAATATCAGAATTCAAGGCTGAAAATACATTAACACAATTTGAAGATCATGTGTCAAGTGCAATCGTTGAAGTAAGTTTCCCCTTGTATCTTTTTCTGGCTGCCTTGATTATAAATTTGCTGTTTCAAAATGCGCAAAGTGCTTATCAAAATAGATGTAGATAATATAATTGAGCACTTAATATTATAAAGTACAAATGGCTATACTCTTATAGTTCATTTGATAATCAGTAGAAACACTGAGTGATTCAAAAAGAAAGTGCACCTTTATATCCAGTTAGGTTTAACAACCCATTCAATAGTGCGCCATACATTATTATTCGTTCCTTGAGTTCTGAATGGAACCCTGGGATTTAACAGCACATTTTACCACTTTAATTTATTCTCTGCTCTTACTTTCAACTGGTCCTACTGTAACGACAGAAGACAAGGGTCAGGAAACAGATCGTTTATTGAGAAAATCAACAGATATTTATAGATTTTTATGTACATTATTATTCGTTATTTTAGCAGAGAAACAATGCCTTCTGGTTGGTTCTTCTTGTTGAAGCTTATTCTGTCATCTCTTTGTTGCCTTTTCTTAGACAGTCTGTTGATATATCTGCTAATCGTATCCACCCACGCTAAGTATGCTGTGATTGGTTGTTGAGTTCCTCAAGGTTAGGCTTTGTTCTTGTTTCCTCTCATTAGCCCGATACGGGACGTAAACAATGATGTCACTTGTTGTTTACAATTTTGTCTTACAGACAGGCCTCACCACACTACAACTGACTACAAGCTTTCACTTCCTTTTCAGTTAATCTCCATCTTCTCAATTCAAATGCTCAACTCGTTGATTCCCATTCACATTCCACTCAACTATCTAATGTATGATATCCCTTGAATCTCTCCTCAGCGTACGTCCAATCGAACCCCACTTCTTTATTCATATTTGTTCGGCAATAGGTTGGTTCTCTGTCATAATTCCTTGTTACTTAACCGTTCCAACCAGCCGTTCGATCTTCAGAAAATGTCTTGACTAGCATGAAATATAATACTAGAAATATATCTTATTCTTACTTCTGACTTTCTATATTCGTGAGAAAGTAATACAAATGGCTGGCTTATGAAAAAATCGCTTTACCAGAAATAAAGGAGTGCTCATATGTTACGGTTTTGCACTTTATTGATGCCCCTGCATGTAATAGTACAAACTAAATCCACTAAGTTATCTTGGCTATTATTATAAATAGAAATCACTTTTCTGATTTTAACTTCACTGAATAACTGTCATTTTGCCTACTTCGATAAGCAAACTCTCATCTCATTAAAACCTCTTAACTATACATTATTTCAAGAGTGAGAATTGTTTAATTAATGGCAGGCCTCTTTTTTAACGAATTAGATAACACACATCTCTGTGGCACATGTTTTCAATGAAACCTTTGTAAGTGACTTCATTAAGACCAAGGTTATTTCCTTAGGAGAACTTCACACTAATTCTAACCAATTGAGCAAATTAAAATTTCTGATTCTTCTATCTATCATAGAATCAACTATATTTTCCAGTTGCATTAAAAATCATAAAGACATAACTTGTATATAAGAAAGATCTTGGAACACTAATCAAATGATTTCAGTGTTGAGTTCATCTGGGACAAAGAAAAAACTAGTTTTCTTTAAAAATTTGACATGTAGTGAGTGAAATATTTTGAGTCTCTGAAGGAATACACGGGGATTCTTTATCTCCAACAACATAATTTGCAAATTCAAAAGTGGATTCCATACTACACTTTAGTTTGAAAATATAGATCATCATTAAGGCTGTTCTCTATCCGATATTTTATCTTTGTTCTATTAGTTGTTCTTTATACCTAAGAAGAACTTTTGGAATGATATTAATGATATAAATTTTTTTAAAGTATTTGGATTTTCTCTATGTGGAGCGTGCTACTGATGAGGTTTATCAGTAGTATATATGTATATGTAATGACATGTTCCTTCGGCATAAAAACATCAAATATCAAGGAGATAAATTTCATATCAGAAAAAGCGAATAATACAGTGTTGCGGAGATACATGGGAGGTGTGAAAGGAACATAAAGAAACATAATTTGAAGGCCATAAGTAGCACGACTCAGAAGATCTAGGCAAATGGTGCGCTTAAGAAATGGTGTACATAATTTGCCTATACAGAGAAACCAATTACCTTCACCAAGTCTATCGTCTTCTGCCGTTTCACTGACTCATCACTCAATGGGGAATGCAGGTACATCCAAATGACGAGTCCGAAATGGGATGAAACGCGCATCCTGGATTCCACTGCTAGTCACCATCCACCAATTAACTTCTAATTACATGCCCATACATCGTCGAAGCATCTGTACAAGAAGCCGTCACATCAACCTGAGACCGAGCACTTCGGTCCAATCAATCGACGGGAAAATCTAAAATTCAATTAAATACGCGGGGATTAATTTAAATAAATTAAAATGAACCAGTCTCACTCGGTGCTCAAATTATTCCAGGAAGTTCGTAACATCTACGGTCTGGAAACTTTTAAGGTGTACATAATTTAGCTATACAGATATACTACTTTGAAATTAAACATTGCTTAACCAAGTCTTCCTATTCTACCGTTACAATTACGCTATATTATACTTTTAAAGCCATTTGAAGCAGTTATGACTCAATGAACAGTTAAAACTTCATCAAAAAATCACTGGAGTTTCAATAAACTTTACAAATCGATATAGGGTGTTGAATCTCATGGTGTCCCAAACGACATATGTTTTCACAAATAAATTTGTTATTTAACAGTATTCACCAAGTCTATCGTCTTTTGCCGTTGCACTGACTCAAAAGGAGTAAAACAACCATGAATAAATAGGCCAGAAATCTGAGATATTTTCTCATATGTTCATGAGGTGTCGAGTAAACCCGAAAGGCTGAAGATGATAAGATCTGAGAAATATCTCATCGTGTCGGGAGGATCTCGGAAATATGAATAAAACAGAGTATAATCTGTCCATCGCAAACGTATTCACGTACATAGATGAAATAAAATAGTAACGTACGGTGCAATAATGGTATTACAAATATTAGCTGGTTAGAGCGAAGGTTGTAGAATACCAACTTAGCTCTCTTAGAAGCATTTTGTCACTTTTATATAGATCTAATGTAAGGAGTTGATAAAAAAAAGTCAGGCGACACCATTGTTGAATTTACTTTGGTGTATGATTTCAAAACTACTACATTGATTATCCTCTTCGTTTTCGTTACACATCAATATACGTTTTCATTCAACGAATAACGAACTTTCCTAAATATGTCCCAAGTACAGTTAGGTCTTTCTTAGACTTACTGTAATTCGTCTTGGGAATGTATATTACCTCTTACGAACATGTTGAGACAACAGACGGTGGGATGAGAATATGTTTTGTAA